>OY019130.1:90004227-90361727 GCA_955652365.1 Eristalinus aeneus | reverse complement strand
ATGATGGCACTTAGCCTCCCTTTTCGTTATCTTGAATTGGACATCGATTTTGGGCAAAAGTCATCTTTTCTAACAAAATACAGGGTCTCGGGCAGTTTGATGCAGACACACAGTCTGCTCCAGCACGAGTAGTTGATGAGCAAGCTAGGCCCTGGACCCCCTTTGGACTGTAGCGCCAACAATTATTATTATTTTAACTGAACTAAACTGATCTGAAGATTTTCATTTTCACATGTATTTGTATTCTTATTATTGTTTTAAGAACACCCGTACACTGCACAGCGCATTTTAGAAATTGTTTACTTTTTTTTTTTTATAATTGACGCGTGCAAAAGGGGTTGCGAGTACCCTTAAGTGACCGGATCAAGTCACAGCACGGGCCGAAGGTATAGAGGAAGAGAGGGAGAGGAGGTACCGATGCACATTAGTTTTAAATGCCTGTGGATTGTAATGAGGAGGAAAAATCGAGCTGGGAAGAGCATTCCAGATTCGTGTAGTGCGGCTAAAGAACGAGTCTCTGAATTTGACTGTACGTCCGAAAGAGGGCTTGAGGGTGATTTGATGGGCATTCCTAGCGAGGCGCGTATTGCGGGTGAATTCTTGAAGGGGAGGAATGCAACTGGCTAATTCATCTGAGCAAAAAAGTGACAACTTCGCAATATAACTGTCACCTATAAGTTTTATCGCTCGCTTTTGAATTCTATCCAGCAGGTGCAGGGAGGTCTTAGAAGCACCTGACCAGATAGGAGCGTTATACTCAAGTTTTGGGCGTATGTATGCCTTGTATATTGTAGCCAGATCAGAGGGGGTGAAGTACTTGCATCGTTTAAGGAAACCTAGACATTTCGCAGAATTTTTGGTGACCTCAAATATGTGATCGTTCCAACTAATTGTTGGGTTGATACACATACCGAGGATGGAAAGTCTTTCGGTTTCAACAACGCAAGTGCCGTTCATGGATAACGGCTGATTATTTTGTGATCGCTTTAATGACAGTAGACAGCACTGTGTTTTGGAAGCATTAAATTCCACTGTATTCTTATTTTCCCAATCGATTATGCTGTCAAGGTCGGAATTTAATGTGCTTAACATACGCTGCCGTTCCGAGTCTAAGGCCGAAGTGGAGGGACGTGAGCCAAGGAACGAATATGAAAAGCTGAGGGTACTGTCATCAGCGAAGGAATGAATAGGATTAGAAGTAGCAGACAAGAGATCATTTATAAAAATGAGAAAGAGTGTCGGAGACAAAACAGAGCCCTGGGGAATACCAGCATTAATATAGTGGATATCAGACTTGAATCCATCCAAAACGACTTGTATTGAACGATTCGAAAGGTAATTTCTAATCCAAAACTTTAATCAAAACACAATATTACCGATGAAGACAAACTCTACGAAGTCACCGACAGCCGCCATATTGCGAGAATTTGACAGATGCGCAGAACGAAACCAAAATATCTGCCCGGAGTATATTACCTTCTGTACATGTACTTTGCATATGGTACTGCATAGTCCCGAGGAATGTTTTCATACAAATCAATGTAGCTGAGCAATGTGACTAAATTCATAATTCACACGATTCAAAAGCACACATACATAAGACTACTCTTATTTCTAGCATTAAGGGAAAGACTGATGGCACCAAAGAGCATTTGGTGCGATGACGGATACCACACCAAGCTGTTGAGGAAACCTATCAGGTCGTAATAGTCACCTAGACCAAAGGCAACTTTTTGATGTCATGCTTGATTCCCTGGAACTTTGTTGCTTTCCTAATAGTACGTTTGGCCCCCTAGCGGAAGTATCGTGCAGGCTGTCGTTCAACGCTCTGATTCAAAACCAAGTTGAAGATAGTTAACCTCTAGCATGGTCTTAATTAGGTAATTGGGTAACTAAGGCGTTTAGTCTTACAGGCAATCACATTTATTCAAATCAATAGAGGACGTCATCTTCTAAGACGGCGCACACAATTTTTGTATATTCTGATCCAACTCAGTGAGCAAATTCGTAGGTATCCGAAAGGCCTCTGTATAAGGCTCACATCCGCTGCCAACACCCAGCAGAAATAAAAAAGGGTAACAATAATTGCACCACCTCGTTGAGTGTTCCTTGTCTGTGGCTATGGACCTTCACATATTCTGGATAAACACGGCTGGCAGTAAAGACTTTCTTTGTCGTCCTTGCTTGCACCTTGCATCTGTATCGGCGGTAGATGGACCATTCCGATGTGAATATTGCTTGAAGGTGGGGGACTGTGTTTCATAGGCCGGCATTCTTCACTTGCCTCTGTTCAAAAAGCGCCATGTAGCTTGTGAGTGGACAACCTTACCAACCGTTTTATAAAGAAAACAACGAACGTCTTGGCCATTAATCAATTCCTACTCCCTTAACACATCTTGGACGGAGTGAATGCCTCATGGCCAAATATAGCTGCTCTAAATGACGAGGTAGAATGAGTCAACGAGTCTTTGATGTCACACAAAAGCACTCCTTCTTGACCTCGCACCACCCACCACTTGAAATTATTTTCGTTTGTCAAATATTTTACATTTATCTCATAAAGAATCAAAGCGCGACGCATAGAAGACGCCAGAAGCCGCTGCTTTGCTAAGTGCTTCTTCCATTTCGTTGTGATTCCGCCTCCCTGCAAGCTGCCATCAGTCATCCTCATATCCACTGAAGGTGATACTTCAAAAGATCATACATCTTTCATCCTCAAACACATTTCCGACGTTTGCCGACGAGAGAATGATAATAATGAAAACCCGTGCTTAACTTCCAGCCAGCCCCCAGCAAGCGCCCGCACAAATCCGCACTGCTATCATTCCCCAGAAAGCAATCATAAGTGATTAATGATGACAATAATAATGATGACACTGCTTAAACTCTTTAATCGCAGTTTAACAGCTATTCCAAGCCCAGCTGAACTCAGGTCCAAATCCGCTGGGTAAATAAAACACGGACAAGAGGGAAAACTTGTGCGGAGTAGAAAAAGGAGAGAAGCAAAAGAACCCCAAGACGAAGATGAATATGAGAAGAAAAAATAAGACAGCATTGTGCGCGTGTGTGTGGAGCGTTGCCAGGAGCACAGCTCACAAATCATTTAGCACAGTGGGTGGGAGGGGCGCACAGACACAATGCGAACAATCAGCAGAGCGCAAAACAAACCGAAGCCATCATCTTTCCAAGGGGCTTAAGGTGATCTGGCTCTGGGAGCAATTGAATTTCCTCGGAGTAAATTAATCTTTGATGAGACGTCAAGTGTGAGAAGGCGAAGTGGATTTCACTAACTCCTGTACATCGAGTCCGTCTCCGCTGAAGTCAATGGATGACGAAGGCCACCGCCTTGCGTCCAGAAAGGCATCCGGGTTCCATTGTTGGGGTTTAATGCGGTTCTCAGGTGGGTGGTTGGGAGGGTGGGGGTCTTAAATTTCAGCGCTCTTCATCAACGTAGTCTTCTCAGGGTAAGTACTCCAAGTACGAGTATTTAGTTTCAAGCAACAGGAGGACGTTCAATTAATTGCATCCAATTCAATTATATTCAGCCGGGGTTGTGTAAGCGAAGATGTTTCTGAGTTGAAATCGAATTTGTGATCTCCCCTGGCATCCACCGGTTATTTGAGATGTTTACATTTCACAGAAGTTTACAACGTAAACTCCAAAAACTTATTTTCTTTGGTCACGGAGGTAGTTGTGATTGGAAGAGAAGTTTGAGAGGAAAAAAAAAATTGAATAAGCGCAAGCTGCACTCACGCGAAGGTGGTTTCGTTTTGAAGTTATATTTATTCAAACAATGTTTGGTAAGAAGGTCTTTTCCTGAAGTATGTTAAATCCTTCCACCAATCCACGCCTTTATTTATTTGCCGACAGAGAAAGGAATCAGCAATAGGAAGCAGTGAAAGGAATTCGATGAAGTAAATTGCAAAAGTTTGAGGGTTTCAGTCCCCGAAACAAACCCGGGACATTCAGCGTGTGAGTCGAAGAGTTCAGAGGCTTGGAGTGCGAAAAGCACACAAACTTCGAAAATACTGGTTACCATAGACAGGCTTCTACAGACGATTGCTCTTTAGAATAAGGCAAGCGCTAAAGAACGTACAACACGAGTAGTTGATGAACAAGCTAGGCCCTGGTCCCCCTTTGGACTGTAGCGCCAACAATTATTATTATTATTATTAAGCGCTAAAGAATAATATCTATGTTTTGCAGACCTGAACAATTCATTGAGCCAGCCATAATTGTACACTTTTGCAAGAAAGACTGCTGACAAAGTTATAAATTTAGTTTATTTCCTTGCTTACTTTATTTTAAATTCTTATTTTTTAATTCCTGCAAAAAAAAAAAAGGCGGAAATAGAACAACCACCAAACCTAACATGTGTGTCTTCTGGCTAAGCTTGTGATGAAAATTGTCATCCCCTATATATATAACTTTCGCATTTACAATTTGAAGGAACAGCATTGACGAAAAGATATCGTAAGGTTTTTACCAAAATTGTCTGTTTCTTTTATTCACTTCTTCTTTCTCTTATGGCGCAACAGTTCAGGGTACGCCTCACCCAACATGTTTCTACAACCAGCACGATCTTTCGCCAGCTGCCTCCATTTGCGCTTTCGAAGTTGGTTGAGGTCCTTATCCACTTAGCTTAGGCCGTCCTCTGTTGCGTTGTCCCAATGGCTCAGATTCGAAGACTTTTCGCGCAGGAGCCGTCATCTCCTTATGCTCTTAATGGCCTAGCCATCCTAGGCGTTGTATCCGAAGAAATTTGACCGGGCGCATGTCGCTGTACAGCCCATAGAGTTGGTCGTTAAATCATCTCCTCCAGATGCTATCAGGACCAAAAATCGCACGAAAAACTTTTTTTTCGAAAAGACTAAGGGCTTCTTGATCCGCCTTTGGTAACGTCCAGGTTTCTGCGCCATAGAGTAGGACTGGGAAGACCAAGCTGTTATATAAAGCGAGCTTAGTCCGTCGAGAGAGGGCTTCATAATTCAATTGCCTCTTGAGCCCAAAGAAACAGCGATTGGCAAGAGCGATTCTGCGTTTTGATTTCGGTACCGATGTTATTGTCCCTGTTTACCGCGAAGCCGAGGTAGAGGAAATCCTTGACTACCTCGAAGTTTCTGCTCTCTAGTGTGACGCTCCATCCGAGACGTCGATGTTGTGTGTCCTTAGTTGATGACAGCATGTACTTCGTTTTGCCCTCATTTACCGCCAGACCCATTTTAGTCTCTTCCGCTTCAATGCCAGCAAACGCCTCATTAACGGTTCGCTGTGTTCGTCCAATCACGTCAATGTCATCAGCGTAAGCAAGCAATTGAACTGACTTTTGGAAGATCTTGCCTCTATTGTTGACATGTGAGTTACGCATGATATTCTCGAGGATGGTGTTAAAGAAGTCGCATGACAGTGCGTCGCCTTGTCTTGAACCTTTTTTGACATTGAAGTTCGTTACCGACGTTTATGGAGCAGCGGGAGTTCTTCATCGTCATCCTACACAATGTGACGAGTTTGGTAGGAATGCCAAAACTAGACATGGCACTGTTTAGCTCGTCTCTATGCACATTGTCATATGCGGCCTTAAAATCGACGAATAGGTGGTGTGTCTCGATTTTCACTTCTTAAGCCTTTTCCAGGATTTGCCGCAAAGTGAAAATCATGGACTTCCCTGAACTGAAACCACGCTGTCAGGGACCTATTAGGTTATGGAACTCCAAAAAGAATCTCTACAGTCGGAGTTAAGGACCTGACGCACACAAATGACGGAGGACCTGAATAAGTAATGGAGCGCGTCACTGGACGCAGATGGCGAGAGATCGTGTCGACTGAAGACACATGTTGGTTGTGGCCCAAGTCCACCGTAGAGTGTTGCGTTATGCCAAGAAGAGAAAGAAGAAGAAGAAGAAGAAGAAGGAGAAGAAGAAAAAGAATAAGAAAAAAAAGAAGTAAAAGAAGAAAGTGAAAAAGAGAAGAAGAAAATGAAGAAGAAGAAAATGAAGAAGAAGAAAATGAAGAAGAAGAAAATGAAGAAGAAGAAGAGGCAAAAGAAGAAGAAGAAGAGGTAGAAGAAGAAGAAGTAGAAAAAGAAGAAGAAAAAGAAGAAGAATAAGAACAAGTAGAAAAAGAAGGAGAAGAAGAAGAAAAAGAAGAAGAAGTAGAAAAAGAGAAGAAGAAGCAGAAGAATAAGTGGTGGACAACCAAATCGACGAACGAAAACTTTGTGATGATGCAAAAATAACACAAGTAAAAAAAAACCAAAAAAAAACGTTATAAATTACTCATTTATTTTGTGGGCGATGTTGTTTTCTCGGTGGTCGCTCAGCAAGAGAGCGATCGGTTGATCTGTCGCTTCCAAGAAAGTTCGCTTCAAGCCGCATTGCGGATATTTTGTATTTACATAGTACATATGAAAATTGAACGAAATGCAAAGCATAAACGATACAAATAAAGAATAGCATGGAAATGGAAACTAGTGTAAACGAACAATTTTTGAATTTAAAAATATTAAGAAAGTGCATGATATAATTACTAGCAAATAGTATAGAATTAGTTTTGATTTTCAACGATTGTTAAACAATAAGAACAAGTAGAAAAAGAAGAAGAAGAAGAAGAAGAAGAGGCAGAAGAACAAGCAGGAGAATCAGAAGAAGAAGAAGAAGAATAAGAAGAAGAAGAAGAATAAGATGAAAAAGAAGAAGAAGGAGAAAAAGAAGATGAAGAATAAGAAGAAGAAGAATCAGAAGAAGAAGAAGAAGAAGATGAATAAGAAGAAGTAGAAAAAGAAGAAGAAGAAGAATAAGAAGAAGAAGAAGAAGAAGCAGAAGAAGAAGCAGAAGAAGAAGAAGAAGAGGCAGAAGAAGAAGAAGAAATAGAAAAAGAAGAAGAAAAAGAAGAAGAAAAAGAAGGAGAAGCAGAAGAGAAAGAAGAAGAAAAAGAAGAAGAAAAAGCAGAAGAAGAAGAAGAAGAAGTGGAAGAAATGCAACTTGACTACGAAATTTCTTCTTGGCCCTGAAGAACCAAATGGGACTAAAAACCGAACATTGAGGCAAATTTATGGTTTGTTTGAGCAAATGTTCTTTCTGCCCAAGGCACAGGGTTTAATTGCAGAAGAAAGTAGAACGTTTAGTCCACTTCTGTTTCCTTACTCTCCGTCCCTTTCTCACAAGGCGCTGCAGTCCATGGTAGACCTGAGCTGGACCTTGAGGCACAAGTCTTAGCCAGCTTCTTCTTCTAAGCCGGTATACGGCCTGCCCTAATTGAGTGCGCAATCGGGCATATGGGCCTCCTCATAGCGTTGTGCCACTGACTTTGAGTTGAAGGCTGGATGTTGTCCATGGCCATCCATAGCCATCCAAGGCGTCTAATTCATAGACCCCAATCTAGGCTTATGTTGCTGTACAGTTTATGATTAGATCTGCCTCTCCAGCGCCCATCAACCCAAATAGGAACAAAGACGGAATTGAAAACTTTTCTCTCGAAGAGGCAAAGAGCTTCTTCATCTGCCCTCAAGATTCTACATGCTTCTGCGTCGTTCAGCAGAACAGAGATAATCAGGGTGAGACTTTAGTGCGCAACAGCCATTTGAGCCCAAAACAAACAGTCACTGTCACGCATGATTTAGAGTGCGTTAAGCTTTGGTGCTGATGCCTTTCGAACTGCTTACTTGACTAAATCTTTTGTTCAAATAACGTTCCGGCACATTCATCGATGTTGTGTGTCCCTTCTCGATGATAGCATGCACGTGCTTTAGCGAGCGATTCATTGACGCCTGGCTTTGGCCGACCACGTGAATGTAGCCCACATTAGAGTAGCCCATTCCAAAGTGGCCCATGTCACGAGGGAAAGAAGCTTACATCAAAGTCACCTGACCATGCCTGCAATCGCTCGGATTTTCCAAAGATCGTGCCTCTTGTGTTGAAGAATGGGTTTTGCGCGATTGTTCCGAGTACGGTGTAGAACAAGGGACGCCTCTGTGCGTCGCTTCGTATCAAATCTTTCTTGACAGTGAAGGCTTACTTACCGAGCTTTACGGAGCAATGGTAGAAAACTCTCTCTAGCATCTCCTCCAAAAACCAACGAGCTTGGCAGGAGTGTAAAAACTAGACGTAATATTCTAAATCATCCCTCATTTACGATGTCAGTTAGGGCTTTGAAATCGACAATGAAATAGCTTGAAGACGTGGTCAGGGACTCACAAATTGTTAGTTTTATCTTTTCCAATACCTGAAGTTGGGTGTATCACTAAAAGGACCTTAGGCTTCACACATCAAAAGCGCCTGCCATCTAGGCCGAAAGTAAAGTCTATGGTTCACGGCAGCAGTTTGCATTCTCTTCTTAATTTCCACTGACATCCCAGACATATTTCGAGTAAATTATTCACCATGTTTTCACCGTATATCACTTCAAGAATTCATTCTCTGAACTTTTGTGCAGGACTCGTGTATGGTGGCAAGGCAGGGCAGAGAAGGGAGACATTTTCTTTGAAAGTTGCCTTTCGTGCAGGTTCCATCCCCGTGTCCTTGCCGTGCTCCGTGTCATTACGCCTTAATATAATTTGATTCCGTTTTTTTCGTTCTGTTTCTTTTTTATGTTCTGCAGTCTTCTCTCACCCCACCCCCATCCAAAGCTGTCACACGCTAAGTTCTTAGCCCCCCTTGGTAGTCAACCTCGCTTACACAATCAGAAGGGAAGGTGCCGTGGAAACTATAAAAGCCTCACCTTTGATATCTTTCGAAAAAGTGTCTCTCGCCATTACCCGCCCAAGGAGGGCGCTTCAAACACGTAACAGCAGCAGCGAAAGCGAAAAAAAACAAAAGCAACAAGAGCACAAACGATGAGTTTGTGCTAAAAGTTTACCTCCACCCTTGACACGACAGGACGTCAGTTGGAACGAGAAAGGTGAGAGAAAAAACAACACACACAACAACAGACACTCGCAAGTGTATGCCGATAACAAGAGTAATTCAATCTCAACACGTGAAAACCGCCATCAGGACTCTGCAACACACCCACCACACACCACCCTGCTTCGGCACACCAATCAACCTTCTGTCTGTTATCTCAAATTTCTTTCATGGACATTGTCACTTTAGCCAGCACTTCCTGGTCCCCTTTCAATCGAGCTCGGCGTTTGGGCGAGACATATGCGGCGCCTACTTGTGCACCGTGCCGTCACCCCCGTGCTGACCAGTCCATCGACGACGCTTTCAAATCGATTTCTGTTGATTCCTTTTTCTCCGCCGCTTTTTAAGTGAGTAGTTTTTCGCATAGCACTTGCTTGTGCTATTTCTTTTATCCTGCTCGTCGGTGTTGTTGTTTTGCCTCCACTACGAGGACGCCGCCCTGAAGGGCGCTCATCATCGTCCTGCTGTCAATCAGGGAAAGGTCTCTGTGCCCTCAGGCTGGACGCTCGAAAGGGTTCGGTGTGGTTGGGGGCCATGATAGGATTAGAGACTCAAAAACGGATGGTTTACTTTTAAGTTGTTGTTGTTGTTGTTGTTGCCGAGTGAAGTAAAGCCTGTCCATTTCGGCCCAAAGTCCTTGTGCCGGAGACGAAGACAAATGAAAGGACGAGATGAGTCTCTCTGAACGAATGGATATTACAGTTGTTGTGTAACAAGATTAAAGAGGCAGAACTCACAGCGACTGGACGGTGGGACGGCGGGAAGGGCTGAATGGACCTTTTGTACTTGAATTCGCCTGCCGTACAATAAGGTGCGAGGAAAAATGAAATCCATTTCAGATTAGACGCTCGACTTAATGTGATGAGGATGTCTGCAGTAACCCCAAACAGGACACAAGCCTGAGGTTTTTTCTCTCCTTCGTTGTTGCTGTTGAATTCTCGAAAATGTGTCGACAGTGAATTAAAGTAATAAATTTACTGCCGTCAAAGACGCCTGTGAGCTCCTAATCGGTGGCGAGGGAGGCGGTGTAACCGATGATGATGTTGCTCTCTTCTCAGGTGAAACGGAATTTGTCGAATTAGGAGAATTACACGAATTTGGCCATTCAACTGGACTTGAAATGGGCCCAAGCGCACCACGGGCTGGGTTGCGTAGATCAAAAGAAGTTGATTCAAATCCAATCCACTTTAGTTAATTAAGTTTGTCTAAGGACTTAAGGTTCTCAGTGAAGTGTGCTTAGGTGTATGCTGGGGGACTGTATTTTCCACACTCAGAAATGAGTATGTGATATTTTCGAAATACAACTTCTCGACAATCCCAAACGCCTTCTATCGGCAGCAATCGCATTGGATGTCCTAAATGAGTAGCAAAGACACAGAACTGATTGTAGCAACATCAATGACAAGAACCCATTAGTGTGATTCGTTAATTTTCGAAACATTCTTGATGGATGGAGGAAAACAAAGAGGTGCCAGGTAGTATGCTACGGCTCAGAACATTCAAGAGCGGAGACAATAAAGTACATAAAGCGACGCCTGAAGAAAAAATAATGAAAAAAAGAAGAATTTCTATGTGAAACAGAAGGAAGCAGATCAACTACATGGAGCATGCAAGAAGTGGTTGCACAGGAATCTGGATCGGGACGTATTCCTTTTTACACCACAAACCAACCAATTATTATGTCCATGTGTCGATTGAAAGTTGTTCGTGGATCATGCGTTGACACACTCCGCAATGCCGTCACCACAAATCCCAGCACGAAGGATCAAAAGCAGAATGGAGAAGCCTGACCAGAAGTGAGGCTTTCAGATCCTTGTCAACACTACGATTTTTCAGAGCAGTCTGAAAATGACGAAGATAAGTACTGCTATCCGAAGGAACATCACAAGCCACAACAGTTAAAGCGAAGTACCTTGGAGTTTATTTCACTGAACAGTAGAATTCAATCCTCACTCCACCTTCCAACAGCTGGCTCAACTTTCGAACTGACCCTATATATAAACAAATTACTGTACAAGCAGTTCATATTGCTGATCATAGCCCATGGCTGTCTTGTGTGGTACAGCCTTTCCAAGACCGGTATGAAAAAGGGAAGGAAAACGAAAATGTTTACCATCTGTCCTGACCATGGTCTACATGCAAGGAAAACTCGATCTGGGGAAATCTTCAGACATTTCGTAAAGGAAAATAGATTTAGAGTTACAGAGCTGGCGGTACCTTCAGTGGGGCTAAGCCTTGCTAAGTGGGGATGTGACTTTGCAGGCCTCTACTTTTAACTGCAGACACGCTAAACATTTTTGTGCACTTTTGGCTTGTTTAGCATTTAGTTCGGAAAAAGGAAATGGGGTGTGAGAGAGAGAGAGTTTAGGAATGAGAGAGAAAGAGAAAGAAAAAAGAAAGAAAGAAGGGAAGAAAGCAAAAAGGTAAAGAAGGGAAGAGGTCTAATCGTTTAGTCAGAAGTTTTGGTGTCTGTTGTTAAAACAGACTCAATTCTAAGAACGCACCCATCACGTTAAATGACGCGTCGATGGTAAGCCATTTTCAGGTCTACCTTGGATTTAAGCATTCCAAGTTGAAGGAACCCTTAATGGACTTTTGCGCATGATCATGTGCCGGGAACACTTGCATCGTCTGCCAATCAGTGGTTTGCCTTGAAATTTCGATCTTCTTTGGACACTGAAAGTCGTTTCCAACTCGAAATCTGAACAGGAAAAGCACGCCTCCGAAGGTTGAAACTAATCGTCAAGGTTATTTATTGGAAACTCCTTTCAAGCGCTGTGCAGGCTTTTGGCTTGGTAAAACTGATGAAAAATTCGTGGTTGATACAGTGTGTAATTGCTTGGAAGACTGATCAAGTTGCGCACGATACACGAGGTCAGTTCTAAAAATAATGTGAAGTTTCAAATTCGACAGGCACGTACATTCGATTATATATTTTGTTTTTGTTATGATGGCACACTTGTCCCGAACATTTGTTTTCAGTTTCAATTTCATCTTCTTCTTGATGTGGCGCTACAGTCCGGGTTGGACCTGGGCCTCAACCAACATGCCTCTCCAGCCAGCACGAACTTTCGCCAGCTGTCTCCAGTTGCGTACTCCAAGTTGGTTGAGATCCTTCTCCAATTGTGTGCGCCACCTTTGCCTAGGCCGTTTTCTGTTGCGTTGTCCCAATGGCTCAGATTCGAAGATTTTCGCGCCGGAACAGTGGTGTCCATACGCTATACATGGCCTAGCCGTCTTAACCGTTGTATCCGTAGACGCTTGAGGAGGTGTCTGACGCTGTACAGCCCTTAGAGTTCGTCATTAAATCTTCTCCTCCAGATGCCATCAACGCAAACAGGACCAAAAATCGCACGCAAAACTTTTCTCTCGAAAAGACTAAGGGCTTCCTCATCCGCCTCTGCTACCGTCCAAGATTCTGCGCCATATAGTAGGACGGGGATGATCAAGCTGTTATATAAAGCGAGCTTAGTCCTTCGAGAGAGGGCTTTATTACTCAATTGCCTCTTGAGCCCAAAGAAACAGCGATTGGCAAGAGTGATTCTGCGTTTGATTTCGGTACTGATGTTGTTGCCCCTGTTTACCGCTGAGCCGAGGTACATGAAGCCCTTGACTACCTCGAAGTTTCTGCTTCCTAGTGTGACGCTCTGTCCAAGACGTCGATGTTGTGTGTCCTTCCTTGGTAATAGCATGTACTCGGTGAGTTCGTTACCGACGTTGACGGAGCAGCAGAAGTTCTTCATCATCATCCTACACAATCTGACGAGTTTGGTAGCAAAGCCAAAACTAGCATGGCACTGTATAACTCGTCTCTATGCACACTGTCATATGCGGCCTTTAAATCGACGAATGAATGTCGATTTACACTTCTTCAGTCTTTTCCAGGATCTGCCGCAATGTGAAAATCTGGTCTATTGTGGACTTCCCTGGTTCGAAACCACACTGATAGGGACTTATCAGGTCATGGACGAACGGCTTCAAACGTTCACACAATACGGCAGAGAGGATCTTATATTTCTCTGTAAATGGCGCAGTCAAAGGGTTTCTTTTCTTGTGAACCGGCCAAACGACGCTGAGATTCCACTCATCAAGTATGCTTTCTTCCGACCATATTTTACAGATGAGCTGGTGCGCGCGCCCAACCAGGTCATCTCCAGTTGCTTTAAATAGTTCTGCAGACAGTTCGTCCGCTCCAGTAGATTCGTCGACTTCAGATGCGATATTGCTATCTTATATACCTCGTCTAAGTCGGGGGACAGAATTCTTGTATATCTTTGTCCAAATTGAGTGAATTATTCTGGATAACAGCGGAATTTGAGCCGATATCGCCGTTAAGGAATTTGCAGAAGTGATCCTTCCAGATTCTCAGCACAGCCTGCGGTTCTACCACAAGTTTTCCATTTAGATTCCGGCAGCCTCGGTCCGAATCTTGTATTCTCCGGGATAGCTGTTTTATCTCTCAGTAAAACTTTCGGACATCATTCCTACCATAACCGCTTTCCATTTCCTCGACAGCGCGCTTCTCATGCTGTTTATTTGTTCATTCTGAGAAGCCGGATGGTGACGTAAAGCCCAGTACATTAGTGGCAGCTTCTTTGATGGCATCTTGACAACGTTTCCAGTCTTCTTCTACGGTTGGTGCAGGCAGCGTCGAGCTCTGAGCGAGTTTCAGGGAGACTGTTATGTGTTAATTTTCATAGGAGGGGACACTTTTATTACCATCAGAAACAGGAAACGCTTCCACCCGCTAATTTGGAACTACAACTTTACATCCGTGTCAGGCTGTAAGGTAGGAGGAGGTATCGCTTTAAATTCGCAAAATGCTCTAAGATCAGCCGGCATCACACCCAAGGTACGTAGGTACACCACCCAATCGTTATGCCATGCAGCAGTCGAAGCACCAATCCGAATAGCTGCCAAAATCCAAAGATACACGTTACTACACATCCAAGCAGACAGCAGCAAGCAGCAAGCGTGTGAGTAACTCTTCTTCCTTAAACATGCTGCAGAATCAGGAAGACAATGTTGTATGGATCATCATCTTACCAGGGAAAACTTCGCGTTCGTCGTTGTCAGGGATCATCGAGGGTGGTTGTTCAGGTACTCATTGGCGTTCTCGTCGTCCTCGCTGAGTAATTACATCGGTTCTTAATAAATTAAATATGCAAATAACTTTGAAAAGACTTTCCGAGGGATGACCGTTGTCCCCGTAAAGGGGTCTGCAGAAATGATCTTTCCAGGTTCTCAGCACAGACTGCGATTCTGATACGAGTTTTCATTCTGGTCCCGGCAGGCTTTGGTCCGAGCCTTGTATCTTCCGGATAGCTGTTTTACCTTTCAGTAAAACTTTCGGACTTCATTCCTGTCATAACACCTTTCTATTTCCTCCACCGCGCGCTTCTCATGCTCCTTGTTTTTCCGTCTGAGAAGCCGGTGCTCTTCCCTTCTTATCTGTTCGTAGAGCTCGTGAACAGGCCTCGTTGTTCGATGTAGCGTTGCGCTATTGGCGTCTTGTTTAGCTGCATGCGCTTGCCTGCACTCGTCGTCAAACCATGAATTCTTTCTGAGTGGGGACTTGAAACCCAGGACATCAGTGACAGCTTCTTTGATGGCTTCTTGACAATGTTTCCAGTTGTCTTCGTCGAACTCTGAGCGAGTTTCAGGGAAACTCGGTCGGCAAAGTTCCCAGCGATCGGTTTGACCTACATAGCAAATTCTTTGATTTTGAGAGACATAGGGCTGCCAGAAGAAATAGATCTTGATGTTTTAAATATGGTATTAACTGCTCAACACACTTAACATGTTGACAGTGTCTTACGGTGATTATCCTCTGAATCAAAAAATATTAACAAGTTGAACAAGTTTTTCAAAGGCAGTCGAGAAGATGTGAATGATGACGCACGCCCAGGACGCCCCATCATATCAACAACCGATTAAAACATTGAGATTATGAAAACATTTTTCTGGAGAAACGACGAATCACTATAAGAGAAGTTGTTGAAGGTATCGGCGTATTGATTGGCTCATGCTAAGCAATTTTGTAAGGAATTTTGGGCATGAAGCCCAAAAATTGAATTTTGACAAAACTAAAAGATGTCTCATGAGCATCGCTCACAAATTGTTGGTTGACATTAACAGCTATCCAGATTTGTTTAAGAGTGTCTTAACTGGTGACAAATCGTAAGTATATGATTATGACAAAAAACCAAAGTCCAATCGTCCCAATGAAAGAGCCGAGAGGAATCAAGGCCGAAAAAAGCCTGCTAAGTTCCATCAAATGTGGAGGGTTTGCTGACTGTTTTTTTTAATAGCCGTCGCCTAGAGCATCAGGAGTTCGTACCAAATGATCGTACAGTTAATAAGGAGTATTGACTTGGACATATGCACCGCTTGCGAGAAGCTGTACGAAGAAAACTTCCGGAATTGGGGAAAAATAATTCATGGCTCTTGGATCACGATAAAGCACCTGTTCACTGAGAGAGGGATACAAGCCGATTACCTGAGGGAGGTCAACGGAATACTAAAAGGTGTATATCAGAATTGCTTTGAGAATTGAAAAAGCGCTGCCGCAAGTGCATTACATCTGAGGAGACTACTTTGAGAAATGGTGAATGTAAATTGATTAAAAAATAAATATTTCTTGAGAATAATGAAAATTCGCCTTATTTTTTGAACAGACTGAACAGGCACAAAGACAGGATGTTGGCCAAAGCAGTGAGACCAAATTGACGCTCGTCAACTTGCCATCGATCTCTACAGCTCAATAATTCACACACTTTTCATAGGAGCACGGTGATCTCGAAGTATTCGCCACAATTCTCAAAAGTTCTAGCAATTGAAGCGTGCCACCATCCGCTCCGTTATTGCTCGATCGATTCTTACACACGCTTCAGCATTAAACAACAATTTGGGGCCTCCTCTTCGACGAGAAGTATATTCATCTCAGCGGATCTTAGGCTTGGAAGGTCCACACGATATTGCCAAGAAGCCAGCGCATCCAGATTGAGTGACAGTTTTGTATGAAAAGTGGGTTGGTGACTTCACTGCCATACTCGTATAAGGTTTGGAGAGACGTAATGGCATGAATTTGGCACTACTTATATGGGTACCCAAGTCGCCAACCATATTATAATTCATATCATCGGTGATGTTAATTGGCCGCCATATTTGTTCCATTTGACACCTTTTTGGACATTTTCTGTGGAGAGACGTAAAGTATTGAATTTTTCTTAAGATCATGAAGTGATTGAAGTACTTGAGGTTAGTACAACGCATTTCTTCCATTTGACACCTTTTAGACATTTTTTGTGGAGAATCGTAAAGTATTGCATTTTTTTTAAGATCGTGAAGTGATTGAAGAACTTGAGGTCAGTACAATCAAAGATCTGGAAACCACCTACGATGATACGATGGGGGATTCGCGGAAGCTTCCTAAACGATGTTCTCATAACCAATGTCAATGTTTCCTTCTACCAGTAAATTAACATCAAACAAATTAAATTCACGACTATTTAAAGAGAAACTCGGCCAACCCTGTATGGGTAAGGGAAGACGCCTTACACGGATACAGATGTCCCATGGGTGCGAAAAAGTCATTAACTTCGCACTTAAATGAAGACTTTCAGTGCTACGGCCTTGCGTGGCCCCAGACAATTCCTGCTCGGATCTAAAATAAGAAAAACAAATCGCTCATCAACTGTCAATAATAATTCCTTGACGCAATTCGAACAAACAAAGTGAAGCCGGGAAAGAAAAACGCTTAATAAACCAATTTTTACGAGCCAAATAAAAACGACGGCCCGTTCCACAACACGAAATGGAATGACTGCTCGCACCCCCACTGTCGGTTCCATCTCAATACGCATTGTTCAGCGCCAGCAATAACTGTATAAATCATCATTTCAATTACATAAAGAACCCTCTAGTTCGCAATAAGTCCCACACTTATTTGGCACCGCCACAACCGAAGGGTCGTCCTTGTCGTCCTCCCATCATCGTCATCGTCGTCGAAACTATTTGGCAGAATTGTTTGTCTTTTATCATTCAAAGGATATGAGCTCCCTTCCTTGCTTCTATCCCGTCCCACGCAGACGTACACACGCGCTCTGGCTCACATCACATCCAACATTGGCGTCAAAGTCTGAAGAGGGTGAGAGGGAGGTCGAGTGTAGCGCGGCAAAGACGAGGCATTAGACAGGGAATGGATGATTCGTCGAAACACATCAAATTTGTTGATTTAGCAAACGCGCTTTTTCAGCACGAACGCTGGTGTGACATTCGCAAATACGATTCGGTATCCCGGCACTGCGAATGCTCAGGCTGCTGTATGTGCGGCAGCAGTACACACATGTGCGTGAGGCGAGGGGGGCACTCTTCCAGCTATCGCCGCCCACCCTAAAGGATCGGCTGCTTGAGTTCTGGTTGAGATGGTTGAATGATATCTGATTGCCGTATGCCGTTGTTTGAATGATGTGTATGCGTTAGCAGAAAATATTTCGAATTAGGGATTCGTATTTGTTTGTAATACACCCATAGAATTTACAAAAAGGATTCCCACTCACTCGTTACGCTCTGCTTTATGATTTCCGCCTCCGGGTGGGTGGCTTGACTTTGTAAGAATGTGTGTGTGAGTGAATTGAGGGAAAATGTAGGCCAGGCGTGAGACGGTGAATGTGCTCCCGTTTCATTTTACGAGGACACTCTGATATAAATAATAACCGAAATGGAAAAGGGATAGTTTCCACTTCGATTTTGATGTTCCGGTTGTGATGGGTTTGTGCACTACATCGAGCGACTTTCAATTTGATTTTTGTGCTTCTCCGTTATTTATTCGGGTCATTGAAGGCGCGTTCCAGCAGTCGATGCCGTGGAGGAGTGTAGTTGCCCCAACCACCCTACCCCCCGTAGAGTGGTCTTTTACGACTGGTTTACACGAAAATTTCACATTTCCGTCCGAATGGGGCGATGTAAAAATGAACCAGAACTACTGCGGGAAAACGGCAACAGGGTGTCACGGGGGCGGCCGATCTGCGAATACAGTCAACGAATGCGAACTAATTATGTAAATGTTATCTTTATTTATGAATTTGACGAAGAGCTGTAAATTTTAACGAGCGTTCGGCTGATTAAATTACTCGCCGCCAACGACCGCCTCCATTTGGCGCTTTAAGTTAATTTCCCTGGCCGGCGTGGTGGTCTGCGGCTGTGCTTTAAATCACCCTGACGGGTTAATACGCAGTTAATATTCGACATAAATTCTTGGGAGAAGGCAACGCGAAACAAGAAGGAAAACCACGTGAAGACCAAGGGAACTGACTGCTTAGGGACAACTCTGTCGGGAGGGGTGTCTCGGTCTGTGCACACGAATAAGACATAAAAGTCAACACACGCCTGCCCGCTGATATAATTTCATTAGCGCGCTGCTTGGTATTACCCTGCACTTGGTCATGATTTACATGCCTTGACGGAGGGACAGGGCACATCGGCAGCTAACCCTTTGACCGGGTGGTCAAACTGCGAGTTCGCCTTAGCGTGGTTCGTATTACAGGCCGCCGCGCACCGAAGAAAGGTTTTCTTAGGTTGAGCACTGTTCTCAAGTTGTCAAAGGATTCCTTCACTTGTGGTTGGCATTTGCAGTGGGGATTCCAGACCGAGGCACTCGAATTCTTTTTTACCCTCAGTGTCTCAATTATCAGCAATGCAAAGGCTTTGGAAGCCAGAGAAATGATCCGATCTTTTGCGTCTGAGTATAGTCTTCTGAGAGGTTAGATGCTAGATGCCAGCAAGCCAAACAACGTTCTCTTGGCTTTCCCGCCATCCAATAAAAATAATAATAAGAATTGTTGGCGCTACAGTCCAAAGGGGGACCAGGGACTAGTTTGCTTATCAACTACTCGCGCTGTGCGCGCTACTGTTCTCTCACAAGTAGAAGGGACCTACAGTTTATTGCCGACTCCGAACGGCGGAATTTGAGAAACTTTCTTAGACAGTTATTACTCTTTGGGTGTTGTCAGCAGCTCGAAAGAGGTGGTACCGTGAAAAAATTCGGGGTGTTCAGCCGGGAATCGAACCCAGACTCTTCGGCGTGTAAGCGTCGCACTCTACCCACTACGCCACGGCGACCATCCACATCAAAAGTTAAAGGTTCAAGGAGCATATAAAAGGTTTGCTGGGAAAATAAAGAACCAAACACGAATTGGGCTTGTTGCCTTATTGCGTGCCAATCAGCCAGGATTGTTGTTAAAAGGGTAAAGGTTGTGTTTTGATTTGTTTTACGAGTACGGAGCCTATTTGCGCCCTTAAGTGCACTCAGAAGTTCCGGTACAAGACATGCTGGACACATTCCAGTGTCCGCGGAATGACCTGTCGTGGATTTTCAATGAACTGTGCGTGACAAGTCACACAACGCATAAAAATGAAGTCAGGGACTATTTTTTGTTACGGCTTATATTTTTTGATGGTTCGCTATAAAATTGTTTAGTGCTTCTAACCCTCCGCGGTGGACGAAGGTGGCTTTCCGACACGATGCATGTGTTAAGGTTGGTAAGGAGACAAGTGTGGTTTGAATGGACATAATAACAATAATTGTTGGCGCTACAGTCCAAAGGGGGACCAGGGCCTAGCTTACTCATCAACTACTCCTGTTGTGCGCGCTACTGTTCTCTCACGAGTAGAAGGGACCTACAGTTTTTTTTTTAAAACGGCGCAGTTGGAGAAGCTTTCTTAGACAGTTATTACTCTTTGAGTGTTGTCAGCAGCTCGAAAGATGTGGTGCCATAAAAAATTAGAAAAATTGGTGTTGAGCTGGGAATCGAACCTAGACCCTCGGCGTGTGAGCGTCGCACTCTACCCACTACGCCACGGCATTTGAATGGACATGTGCTAGGGAATTTTCACTGTTACTTAAAAAAGAGTGGTTGAATATTTGAGATGTGAGGATAATGCGTTGTTGAACTTCGGCTAAATGGGGGACTTCCGTGTACAAAAAAACCTATTGCTGTCAGTTCAGTGGAAGCTTTATCATGTCATGAAAAGAAGCACCACGAAGAAAATTTCCCTTTTGGGGACTAGGGCAGGACAGATGAAGTTAATTCGTGTGATCCTTATCTAGACCGGCTTTAAGGAGTTGAACTGAGGAGTATCCTATTTGCATGAAGACCTCCTAAAC
Source organism: Eristalinus aeneus (assembly GCA_955652365.1). Lineage (NCBI taxonomy): Eukaryota > Metazoa > Arthropoda > Insecta > Diptera > Syrphidae > Eristalinus > Eristalinus aeneus. The sequence goes on along the minus strand of OY019130.1, from coordinate 90,341,660 downwards.
GGAATGAAGTAGAATTTCCTATTGTATTGATGATTATGGATCTTCTCCAGAAATTTGCTCTTCTTCATCGTCCAAGCTTTGTAGAGTTAAATTTAGTCCCGAAAGTTGGGATTTTTCAGAGCCTTCGCTAAGTTCATATGCAGCTCAAGAAGCTTCTTCATAGTTCAATTTTTGTAGAGGGAAATTTAGTCCCGAAAGTTGGGATTTTGCAGAGCCTTCGCTAAGTTCATATGCAGCTCAAGCAGACCAGAGTTCATATGCCGCCTAAGCATACCTGATGGTTGTCATAGTCGTGGACACCTGAAAGACTATAAATTGGGCGAAACTCACATGTGACCGCTGGATTTACAATTTTCTAAATATCGATTCATGTTGCTGGGGCTTAGGAGAATGACATTAATGAGATTGAACGAACGCAGCAACCCGTTTGTGTAATGAGAGTCAGCTGGCATTGAAGATGAAACAGATTCGGTAATAAGGAAAGTTTATAGTGCACACATCGACATCTGGGCCATAGTATCATATATGGCCAGCAACATCATTTACTTCAGCCTCGTAGCAAATAAGGATAACAACATTAGTACCAAAGCCAAGCGTAGAGACACTATTTCCAATCCTTTCTTTTTTTGGCTAGAAAGGCAATTGAGTAGCGGTGTCACTTTCGCATGACTACGGTGGACATGTAGGACGGTTGCCTTTCATATTTAGGGATTGGGCCACCCTAGTGTTGCAATCTGGTAACTGCCAGCTCTATCGTAAAGTTTGATATCTTTAAGGTTATACGTACTGAGAACGTTTTGACATACGAGCGCTATTTGTGTTGTTTACAGTGACTTAAAAGATTCATTTCGTCCAAAAAATGGAATTAAATCGCGAAAATTTTCGTGCGATTATTTTTTACAACTTTCAACGTGAACTAACTTAACAACAATGCATCGATGAACTCAATTCAGTATTCGGTGATGAAGCTTTATCAAGGACCAGTGTTTATCGATAGCATGGTGTATTCAACCGAGGTCGTAGTTCACTCCAAGACGAATTTCGAGAATTAGTTGTTGTTGCGGAAACCATTGATGCTGTGCGCCAACTGATATTGCAAGATCATCATGTGACCTATCGTGAGATTGAGACAACCTTAGGCATAAGTGGGACTAGAACACATTCAATATTGCATGAACATTTGACCGTCAAAAAAATTTGTTCGCGTCGGATCCCACACAACTTGTCAATCGCTCAAAAAACGCTCATGTCGATTGGTCAAAAGAAATGATCCAAAAATACGATCGCGGTGCTTCGAAACACGTCTATGATATCGTGATAGGTGATGAATCGTGGATTTATGCGTATGAGCCCGAAAGTAGACAGCAGTCGACTGTCTGGGTGTTTTAAATTAGCCAAATCTAACGAAAGTTGTTCGCGCACGAGACACTTCCAAGCAAATGGTCGCTTTTTTTTCGGAAAAACTGGACATGTCGCAACCGTGCCACTAGAACAACGTAGAACAGCCAATTGTGAGTGGTACACAAGCAATTCTTTTCCAGTTGTCTTCCAAGAAATCAGGAAAACCAACCGCCGAAGACGGATCACTCTTCACCACCATTGGCCCAAACAACTGCATTTTTGAGCACTCAAAACATCGATTTGATGAGTAATCTGCCTTATAGTCCTCACTTGGCACCGAATGACTTCTTTTTATTCCCGTACGTAGAAAATAGAATGAGAGGTCAACGTTTTTCGACACCTGAAGAAGCGGTTAATGCGTTCAGAATGCAGGTTTTGGAGATACCTCAATCAGAGTGGCAAAAGTGCTTCGACAATTGGTTCAAACGCATGCAAAAGTGTATAGTCCTTAATGGGGAATATTTTGAAAAACAATTCGGCTATTTTCGATGATTAATATTTATTTTTGTTCTCTAATTCCGAAATATAAAAGGCAACCCTCGTAATCTACTGGAAATGCAGGAGAGGTTGAAATTCAGGGAAAGCCAGCAACTCGTCGAGGTGCTTTCAGTTAAAATGCATTGCAGTTTGAATCTACGCTTAATAATAATTGTATGGCTGGAGAATCCCCAGAGTCCACTTAGAACGGTTGAGTTGTGAGAATTTTTTTCTTATACAATTTATACTCGTTAAGTGTTGTCAGCAGCTCGAAAGAGGTGGTGCCGTGAAAATTCAAGGTGTTCAGCGGGAAATCGAACCTTGATCTTCGCCGTGTGAGTGTTGCACTCTACCTACTACGCCACGGCAGTCAGGGATCTGCTCTCCCCACGTCAAAAAAGCCTAACACTTGGGTGGGGTTATCTGAGACTAAGGAGCTAAGTTGGAGTAAGCTAAACACCAAGGTTATGGTGACGAGTTTCTTTGGCCCTTTTGGCGTAGTGCGCTATGATGTTTTCTTCTTCCTCTTGTGGCTCTATAGTCCGGAGTGGACCTGGGCCTCAACCAACATTCTTCTCCAGGCAGCACAATCCTCTCACAATCCTTCGCTAGCTGCACACTCCAAGTTGGTTGAGGTTTTTCTCCACTTGTGTGCGCCAACTTAACCTAGGCCATCCTCGGTTGCGTTGCCCCAATGACTCAGATTCGAAGACTTTTTGGGCCGGAGCACGAAGTCGGAACTGTCTAAAAACTCTCACATTATATACTCTCAAATTTCACATTTTGGACATGGTATTTGACCGCCTCCATTTTTGAAAGAAAAGGAGTACGCAGAGGACTAGTAGTTGCAGATCCGTTGTGGTCGGTATACGTACATACATATACACATCACTCCTGAGACACATAGGGGGCGCCACTAACAACAAAATTAATATTAAATTAATAATGTATGTCCCGGGACTTATTGTAATTTTGAATGGCGCAACAATCGACAAGGAGACCAAGGCCTAGCTTCCTCAGCAACTGTTCCTGTTGTACGTACTTCTGTTCCCTCACGCGTCAAAGGGGTCTACAGTTTTTTCTGCCGCCTCCTAACCGCGAATTCAAAAGCTTTTTTATAGACAGTTTGTACTCTTTAAGACCTGTTACCAATTTGAAAGATGTGGTGCCATGAAAAATTCTTTTTGTTCGGTCGGGATATTGAACCTGGGACCTTTGGTGTATGAGTGTCGCACTTTTGCCACTACAAAACGCGATCTTTCTCTTAATGCTTCAAAAATGTCCGCTTCACACAATCGCGCCAACCCGCACTGCGTTCGTTGTTCCTGTCCAATCAGTGAGTGAGTGTCTTCTTAAACCTTAACAAAATCTTAGCAATCTACAAGTACCGCCCCCTTGCGCAAGCAGCACCATTAAATCAGATCTTATTTGAAAATTGAAAAAAATACGTGCCCACGTGCGGTCTAAAATCTGTCATACATTTGAATTTTTACAACGCCCCCCCAACGATAAATGTTCATTTTCGCCAACCCAATCCTCAGACATCAGTAAGCACCCCTCGAGGATCGTTACAAACGAATTCAAAGCCAGCTTACCCTACATCACCCTAAATTATGCTCAGATCATTTCAATATGCTACAAGTCCCAATACAGCTGCAATTGCCAATCACTCATGGCAGACCACTCGCATCCGCCCCAAGTCCCTTTGAGTACACCTGTCTCCATTTTACACCAAGATGTATGGCCAGGCCGTGGCCCAGGGCCGAGTAGGGTTGCCAAAAGAACGCTTCAAATTGAAGACCATTAGCATCGAATTCACCTTCGGGAATCCCCAAAGATTATGTCCGCATACTATTATACATTTTCATAAATATTATTATCCTTTTTCTCTGCCTCGTCCCCACCTGCCGAAGGATATCAATTTTACTTCTTCACCTCGGGAGCAGAAGCGGACGCGCCCTGGTAGGGGCCACAGTAATGGCACTGAAGTGGATGGATGTGGCAAAGGGTTAGTATGAAATTTAATAGCCACACACACACCCTCCCGGGGACGTTCGCCCACAGATATAGTCACATAAGTGTATTATGGCAGGATCGCATATTTTAATCCACACACAGGAGACTGTGGCTGCAAAAGTGCCTTTGAGTTGTTGCTCTTGTTTTCCATCACTTTTCTTGTTTCTTCTTTTTTATTTTTCTCTCTTTCAGTTTTTTGTTATGCCTGCTCTCCTGAGTGCGGGTTAGAGACGAGTCCTGGGAACGTGTTGTGTATGTGTGCTCCCTCATCCATTCTCGGTTAGCTAAAGTTCCCCTGCTGTGGACCATGGGGTTAACATACAAATGGAAATCCGTCGAAAACCGCAAAAGGATAATTCCCTGGGAAAATACCCCTCCGTCTCTACCGCAACCAGCCAGCCACCGTTCATGCTGGAGAGAAACTCACCACTTTTCACTTCAAAAGGATGTCGTCACAGTTATCCTTTCTACGGTTTTCTTCCCGGCAATTTATTCAAATTTAATAAAGACACGGGAATTTGGCCATAAAGTGGATAAAATTCACTGACCCATTTTGTCTGCACATTCTTGTGGGTGTTTGGGTTGTGCTGCTGAAGGTTTTTTGGGCATTCACTTAATATTTTCATATTTCCCGGCCCAGCTCCTTTAAAGCTGCCATTGAATGTGCGGCGCAGGGAGAACGCAGTGTGAGGGAATGAACCCCCCTCCCCCCAGCCAGTTATGTGCATACATTATAATAATGTCAGGTTGTCGGTTGGCCTATTACTAACCATTCCATACAATAATGGTTGAGTAAATCCTTTGAGGTTGCCGGCGATGCCGACGTTTGCCCGAGTGAAGATGAAATGTGAGAGGCAGCGCGGCGACGTCTCCTCTAAGGTGCCGGGTATCGCCTGCCCTGAAAGGGTGGTTTCGGAAAAATACTCAACGGGATTGGAGACTAATAATAATATTTTCTTCTTGAATGGATCAGTGCGCCCAAGTGGTGAATATATTTTTGCTAGCTGTAATTCCTTGAGGCGATGCGGTGGTGCGCGGCATGAGGTCTGCACGTGGAAAAGAAAACCAAAATTGCCAGCCCTGAATCGTCGACATCAACGTCGCATGAGTCGTGTATTGGTTGCGGGTTTATATGTTGTTTGATATGTGATAACCTTCGTGATAGTCATGTGCTAATTCAAGTGTGCCCTGAGTGGTAAGCGCAATTGAACGAATTGCTGTGCTGGTCTGGCCATTTTGCCATTTCTTTGTTGTCGTCGGGATGGAGGACGATTGCCGGAGAGGGCATGGTTATCAAATTGTAACTCTTTTGCGGTGTGGACTCTGGAATATTGCGTTCAAAGGGAGGCAGCATATTCGATGTGTGTTTGCGGCTAAGCGCTCTTGGACATACATAATTTAGGAACTTGAGCATGTCCGAGTTTGTGTGGTAATTGCTTATGGAGACGTTGACTTGCTTTCTCTTGAAATCGATATTTATTGTGTATTTTTCAGTGAACTATACGCTATTCTTCGAGTATGTCGGAAAAGACTCGATCTCGCTGGAGTGCAAGGAACCTGCAGTTTAATACAAACTCCGAATGGCGAAATTAGGAAAGTTCGTGTAATAAATTCTTTTCTCTCTATGGGGAATTCCAATAAGATTTTCGACTTTATTTTTCAATTAAGACTTTACAAGGTGCAAGGAGAGTGTGGGGTTTCAGTAAGACGGCCGCGTTGAGGTACGTGTGTCCTCTTTGGAAACGGCGGCTACGGAAAAAGTTCGCACTGGTTTGGGCACGGCAACTCGCCGCTCTGCCCACAATGTCTACCATATACCACTCCGAGGAGGACGCAGAGCACGCAGTTTTCCCCGCAGCCCCTTTGCGCAAGAGGGACAAATAGGAAACCAAACCAGCGCCAACAATGTGATGGCCAATATGATCAGATCTGTAGACAACTGGAATAAGGTATTTTTAATTATATATTATATATTTAAGAGCTATTTTAAGAGCTTCCCTCCAGAGCAGGCCGCAAGTCGCTACCAAACCCCACCAATAAAGTAACTACCAAACGGCAGTTCCCAGAAGTGAGTGGTTGAAGTGTCCAGGGTGACGTATGCGCTTTTCTTCCTCTTCTTCTTGTGGTGTTACAGTCCGGGGTGGACCTGGGCACCAATCAAAATGCCTCTCCAGCCAGCACGATTTTTTGCCAGCTGTCTCTAGTTGCGCACTCCAAGTTGGTTGAGGTCCTTCTCCACTTGTGTGCCCCACTTTAGTCTAGGTCGTCCTCTGTTGCGTTGTCACAATGGCACGGATTCAAAGACTTTTCGGGCAGGAGCAGTGGTGTCCATACGCTCTACATGGCCTAGCCACCATAAGTGTTGAATCTGGAGACGCTTGATCGGGCCCACGTCGCTGTACAGCCCTTAGAGTTCGTCGTTAAATCTTCTCCTCTAGATGCTCTCAACGCAAACTGGACAAAAGTCGCACGCAAAACTTTTCTCTCGAAAAGACAAAGGGCTTCCTCATCCGCCTTTGCTAACGTCCAAGATTCTGCGCCATATAGTAGGACGGGGATGATCAAGCTGTTATATAAAGCCAGCTTGCCTCTTGAGCCCAAAGAAACAGCGATTGGCAAGAGTGATTCTGCGTTTGATTTCGGTACTGATGTTGTTGTCCCTTTTTACCGCGGAGCCGAGGTAGACGAAGTCCTTAACTACCTCGAAGTTTCTGCTGCCTAGTGTGACGCTCCGTCTGAGACGTTGATGTTGTGTGTCCTTCCTTGATGACAGCATGTACTTCGTTTTGCCCTCATTTACCACTAGACCCATTTTAGCCGCTTCCGCTTCAATGCCAGCAAACGCCTCATTGACGGCTCGCTGTGTTCGTCCAATCACGTCAATGTCATCAGCGTAAGCTAACAATTGAACTGACTTCTGGAAGATCGTGCTTCTGGTGTTGACTTGTGAGTCACGCACGATCTTCTCGAGGATGATGTTAAAGAAGTCACATGACAGTGCGTCGGCTTGTCTAAAACCTTTTTTGACATTGAAGGTCTCGGTGAGTTCGGTACCGACCTTGACGAAGCAGCGAGAGTTCTCCATCGTCATCCTACACAATCTGACGAGTTTGGTAAGAATGCCAAAACTAGACATGGCAATGTATAGCTCGTCTCTATGCACACTGTCATATGCGGCCTTGAAATCGACTAATAGGTGGTGAGTGTCAATTTGCATTTCTTGGGTCTTTTCCAGGATCTGCCGTAATGTGAAGATCTGGTCTATTGTGGACTTCCCTGGTCTGAAATCACACTGATAGGGACCTATCAGGTCATGCGCAAACGGTTTCAGACGCTCACACAATACGACAGAGAGGATCTTGTATGCGATGTGAGGGAGACTAATCCCTCGGTAATTGGCGCAGTCAAATTGAACTTGTGGACCCGGCAAACGACGCTGATATGCAACTCATCGGGCATGTTTTCCTCCGACCAGATCTTACAGATTATCTGGTGCATGTGACCAACCAACTCATCTCCAGTAGCTTTGAATAGTTTTGCGGACAGTCCGTCCGCTCCAGCAGCTTTGTTCGACGTCAGCTTCATTCCTGTCATAACACCGACAGCGCGGCAGCAATATAATAGCATACTATCGTAAAGCAAAAAAAAAATGTAATTAAGTTTACATTACCACTGAAATGGAATTCATTGGATACGATGAGCAGATTTTCACTTTTAATTTAGTCTTCAAATTTTTTCTGTAGTCTATGCCCAATTTGTAGAGTCGATATTTCCGGTTGAGGTATTATCCACGATTTTGTCCAAATCTCTGTTCAGTTCTGAAACTAGTCACAACTTATCGTATTTCTTTTCCATGAGCTTCACCCAAGGCATTTTCTAACAAGTTTCAGAGTGGAGCTCAGAACCGTCTCAAATTTGAATTGAGGAATATAGCCGAGACTAAGTTTGCAACAACAGAGGAGCTAATTACAGCCCTCTGCCATTCATTTCTTTCCTTTTTGTTAGAGGTTGGGATATACGAGGGTTGCCTTTTATATTTCGGAATTAGAGAACAAAAACAAATATTAATCATCGAAAATAGCTGAAATGTTTTTCAATATATTCCCCATTACGATCTTTACACTTTTACATGCGTTTGAACCAATGGTCGAAGCACTTTTGCCACTCTGATTGAGGTATCTCCAAAACATGCATTCTGAACGCATCAACTGCTTCTTCAGGTGTCGAGAAACGTTGACCTCTCATTTTATTTTTTACGTAGGGAAATAAAAAAAAGTCATTCGGTGCCAAGTCAGGACTTTACGGCGGATGACTTATCAAATCGATGTTTTGAGTGCTCAAAAATGCAGTTGTTTGAGCCAATGTGTGAGAGCTCGCATTGTCGTGGTGAAGAGTGATCCGTCTTCGGCGGTTGGTTTTCCTGATTTCTTGGAAGACAACTGGCAAACAAATGGTTGTGTACCACTCAGAATTGACTGTTCTGCGTTGTTCTACTTGTACGCTTCCGACATGTCCAGTCCAGGCGACAATTTGCTTGGAAGTGCTTCGTGCGCGAGCAACTTTTGTTAAATTTGGCTCAATTTGAAACACCCATACAGTCGACTGCTGCTTACTTTCGGACTCCTACGCGTAAATCCACGATTCATCACCCGTCACGATGTCATAGACGCGTTTCGAAGCACCGCGTTCGTATTTTCGGGGCAATCGACACGATCGTATTGCACTGGAGCGCTCAGACTCAAATACTGGTTCAATGTACTACCAGGCAGTAACCTTTATTTAATGTAATTTCTTAGTTTTCCGAACAAAGACCAGGAGGTACTTCTGTATTATAGAACTTAGGTTTTCAGTTCCCACAACAGCAGCGGCCAACAGACGCCACCTGATACGAGCAGAGGCGGGACACTGACAGAGAAAGTGCTCTGAAGTATCTTCAGCTTCTTCACAGGCGTCGCAGAGAGTGACATCACTAATCCCAAGCGGACTTAGGTGCACAGCGAAGGTAAAGTGTCCCGTTAGTACGCCGACGAGTCGCCTGCACTCATTTCTGTCTAGAGATAGCAGAAAAAACGCGGATTTCTTGCTAACGATTGCGAGTATACTCTTGGTCATGCTGCATTCTCGAGAGTCACGCCATCTCTGTTTAAGCTGAAGGAAGACCCAACCGTCGACGGAGGACCTGTCCAAGAATAAAGGCAGTCCCATGGTGGGTTCGGGCCCTACGAATGCCTCTTTTGAATCTTGGACAGCTACTTCATCGACAATCATGTTTCGCGTGTTCCCGTGTTGTCCCGGGATCCGTACAAGTTTTAGTGAATTAAGCCTGCCGACCAAATGAAGGGAAGACTTGCACTCTTGGACTTCGATCTTGGAAGTAGTTAAGGCCAGCTTGGCTGTCACAACGGAGGCAGATCGATATTCTGCCATTTGGCATGTGGACACAAACAGGCATTGAAACGAATGATGGCTTATTCTTAGAGAAGGATATTGGTCGCGTTGGGGAATGTTAAAGTACCTTTCAATAGTACCAAGATCAGCCTTACAAAGTCTGAAACTTTGTCTTTGCCCACTAGTACTCTTTTTTGTTGAGGTCATGAAAAATATTCTCAATCCTTCAAGAAGGGGCGACGCATTTCTGGGTGTTGTTACCCACAAACCAATGTCTAATTCTTCCTCTGGGTATCACTTTACTACTATAGTCGGAAAACAAAATATTGTTGCGTTCCCGCGGAGAGACCAAAGGAAGCGATGGCAAATCAAGCTAAAGATCTTAAAATTAAAATGCGAAGAAAGATTTTGTAGCACACTTTTTCTTAATCTCTGACACTTCGTTTTACTGATGAGGCTAGAGCGAGTTCTTTTCTTTTGTTACAGATTCAAAAGAACCTGTCAAATGCAGTTGCTATCAATCAGAAACCATTAAGGACCTATTGGTCTCTGCTATCAATATCGTCAAGGGTGCGTTCGCGTTCGGCTCGGGTGCGTTGGCATTCGGCTTGGGTGCGTCCGCAAGTGCGTAACAATTTTTAAAATATTTTTTGTTGCAAACTTCATTGCGAGACTGTATTTGTTCTCTTTTTTGCACTGCACAACATATGCCCATCTGATCGTATGATTTACCCCAAAGTTTCTGTAGCATACGAAACATTCAGACATGACATTCAATGTGCTGTAATTAGGCTGTCTTACGAGAGTATAAATGTCTCGGCACTGCAGTTCTTCTGTTAATAACCGACACACAAGCAGAGGGTTGTTCTGACCTTGTTTTTTTTGTTCTTCTCCGCTCTCTTGTCTCGTCCGTTTCCTGCACTTCCACTCGACTCACATTACTCCTGTAGAAAAACTTCGCGTGTTCTGTTAATTTTGTGTCGCCATTGATTGCCAGTTCAAAGGCGCATGCAGCCAACCATTTGCTCCGCCCTTCATTTCCACTGTCCACGCACGAGTTCAGTGCATTCCCCATTCATATCCTCAACAGAAACTTTTATCATTCGACTGTGGGCCATGCATGCAGTCTCTTTTGAGGTTTCTTGAATCTCATTAATATTTTGCTGCTTCCCTCGTCCACTTCCCACTCAACCATTCGCCACTTGAAACGTAAGTACATACTCACTATCCACGCGAAGCATTTACATTTCGAATTTACTTAAGGAAAGCTAAAGAGCGGGCGAACAGCAAAAAATGAGACCGAAAAGAAACATTCATGATTTGAAAGAGAAAAAAATTAGAAAGAAAAAATCATTCTGACAACATCCGAGGGCCCGTAAGAGCTCTCCAACGTGCACAAATCCTCTCCTCCAGTGGGCAGTGAATTTCGTTTTTCCATTCGAAAGCCCGGTTGCGACATTTTCTTTAGTAATTCCTTGTGATTTCTGTTTTTCATTTTTCCCTGCTGCCATTCCAGCGAGGTGGTAGGTAGATATGTTGGAAACCATGTCATCTACTTGAATACTTAAGCGAGCCAAATGGAGCATAGATGTACACAAAAAAGTTAAAAGTTTCGCTATCGACGAAATGGAAGGAGAAACGAACAAAAAGAAAACCGAAACGAATTGGAAAAGGATGTGAAATGCGGAAGAAATTGTGAACAGCACAGCGAATCATCACCAGGGAGCGAAAAACTTTCGTCCTTCTAAACAGTTAGACTCGTTGAGTCTACTTCTTCTACTCAAATAGTATCGAATGCGGTTGATTATGCGGAGCTGCCGCTGCCGCTGCCACGCGTCTCGACGTGCAGATCGTACAATTTCGGGATGAAAGGATGCCTATTCTTGTTGCGGTTTCCATTCGAGAGGAATCATAACTGAGGGTGGGACACATTTAGAAATATGCGATTGAGTGAGTTGAAAAATTGGATAAAGGCGCCACTGACCCTTGCCTGGCCCTTGAAAAAGTTTTTCTTTTGCGCTGTGCCTACGGCAGAATTTGTAATTTCAAAGTTTTTTGATTTGGGCAGATGTGCATTTGTCGTGGTGCCTCGGTTTTCTTTGTGCGCTCCACTCTGATGGGTAGGTGCCAACTGCTGATTGGATTTTTGGGAAAATTTGATTATTTTGCAGTTTTTTTTTTATTCGAATGGCTAACAAGGGAAACAGACATCTCCAAAAAAAATTTAAGTGAACAATTGTTTAAATTTAAAAAATGCATTTTGATTTGGATTTATTAATCGCGTGTATTACTGGGTCAATTTGGCAACTTTCTAATTCTCAAGAAACCCGAGTCTTGCGATTGTGATGAGTCCTTTTTCGAGCGACGGCGAACGACAAAGCTTGCGCAACCAATTAGCTCAACTTATTAGCACTTAAAGTATGTTCCTCAAACAGGAGTTATGTATACATCCGGGGTATTGACATCTTCAGGATCTTGCAAATAAATAAAGACTTGACAATTTTGTCTAATGAAACGCAAGCCTGCTGCGAGTTTGCAAAAACTTTAGTATCGCCATGAAGTCTAATCAAAACATTTACCGATGGAAATCAACTTTGTCAATATCAAATCACTCAATAAGTCTGAACGTATCTTTCATTAACACGTATTTCCCAGTGGCCCGCATCAGCAAAATACAGCCTCCAATGATATGAAAGCAATTTTATTACATAATTAATCTTTTTCCAGAGACACTCTGATTCGTCTTCTTCTGTTGCGTTATCCCAATGGCTCAGATTCCAAGACTTATCGCGCTGGAGCAGTGGTGTCCATACTCTTTGCATGGCTTAGCCATCATAAGTGTTGAATCTGGAGACGCTTGATCGGGCCCACGTCGCTGTACAGCCCTCAGAGTTCGTCGTTAAATCTTCTCCTCCAGATGCCATCAACGCAAACGGAAGCAAAAATCGCACGCAAAACTTTTTTCTCGAAAAGACTAAGGGCTTCCTCATCCGCCTTTGGTAAAGTTCAGGTTTCCGGACTGAGAAGATCAAGCTGTTATATAAAGCAAGCTTAGTCCTTCGAGAGTAGGCTTTATTACATTTGAGAATAAAAAAAAAACGATTGACAAGAGTGAATTTGCGTTTGATTTCGGTAGGAGAGTAAATAGAAAAAAACCAAAAGTTTAGATGACTGACTGACTGACGGGCAGTTTATGAATTTTGTGTGCTGATTTCTAACAAATCAGACTAGACTTGGGGTCATTCACCCAACGAGATGACCGGCACTTTGCGGCTTATAAGCCGTATCACAGCATGGTGTGTACATGTTCCCCTCATAGTTTTTTTCTTCTACACTATTTACAGCAGGCCCTAGGTAGACGAAGTCCTTGACTACCTCGAAGTTGCTTCTGCTTAGTGTGACGCTCTGTCCGAAACGTGGATGTTGTGTGTCCTTTCTTTATGACATCATGTTCCTAGTTTTGCCCTCATTTACCGCCAGACCCATTTTAGCCGCTTCCGCTTCAATGCCAGCAAACGCCTCATTGACGGCTTACAGTGTTCATCCAATCACGTCACTGTAGTCAACGTAAGCTAGAAATTGAACTGACTTTTGGAGAATCGTGCCTCTGGTGCAGACTTGTGAGTTACGCACGATCTTCTCGAGGATGATGTTAAAGAAGTCACATGGCAGTGCGTCGCCTTGTCTAAAATCTTTTTTGTCATTGAAAGTTTCGATGAGGTCGTCACCGACCTTGACGGAATAGCGAGAGTTCTCCAATGTCATCCTTCACAACCTGACGAGTTTGGTAGGAATGCCAAAACTAGACATGACACTGTTTAGCACGTCTCCATGCACACTGTAATATAATAATAATTGTTGGCGTGACAGTCCACAGGGGGATCAGGGACTAGCTTGCTCATCAACTACTCATGTAGTGTGCGCTATTGTTCTCTCACGAGTAGAAGGGACCTACAGTTTCTTGCCGACTCCGAACGGCGAAGTTTGAGAAGCTTTCTTAGACAGTTATTACTCTTTGAGTGTTGTCAACAGCTTGAAAGAGCTGGTGCCGTGAAAAATTCGAGGTGTTCAGTCGGGAATCGAACCTTGATCCTTCGGCGTGTGAGCGTCGCACTCTACCCACTACGCCACGGCGGCCACACATTGTCATACGCGGCCTTAAAATCGGCGTATAGGTGGTGAGTGTCGATTTGCACTTCTTGAGTCTTTTCCAGGGTCTGCCATAAAGTAAAGATCTGGTCTATCATGGATTTTCCAGGACTGCAACCACGTTGATAGGGGCCTACCAGGTTATGGATAAACGGTTTCGGACGCTCATACCTTCTCCTTCCACGGCAGAGAGGATCTTGTAGGCGTTGTTGAAAAGGCTGCTCCCACGATAATTGGTGCTGCCAAAGGGTTTCTGCCCTTGTGGATCGACACTGAGATTCCACTCATCCACAACACTAACTTCAAATAATTTTTTTTTTCATTTTTTTATGAAAAATAAAAAATACAAATAATTTGAAAGTAAACCGGAACAGAAATTTTGAAGGTTTAATGTTTGAAACGGATACTTGAAGAGCAATCTTTTGATCGTGTTCTCCCAAACCATATTGGGATAGTGCCTTCCTCTTTTTGTCCGGCCTCAATCAACGTGCATTTTCAACCAGTCGCCAGCTGTTCCTTCGATAATTGGCGCAGTCAAAGTGGTTTTCTTTCTTGTGAACCGGACAAACGACGCTGAAATTCCACTCATCGTGCATGCTTTCCTCCGACCAGATCTTACAGATGAGCTGGTGCATGTGACCAACCAACTAATCTCCAGCTGCTTGAAATTGTTATGCGGGTAGTCCGTCCCAGCGCCAACAGCTTTGTTCGACTTCTGCTTTGATATTGCTATCTTCACCTCGTCGGGGGGACGGAATTTCTGTCTATTATTGTCCAAATACTCTGCTTAACAGAGGAATTGGGGCCGTCATCGTCCAAACACTCTGCCTAACAGCGGAATTGGGGCCGTCATCGTCGTTAAGGAATCTTCAGAAATGATTCTTCCAGATTCTCAGCACAGACTGCTGAGGCTCATTAAAAAAGAAACAAAAGAAAGAAACGAACAAAATACCGTTTAGAACTACGGTTTTAAGTCTCGTTTTTGTCAGTCTTCAGTCGCATATTTACAAAGAGTATCAAAAGTGAATCAGTCAGCTGCAGTTTTCCTCTTTGAGAATTTACCCGCAACATACGGTCTGCTCAAATTGGGTATCAATTCATCATTAGCTCCACTTACCGACGTTCAATGCTCTCCAGTAATTTTTATAATCAGCGATTTTTCAATAAACTTACTTGAAACTAATTAATCAAAACTGTGTAACAAAATCTTCTGCAGAAGCGCCGCAAAGGCTTCGCGGAAAAATGAAATTGTAACCATTTAATACTTACAACAAAATTAATTAAACTATCAAAATTGTGGGAACTATACGTTTCCCGAATCTCCCGAGTCCATTTTACGATTTAAAACAGTGTGCATCGATATCTCCTCTCCCTCCAGTTGACCACTGCTATCATGTAATCTCTTAAAGGTGTTCGAAATCCCTTAAACACAAATAAAAAAAATAGTATATCAATTAACAAGAGGTAATTTTACAATTTCATAAAATAAACAAATTCGTCAAAACTCAGTTTTTTTTTGTTTAACAGAAAAAATGCGTAACCCATATATGGGCTGAGGTATAAGCAAATAAACCTCTCTATCCGCGTTTTTTACTTCCAATTTGTAATTTTGATTTATATTCGATCAGGCTTATTGTATTGTTTGATAGTGGGTGCCTGCACATGCCCCTACTGCATACAGTTTTTTCTGCTTCAATTTGAGAGCTCTAGCAAATTATTAAGCATTCGTTTGGATTTATATTACCGTAAAGTTCACAGAACTTGCGTTAATCCCCCTCAGGCGTGTCATTCTGCAGTCAGCAACCTAATTATCCAAAGTGTCAGTGTCCAGCATTGATTACTTTAGCACGTCGCCGACGTTCTCACTGCGTCCACAAACAGTGGAATACGACCATAAATCAGTTCCCACCAAAAGAAGTCTCCTCTTACATAATTCATAAACTGATTACGGTGACAAAGAAAGAACTTTAATCGAATCTACTCCTCACAGTGGTCCGCCGTGTACGCCGTCCCAGTGCTTCCAAGTGCTGCTCTCCAACCCCTTCCCAGTTTCCTGCGGCTTGTGTGTGTTTAAAAAAGAATCAGTCCCTCCTCTCACCATCCTCCCCCAAACGCTGTTGGAAAAGTCATTCAGAACCGCTGCGAGCGGAATTAGAAAGCACCGCGCACCGCCTAGCTATCCCGACATGGCAAACGAAATGAAATCGATTCGCCTGCCGCATGCTATGGTAATGAAGTCATTATTATCAGGAAATAAAGTGGAAACAAATTCACACGAAGGATAATCGAAGAAGAAGGCAAAGTTGCCCGACTAACATGGGGGCTGCTCGTGCCGAGCAGTGACTGATTGAAGGGAAGAGCGAAGCTTCCACTAGGAGTGCAGTTTATTGTTAATTTTCGTATTTCGTATTCCTTTCTTTCTTCTATTTTTCATTTGCACAACGGCAAAGACACCATCAATCCTTTTCGCTTGTCTGCTGATGAATGCGCCTCTCTTCCTTTGCGCGATTATAACACATCACGAGCAGGTTTTTCAATTCCCACATCGGAGTTATTCTCGGAGCGGGCATTTGTATGTGTGTGTGCGCACACTTAAACGTATTTCATAAATACCTAATCAAAAGTCGAAAGCAGTGCCGAGGGTGCGGTGCCGTCATCGGGTGAAGTTTGGCTAACAGTCTCTGCAGCAAGTAACAACTCTTTCTGTTTTTGAATTTGTGTTGTTTTTGTGTTTTTTTTTTTATAATTGTCGCGTGTTAAGCGGATTGCTTATACCCTTGAGTGAGCACTCTACATTGGAGCAAGATTGTTGAATGCTTAATGTTTGAGGCGGATACTCGAGAAGTTGTCTTTCGATGGTACTCTCGCAAATCGCATTGGGGGAG
Organism: Eristalinus aeneus; assembly: GCA_955652365.1. Lineage (NCBI taxonomy): Eukaryota > Metazoa > Arthropoda > Insecta > Diptera > Syrphidae > Eristalinus > Eristalinus aeneus. The sequence goes on along the minus strand of OY019130.1, from coordinate 90,325,344 downwards.
TGCCTTCCTCCATTTGTCCGGCCTTTCCAACCATTCACCAGCTGCCTCCAATTACACACCTTGTTCCACTGACTCGGATGCAAAGGTTTTGGTGGCAAGAGAACTGGTGTCCATATGCTCTGCTTAGCCTAGAAATCTTAAAATTTGCATGCGAAGACGCTTGACCAGGCTCATGAAGCCGTACAGCCCATAAAGTTCGTCGCTGAACTTTGACAGCAATCTTTTTGATTATTGATCTTCGTGCACTGGCACGTCCTGAACCAAACTTACATATGAATGAGGAGACTCAGTGGCACGAGACAAATGTGGATGTAGAAAACTATGAATACCAGACCCCAGTTCTCGGTCCGTCCGGTCATACTTGTCAAGGATTTTTCGAAGGGGACTTATATTGATAGGAACCTGGGGCGACGCCATAGTTTTGACATTTGTACCTACAGATGTGTTCATCAAAATAGCAGTAGTTATACGATTTAGATAATTAGCAAGATATTTCTAAGGAGATCCTTTTTCCAAATGTAAATACCATACCAGAAATAAAAAATAAAGGCTTACTCTCTCTTTTTTACACTCATTCCTTGAAATCTGTTGATTGTAGCCTGTGCATAAAAATAACAGTGTTTTTTGGTTTTATCATAAATTCAGAAATTCTTAGAAATTGTTGTTTAATAATAATAATTGTTGGCGCTACAGTCCAAAGTGAGACCAGGGCCCAGCTTGCTCATCAACTGCTCGTGTTGTGCGCGCTACTGTTCTCTCACGAGTAGAAGGGACCTACAGTTTTTTGCCGACTCCGAACGGTGAAAATTGAGAAGCTTTCTTAGACAGTTATTACTCTTTGAATGTTGTCAGCAGCTCGAAAGAGGTGGTGCCGTGAAAAATTCAAAAAATTGGTGTTGAGCTGGGAGTTGAACCTAGACCCTTCGGGGTGTGAGCTTCACACTCTACCACTACGCCACGGCGACCACAAATTGTTGTTTAGAGCTTAAACGATATTTTTGTATTCTTGTTTGGTAAATGAATGTTTAAGTATAGATTGCCTTTTATTAACATACTCTTAAGTTAGAAGTATGGGTCGATCAAAGCTATGTACCGAAGATATGCGGAATTTGATCAAACAATTGCGTTCGGAGGGAAAAACCTATGCTTCAATCCATTAAATCATAGGATGTTCAGCGAAAGTGGTCAGCAATGCGCCCGAAACTGGAAAGCTAGGTCCGAAACACGCGATCCCAAATGAGTGACGGCTAGGCGAACTGACCGAAAAATTATCAACATGGCAAAGAAGGACCCTTCAATAAGCTCCAGACAGATAAGGGATTAGCTCTAACTACCATTGAGTGCTGTGACGGTTAGAAGACGTCTTCTAGAGGCTAAACTACCAGCTCGAGGCTCGCGAAAGGTACGGCTTATGATGACAAAAAAGCATGTGAAAAAAAGAATTGGCATTCGCAAAGTTTCACAAAGATTGGCCTAAGTAGAAATGAAGGAATATTCTGTGTAGCGATGAAAGCAAAATAGTCTTATTTGGGTCCAAGGTTGGTCGAGAATATGTAAGAAGACCAAAGAATGAAGAAAATAATCCCCGTTATAAAGTTAAAACTATTAAACACGGAGGTGCAAAACTAATGGCTTGTGCCTGTTTCTTATATAATGGGGTTGGGTCTATATATCCTATCAAGGGCTTAATGGACGATGCTGAGTACGTTAAAATTTTACAAGAGATTCTGCTGCCATATGCCGAGGAGCAAATGCCACTAATTTGGGTATATCAATAAGATAATGACCCAAAACATACGCCAAAATGGGCAAAATCTTGTTTTGATGAAAAAAGAATAACCGTTATGGAGTGGCCAGCACAATCCCCTGACCTAAACCCCATTTAGAACTTGTAGGGCGATGGAAATTCTGTCGATGAGGCCAAACTAAAAAACGCCAAAAAATTGTGGGAGGTAGTGCGAGACTCATGGGCTGCTATACCAGTTGAGAGATGTCGGAGTCTGGTGGACTCAATGACACGAAGATGCAGCGCAGTGATAAAAAAACAAAGGCTTTTCTACAAATGTGGAGTTGGCAAACCAATGACGCTACTTTTGACAAATAATGGAAAAAACAGAATTTCGTGTGTTGATTAAACACTACTCTTTGATGGGAAAAAATACCTTGCAAGACTCTGCTCCATCAGAAACATCTATTTGTCCGTGGTATGCTGATTTTAAACGTGGCTGTAGGGCGGCATGAGCCTAGTCAAGCGTCTACGGATACAACGCTTAAGGTGGCTAGGCCATGTAGAGCGCGTGGACAGCACTGCTCCGGCCCGAAGAGTTTTCGAATCCGAACCACAGGGACAACGCAACAGAGGACGTCCTAGACAGAGATGGCGCACACAAATGGAAAAGGACCTCAACCAACTTGGAGTGCGCAATTGGAGACAGCTGGCAAGAGATTGAGCTACCTGGAGAGGCATATTGGTTGAGGCCCAGATCCACCCCGGACTGTAGCGCCATCCGAAGAAGAAGAAGTACAGAGACCAAATCACAGCGGAAAACGTCAAAAAAGTACACGAAATCGTTTTGGGTATTGAAATTGCGTGAGAAAGCTGACACCTTAGAGATATCAGAAAGCATTCTGTACACTATTTGGCTTGAAAATTTGTATATGAGAAAGCTGTTTTCGAAATACGGAAGCACCGCGTTTGTTCACAATGAACCAAACAAAAAAATGTATCGATGACTCTTAGAGCTGTTTCGCCATAATAAACATGACTTTTTGAGTCAGTGCGTCACAAAGGATGAAACACGGATCCGTCACAACATAAAGATATCAAACGGCAGTGTGTACACTAGTTTGCTTGAACATTTGTCCAAGAGAAATCTATTTTCGAACTGGATGCCGCGTCTGCTGACAATGGACCAAAAATAATCACGTATCGATGATTCTGAGAGCTGTTCGGAGCCAGAATAAATAGGAGTTTTTGCGTCGGTATGTCACAATGGATGAAACATGAATCCACCACTACGCACCAGAGTTAATTCGGCAGTCAGCGGAGTGGACAGCAGCCGATGAACAACGCACAAAGCGTCCAAAAATATAAAGGTCGGCTAGGAAGGTTATGGCATCCGTATTTGGGGATGCACACGGAATTTTATTCATCAACTATTTTGAGAAAGGCAAAAGCATCAACAGCGAATACTACTTGGCATTATTGGTGCATTTGAAGGAAGACATTGCAAGAAACGGGCCCACATGAAAAAGAAAAATTCTCTTCCACCAAGACTATGCACCGTATCACAAGTAGTTGGCTGACATGGCCAAATTGCACGAATTGAACTACTTTCGCACCCCCGGGTATTCTCCAGATCTGCCCCCAGTGACTTCTACATCTTTTCAGACCTCAAAGAGATGCTCGCCAAAAAAAATATGTCACGAACGAGGAGGTGATTACCGAAACTGAAGCCTGTTTTCGGGTCAAATATAAATCGTTCTATAAAAAACGGTATCGGAATGTTAGAGCGGTATTGGAGTGAATGTATCTTGAAGTTAACTATGTTGATGAATAAAACCGAATTTTGTCTAGGAAATGTGTTTGTATCGGCTAGTCCGGGCACATACTGAGTGATGTGCTATATAATAACAAAATGTGTTTGAAATTTCGATTACGTCAGCAAACCGAAAAATTCAACTAAGCCACAAACAAAGAATTTACTAACTTGTCAAGCCAATAGTTTAATTGATGTCTGTTGTGTCAGGTTGTCTGTTTTTTTAATTTTCTGCAGTACTTTATGCATAGTCTCTTCGAGATTTGTATTTCCAAAACCAGTTCGCCGGCACACTTCGAGGTTAGCTCCAGCCCATTCCAGTACCTTATAAAACATTTGAACAGCTTCAGTTTACATGATTGTTGATAAAGCTTGATAGGCTAATTCTTCCAACTATTAATCCTTATAGAAAACAACTTCTTTGCATTCAACTTCGTCTGGCTTTTGTAGAAGCGTGTTTTAAATTGCATTCAATACGTTTATAATTCCTACAGAGTTTCATAATAATTGTTGGCGCGACAGTGCACAGCGGAACCAGGGCCTAGCTTGCTCATCAACTACTCGTGTTGTGCGCGCTTCTGTTCACTCACGAGTAGAAGGGACCTACAGCTTTTGCCGACTCCGAACAGCGAAATTGGAGCAGCTTTCTTAGACAGTTGTTACTCTTTGAGTGTTGTCAGCTGCTCGAAAGAGGTGGTGCCGTGAGAAATTCGAGATGTTCAGCCGGGAAACGAACCTAGACCCTTCAGCGTGTGAGCGTCGCACTCTACCCACTACGCCACGGGGGCCACATTGTTACAGACATAGTAAAGCTTAATGAAATGAGCGTTTTTTTTTTTGAAAAAACACTAATTATTAACGGGAAAGCAAAAACATTTTATTCAAAGTATTGGCCATTGTTTTCTACACATTTTGACCTTCTTTCTGTGATATTTGTGAAAACCACGCCAATGAAATTGTTCGTCTTTTAAAGCAAACCAATCAGACATCCAATTTTCGACCTCCTCGTAGGAATCATAGTGCTGCTCAGCCAATGCGTGTCCCATCGATGAAAACAAATGGTAGTCGGAAGAACCCAAGTCTGGTGAATACGGCGGGTGGGGAAGCTGCTCCCAGCCAAGTGTTTTGATTGTATCCTGAACCGGTTTTGCTTTGTGTGCAGGTGCATTGTCATGGAGCAAAATTACCTAGGCGTATCTTCTTGCCCATTCTGGTCGTTTCTCGATCAATGCATGGTTCAAATTGATCATTTGTTGTCGGTAGCGATCGGTATTAACAGTTTCACCAGGTTTTAGGAGCTCGTGGAACAGCACACCTTTCTGGCCCCACCAAACACACAGCATTGTCTTCTTGCCGAATCGAACTGGTTTTGCAGTCAATGTTGATGGTTGTCCCAGATTAACCCATAATTTTGTCCGTTTAGGATTCTTAAGATAAATCCATTTTTCATCGACAGTAACAATCCGATGCAAACCCGATTTTCTTTCGTGTCTTTGAAGCAAAATTTCACAAGTGTTTTTTCGGTTTTCCATCTGTCTTTCATTCAATTTATGTGGCATCCATTTTCCACACTTTTGGATCTTTCCCATAGTTTTTAAACGGTCAGAAATTGCTTGTTGTGCAACATTTAATATTGCTGCCATTTGTCTTTGACTCAGAGTGTCATCTCCATCCAATATCGTTTGCAATTCGGCGTCTTCAAACTTTTTTCGTCCTCTTCCACGTTCTTCATTTCTCACTCAAAATCATTATTTCTGAACCGTTGAAACCATCTTCTGATCTGAGCATGATCACCATATGCCTCGACAAGCATTCGATGCGACTCTGCAGCACTTTTCTTCAAATGAAAACAAAAAATTAATGCTTTCCGCAAATCATCACTTTATGGTACAAAATTCGACATTTTTAACACGATGAAAAAATATGATGTTGTCTGTTCAATGAATTGATGTATACTAAATATTATTCACAGATATCATAGCAAACAAAAACAAAAAAAAATAAGGGCTCGTTCACAACAAATGTTCCCTATCGAGGCATTTGTATCTTGACGCTCACTTTATACCGGTATACCTGGTAAATTGCTAAGTAAATATACAGTTCAGTGGAAAATAATAGAACCATGTCCGACTGTTTTCACTATTTTCTCTAGAGTTTGCTAATAGCTTTTTCCAACCGTCATACAAACACATCATATTTATGGCACAACAAGTGCAATCTGAGTGGTCGCCGTGGCGTAGTGGGTAGAGTGCGACGCTCACACGCCGAAGGGTCTAGGTTCGACTCCCAGTTCAACACCAATTTTTCTAATATTTCACGGCACCACCTCTTTCGAGCTGCTGACAACACTCAAAGAGTAAACACTGTCTAAGAAAGCTTCTCTCGCCGTTCGGAGTCGGCAAAAAACTGTAGGTCCCTACTACTCGTGAGAGAACAGTAGCGCGCACAACACGAGTAGTTGATGAGCAAGCTAGGTCCTGGTCCCCCTTTGGACTGTAGCGCCAACAATTATTATTATTATTAAGTGCAATCTGAACTTAGGAAAGGCCCGTTATCCGGAATGAGACTGAATTTCGGATTGTGCAAAATAAAAGCACCAATTGCAAAATCTATAAAGATATGAATTAAAAGTCAACGGAATAGGGAAGTGTTTTGTTTTTATTTTTGTTACTGGATTAATACTTGGTCGTATAGCCTTTTTTTTAAGTACAGCGTCACATCGTCGTGGCATGGAGTCGATTAAGGCCTGACATCGCTGAACAGGGATATTCTTCCACGCAATCTGCACAACAGCCCATAGCTGTTTTGTAAATTTCTTTACATTTGTCCTAAGGGTTTTAATGGGATTTAGGTCCGGACACTTAGGCGACCACTCCATAACTTGAACTCCATTGCTTTGGAAAAATTCTTTGGCCATTATGCGTATGTACATATGTTTGGGGTCACTGTCTTGCTGTAGAATTCATCTAGGCGGAATATTCCACTTTGCGCAAGGTACCATGGTTTCTCTCATTATGCTGACAAAAACTCCAGAGGTCATCATCGGTTTCATCCAAAAAATGGGACCAGTACCATAGTTGGAAAAGCATTCCCATATGTTAATTTTTCGTCCACCGTGCTTTGCAGTCTTCATAGTACACTCCGGTTGAAACACCCAGGGTGGTATTCCAATAAGTTAACGTTGCAAATTTCTACAAGGCGCATTTATAAAATTAGTACCTACATGCGAAGCTTACTTATTAGCACCGCCGCCACGCCGTACCGCCCCGAGACCGAGTCGGAAAATGAAATAGCACAAGGGCGGGCGGTGGGTTTCCAGTACCGTGACTTTTCCGCGCACTCCACCGTGCTTTGCAGTCTTCATAGTACACTCCGGTTGAAACTCTTGATTTCTTCGCCTGCGAATAACTGTCCTGGTCCCAAGAGTACCAAATAAAACTATTTTGGATTCGTCCGCCCATAAAGTATTGCGCCATTTAAAATGTTCAGTTCAGGCGTTCTTTCGCAAATTCGGTTCGTTTCATTAGGTTAGTTTTTGACAGTAGAGGTACTTTTCTGGGACGTCTGGCAGGTGAATTCTTTTTTACCAGCCTTCTTATTGTTGATGCCGCACGGGTAAATTCAACTCTTCTATTTTCCTAGTGGTCATAAACGGGTGACGTTTGAATAATCTTACTACTTTACGTTCATCGGCGGAAGTTAGTCTCAGTTTTCTTCTTTTTGAACGTATTTTTTGGCATTTGCGATCATTTTATTTGAACTCCCCACTTATAAATTTGTAAGTTTTACCCTCAAAAAGCAATTTTTTTTATTACGGCACGTCTCTCAGGAGTACAGTGCACACCACGAACCATTTTACTTTGCTAACAGCGTTGCACTTTGGAATATTATCTTTAAATAATTAAAATAAAATGTGTAGAATTAGTCTATAGCCAAAAACAATTCAAAGGACTGGTGCTCACTTAGAAAACGTTCCTCAGAATGACGTGGTGCTATTATTTTGCACATTTAAATTCGGCTGCAATTCCGGTAACGGGACCTTACTTAATGACAAGGTGCATTTTTTTATTGTCTTGTATATGGGTCTTATGACTGATATAATAAGGATGTTGTGCAATAAACATGAGGCTCCTGCCTGTCCATAGGAAAAAGTAATTAGCATAAGTCGAACACAGTGCTATTATTTTGCACAGTACTGTAAGTATCAAGTGAACGGATGCGCTTAGCAATTTGGGCTTGATAACGAAATGCAGTGAACTCGGGGACGGTAACAATAGAAAGTAGTGATTGCCTTAGCTTAAAAATAATAATTGTATGGCGCGACACATGTGGATCAGGGCCTAGCTACCTTTCTCTCACGAGCAGAAAGAACCCACAATTTTGTTGGCGACTTCGAACGGCGAAGTTTAAGAAGCTTTTTCTAAGAAAAGTATTACTCTTTGAGTGCTGTTAGAAATTTGATTCGGTCCAGTCCAGTCCAACCAAAACCTTCCTCGCCAATCCCAGCTTGGCCACTGCTTGAGATGATTCACCGGCCTTCAACCACGACCGTTTTCGCTTCATATTGTCGTATATCCAGGTTTTGTCGCCAGTCACCATCCGCTTAAAAAATGGGTCGAGGTCGTTCCGATTCAGCAGCATATCGCAGGCGTTGATTCCGTTCAGAAAGTTTTTTTGCGTCAAATCATGCGGCACCCAAACATCAAGCTTTTTTTTTTGTATCCCGCCTTCTGCAGATGGTAATTCCCATCTCCTGGGCGATGTCACGAGATGCCACATGCCAGTCTTACTCGATGATTTCCTTGATTCGATCGGTATTCGTCATCATAGGTCTTCCGCCGGCTGTCTTATCCATGGTGTCGTTTTCACCGGCTCTGAATTGTCGAAACTAGTTATCCGCGGTTCGAAGTGATAGAGTACCATCCCCTAAAACACCATTAATCTCTCGGAACGTTTCTCTAGCGGATTTGCCTTTAACGAAGGGAAACTTTAAATTAACGTGAATTTCGGTGCTAGTGAACTCCATGTTTACACGTCTATAACTGTTGAACGCAATATCCAAACTAATCATGCGTAGCGTCGTTTTATAGTTTATGTCAAGACCTTTCAAATGACTTATAGTATTGACAGATACGAGCTCTGTAGCGCTTTGTTCATAGCCGGAAAATTCATAAGACAAAAAAGCGGAGATATTTGACAATCTTAAATTTGTCGTTCATCGGCGGGGGTTAGGAGAAAGTAATTAGAATAATAGTGACAAAGTCGAATATGGTATTATTATTTTGCACAGTGCTGTAAGCTTAGAGATAAGATAGAGTGGAATAGTATTATCCTAATTTCAGTATTAAGGTCGGTTAAGGAACAAGTTTTCTTGAGAAAAATTAGAATTAAAATTAAGACGATGTAAAAAAAAACGAAAACAAAAATAGTAGATCTAAAGGCAGAAATGAAAAAATAATCCTACGTTAGATTAGAGCACTTGTGAAACTCAGTAAGTTAGAATTAAGATCGCAAGAATAGATAGATAAGCCAGTTTAAATATATTATGTATAGGGAGAAAAGAAAACAATAAAGAATGAATAAAAACATGCATTAACAACTTAAAAAGGAATGATCTTAACAAGTCAGTGTAAAAGGACCCAGTTCGGTTGTGCTGCCAACTGGTCTCTCAAAAAAGTGTCGAACTGTCCACTTTTCCTTTCAAACACCGGCCACCTGAACGAAATTTTTTTGTCCAACAAACCGTTTCTTCACCTCCATTTCTTTTCCAACTCACTGTCATATCAGCTAAAGAGCACACATACAACTGGAGCAAACACCCAGGGTGGTATTCCAATAAGTTAACGTCGTAAATTTCTACAAGGCGCATTTATAAAATTAGTACCTACATGCGAAGCTTACTTATTAGCACCGCCGCCGCGCCGTACCGCCCCGAGACCGAGTCGGAAAATGAAATAGCACAAGGGCGGGCGGTGGTTTTCCAGTACCGTGACTTTTCCCCGCACTCGGCAGCAAATTTGATTTTCATTTCTCTCATTTCATTCGTTGCCGATTTTTTCTCTCGTTTGTTTTTTACTGTTCTCTCTATCGCATAAACAGAAGTGCTCGACGAAGTCAAAATCGACAACCAAGACTCGCGTTCGCCTGTTTGTTTCACTTTCATCAACCCCAAGCGGGGAGGAGTCGGGAGCGAGAGTCTATAGAAAGTCCCAAGTTTTCGCGCAATTTAAAGACTTCCCCATGGCGGCACACGCAAACTTTAAGCACTTCTGCATTATACCCCGAAGGCAAGAGTCATTTTGTATAATAAACAAAAACGTCACCCCTCGTCTATCCACCGCCACTGGGCGACGGCGCCCGAAGTCATAACTAACACCCCACTCAGAGGCACCGTTGACGACAGGTAAACTACAATTTCTGTAGGACGCCCCAGCAATCGGCACCAACAGCCCGTTCTCGTCGTCGCCATCGTGGCACGCTGGCTCTGTGTGATTTCAAGATATCGTGCCAAGCTATCACACAATTATTGTTACTCAAGCATCCGTGGGTGCCGCAGGTCTGAGATAGGCAATTCGTGTGTTGTTTGCTCAACCTGCAACTGATAGGTATTCACAGCACACAACGTCCGTTGGGGTGGGGCGGGGGGTTTCAGTTCGCGTTGTAATCGGAACTCTGTCCGGTGTGCAGCGACGAGAATCTCACCTCTCACCGAGCTGCCTGTTCGTCAATGATCGATATTTGAATGCGAAATTATTCTGTTTTACAAAATTACTGCAATTCCATAAAAGAAAGGGGTGAATAGAGAAACAACGCGGATGACGGAGGGACGACTGCGCTGTTTTCAGTGTAATTAGCTTCCGTCATGCCATTTACTTAAATGGATACTTTTGACCCCAAAACGGTATGGCGACTTGAAAGGGAAGGTTAGGAAGTTGAAAGAAAGCTGGGTGGAGGCGGGTGCAGAGCAGTTACATTGGACCATTAGTGAGTTACTGAATCGGGCTTTTGTGGAGGAGCTCGCTGAGAACCGGTCTGAAGGTACAAACAGTGGGACGTAAAGGAATCCTGCTGCTTTGTGAAGAAAAGGTGAACAAAGTGCACCGGGTTCTTCGAAAAATTAAGAAGGATCGTTCTTCAACACATTTTTCATTTTGGGAAAATCGCAAATTTCCATTGATTGCGAGAAATTTTCCTGAACTGAATTAAGTAAATGGCCGTGGCGGCATAGAAGATAAGGGTGTCGTCTGGTCCGCTTGTTGCCATAGGTTCTATTCAAGCAGGTCTGTTCAAAATAAGGTGAATTTGAACATTTATATTTTAGTTAACGTTTTTTCCAATCCTCGAAGCTGTTCTTGGTATGTCCCACAGCTCTCTCAGCGACTCGGTTTGTATCTCCTCATTGTTGCAAAACGCCATTCTTTCATCGGCCCCTTTAAACTTGTGAACACGAAAAAGTCGCAGGGTGCCATGATGATGATGTGCTTTTGTGCAAAATATTACGAACAAGCAATTAACACTGAACAGCTGCATATTCGTATTGCTTCCCGCAATCGGTACATAAGTCTAAGATAATACTTTTTATTAACCGCACGATCATGTGGTGAAAACTCCTGATGGACGGCTCCACGTAAATCGAAAAGAAAAACCCGTAAAACCTTGACCGAACTTGGCGTTCCTTTTTGAACTTGGTTCCCTTGGGTTCTTTCATTTGAACGATCGGACTTTGTGTTCGATGCCATAACCACATACCTATTATTCATTTGCAGTTATGACCGTTCCTTCGCGACCGTTCCTTCGCGATGCCCATATGACTTTTTTTGGTCAAGATCCAGCAATTTTGGAAAGAACTTCGTTGTCACACGCTTCAAGCCCAAAATTTCCGATTAAATTGCATGGCATGAGCCAACCGATCTGACGACATCTTAAGTAACTTCTTTATTAGTGGTTTTTTATAATTGACGCGCGCTAAAGGGATTATTTCTACCTTAAAGTGACCGGAATGAAGTCACAGCACGGGCCGAAGGTATAGAGGCGGAAAGGGAAACGAGGTACCGATGCACATATAATAGAGGGGGAACAGTTGGGTTGGAAAGAGCATTCCATATTCCATGTATTGCGGCTGAAGACCGAGTCTCAAAATCTAACTGTACGTCCGAAGCTGGGTTAAAGGGTGAAAGAGTGTGCGTTCCTAGCGAGGCGGGTATTGCGGGTGAATTCTTGAAGGATAGGAATGCAGCTGACTAACTAATTAGAGCATAGAAATAATAATAATAATAATTGTTGGCGCTACAGTCCAAAGGGGGACCAGGGCCTAGTTTGCTCCACAACTACTCGTGTTGTGCGCGCTACTCTTCTCTCACGAGTAGAAGGGACCTACAGTTTCTTGCCGACTCCGAACGGCGATGTTTGAGAAGCTTTCTTAGATAGTTGTTACTCTTTGAGTGTTGTCAGCAGCTCGAAAGAGGTGGTGCAGTGAAAAATTCGAAAAATTGGTGTTGAACTGGAAATCGAACCTACAGCCTTCGGCGTGTGAGCGTCGCAGTCTACCCACTACGCCTCGGCGACCACAACTAATTAGAGCATGTTTTGTTTAAATAAAAAAGTGATAAAGATGCAACATTTCGTCAATGTCCTAGCGAATTGATTAACTGCGCAACACTATGATTACCAATACAATCGCTGTAGGACTTATAAGCACCAGACCAAATAGGAGCGTCATACTTAAGCTTTTGGCGGAGTTACGCCTTATAAAATACGGTTTTAGTACTCCAGACACATTTATTGTAAATTTTTTAATTTTAGCAACTAAAGGTTTAAATCAAAAATAGTGGGAATTCATCGGCAAAAAAAAAACTGGGACGATTACAAAAAATGAAAATAATTATTTATTTTTAATATTTTGTGTGTTGTCCTTTTGCTTTTATAATTTCCTGTATTCTTCTGATCAGTGTGACCGCCGTGGCGTAGTGGGTAGTGTGCGACGCTCACACGCCGAAGGGTCTAGGTTCGATTCCCGACTGAACACCTCGAATTTTTCACGGCACCACCTCTTTCGAGCTGCTGACAACACTCAAAGAGAAATAACTGTCTGAGAAAGCTTCTCAAACTTCGCCGTCCGGAGTCGACAGAAAGCTGTAGGTCCCGTCTACTCGTGAGAGAACAGTAGAGCGCACAACACGAGTAGTTGATGATCAAGACCAGTGCCTAGTCCCCCTGTGGACTGTCACGCCAACAATTATTATTAATCTTCTGTTCTTCGATACGACCAGGTTTTTTGTTACAGCCGATGGATTTTTTTACCATTCTTCATACAATGCTCTCTCTAACTCTACGCTGGCACAAATGGTTCTTTTTCGAACTTCCTTTTCTAAAACAGCCTAAAGGTGCTCTATGGGATTAAGATCCGGACTTTGGGGGGGATGCGGCAACACCTTTTTTATGTTCCAAATACGTAAAACGTTTGTTATACCGGCTGTATGCTTTGGATAATTATCATGCAACAGCATTGCACCCGGCGGTAGTCCCAATTTTTCTTTGGTTTCGGGGATATAACGTTTTAGGATATCAACGTATCCAAACTTTGTTAAATTTCCTTCAATTACATGAAGAGAACCAACTCCGTTTGTTGCCATTAAACCCCAAACCAGTATGTTCCCACCACCGTGCCTAGCTGCAGAAGTGACATATTTGGGATCCAAAGAAGTTCCGTCCCTTTTCCACACAAAGCGTCGACCATCACTACCGAAAATGTTAAATTTTGATTCGTCACAAAAACTTACTTGACTCCAGAACTCATCCGTCTACTGCATGTACTTCCTGGCATACTCCAGTCGCTTTTTTATTTTTCTTTCTGATAAGGCTGGCTTTTAGCGAGGTGTGCTGGCTATTAGATCATTTATATGTTAAAAATTGCGCACTACTTGCGGATAAACTTTTGCAATTTTGTCTTTTTTCAAAGTTTTGGTAATTTCCACAGCTGATTCTTTCAGATTTCTATTTACCACCCTTAAAATTCTTCGTTTACTTTGATCCGTAGAAATTTTTGGAAGGCCTCCCGCTTCCCGAAACGCAATGAAGAAAACCGTTATCTTTAAAAGAATTTATAATATTGAATACTGTTGATTTAGGTTTGATAACCACTAGAGAAATTTCGAGAATAATATAATTTTGTTCATAATAATCAATTATTAAAGTTTTCATATCACGGGACGTCTGTTTATTTTCCATGTTTTCAACAACAAAATTTATTTACATAAATACGCAGTTGTAAACAACTTGACAGAATGGCGGAGGTAATCTTTGATCGATGATAAGGATATAAAAGCAACGGTACATTACTTCTGGTCTTGGAAAACAAGTGTTCCAGTTTTTTTTTGGCCGATGAATTTTCACTATTTTTGATTTAAACCTTTAGTTACTAAAATTAAAAAATTTACAATAAATGTGTTTGCATTACTGAAACCGTATTAAACTGCAGATTCATATGCAATTTATTTCGTTTTAATATACTACAAAATGGCTGAGATATTTCAAGCTGAATTTGAAGGTAATAAGTGTCCCAGTGGTCGCCGTGGCGTAGTGGGTAGAGTGCGACGCTCACACGCCGAAGGGTCTAGGTTTGACTACCAGTTCAACATTCACGTTCGCTGCACCACTTAGAATCAAAAAAAAAATGCTTACTTGCTTGTTCGCAAAATTAAAACAATTTCTTTTGTAGTGGCAAAATGCAGCTTTATTTTCTTCGTCTTTCTTCGTCGAATATTCTCTAAGAACTAACTTAAAAACTGTACATTATCCTAACTGAACTTCACTGCATGTCCAATTTTGTTGACACAGCTTTTTGGGGACGATGGCTTACTTGTGGGAATGGAATGCAACAGCGCCAACAATTATTATTATTAAGTGTCCCAGTTTTTTCTTGATTCACTGTACGTTGCCGTTCCATCTTCGAGAGCCTGGAAATGAATATGAAAGGCTGAGGGTACTGTCATCAGCGAAGGAGTGAATTGGATTAGAAGTGATAGATAGGAGACCATTTATAAAAACATAGAAAAGCGTCGGAGGCAAAACGGAACCCTGGGGAACACCAGAATTGGTAGCTAATATCAAACTAGATCCAACATAAGTTGGATTTAAAGGTTCAAAAGTTAATTTCTTATCTATTGGAGAAGACATTCGTCGACACCGAAATCACGCATTTTCGACAAGAGAGAATGATGACAGACTTTGTGAAATGTTCTTGAAATTTCAAGCGCAACGATCTTGCTTTCTCCTACATTGGCTTCATTTTTCGGTGAGATGTGCCATCAAGTCACAAGTGAACGTGTTGTTGCGGCACCCGTATTGCCGGTCATTAAGAAGCTCCCGGGTCTTAAGATATTTCCTAGGCTGGCGAATCATCAGCATTTCCATGACCTTAGAAAGTAGGCACGTAAGTGCTACTGGGTCGATAGGAGGTGGGTGATGATTGTTCTCACCTTTTAGGGACGAGCTGGACAAATGATGTTTCGCATTTACTCGGAAAGAGCCCTAAAGAGTAGAATAGAAAGAAAGGCTAACGCAGTGATTTTCAGAAGAATGAGAGGTATACCATCCGGGCCAGCGGATTTCAACTCGCTTAGATCTGCGTGTCTTCATAACAAACTCTTCGCTTTCTCAACATTTTCATCGGTTGTTGATGTGCTGTGGCTTTCAGGGTGAGCGTCGTCATTCACATCTTCTCGACCTACTTTCAACCCCCTGTTACCATTATTTTTTTAGAGAACACTCACCGTATGCCAGAATCAACATTTTAGGTGTTGTAAAGCATTTAATTCCATTTTTCACACAATGTTCGAAGCAAACTCATTAATCAAATTTCTCGACCACAGTATATCGCCGAATACGAAAAACAGGACCAACTTTGATGCCCTTCACAAGCCAAATAAATATGCAACATAGGCAAAACTGCAAACATATATTCGCGACGCGTGTACCAACATAACAAAAAAAAAAAAAATCGAAAACACCAAACCTCAAAAATGCTTTTCACACAATTTTTGTTGGACTGCTCCTTCCTGGGTATTCCAGATAAATGTGCAAATTAATATTTTGGGGATCTTCTATACCCGCGCATATCTTGGGTATCCTAAAACCTGGCTCATCGGGGGGTATTATGTACCATATATGGCGGAACAGTCCTCAGAGGGACTAGGGCCTAGCTTCCTCATTAATTATTTGTGTTCTGTTGTGGGGAATGTAGGGAAGCGTAATTGCAATTCGTGCACCTTCCTGATTAAAAATTGAAATCAAAAACAGCAAAACCGAGATAGCAACCCAATGGCACGGCGAGGTCACTAACATTGAGCAAGAATTCAGTTTTCCTGACTCAGACCAGGTCAATGTGATTGCAGTTAGGAATCTGCAAGAAAAGATGGAATATTTGCGGATCTCCTTAAAGAAGCTTAAATAGTCTAGATGGTCTGCATACACCAAATTATCAAATAAAGACTACGGCCCAACGAGTGACGTCTGCTTAGTTCACAAATTAGGAATCTCCCTCGACTGTGCAATGCAGGGATCAGTCTCTGAAGCTTCTAAAATCGTGTGTAGGTCGTTGTGTGGCGTTTCAGTCCAAGGTAAACCTGGGTCTCAAGCAACATGTCTCTTCAGTCAGTTCGCTCCAGTTCTGCACTATTGATTGTGTCTCGTGTGCTTTGCTCCAAACTAAGCCGTCTTTGTTCCGTTGACCCAATGGCTCAAATTTGAAGGCTTTTCGGGCCGGAGGAGTGATGTTTCTTAACACTTTAATAATAATAACAGTAGGGCCAGGGCCTAGCTTGCTCATCAACTAATCGTGTTGTGTGCGCTGCTGTTCTCTCACGAGTAGAAGAGACCTACAGTTATGTGCCGACACCGAATGGCGATATTTGAGAATCTTTTTCGTAGACTGTTACAACTCTTTGGGTGTTGTCAGCAGCTCGAAAGAAAAATTCGTGTTGAGCCGGGAATCGAACCTAGACCTGACGCTTGTTAGCGTGGCACTCTACCCACTACGCCACGCCGGCCACAATTTACATTGCATTCTAAGTCGAAGACGTCTGATTTGGCCCATATTGCCGCACAGCCCGTAGAGTTCTTCGCTGAGTCTTCTCCTCTAAGTGCCATCATCGCAAACAGTACCCAATTCGCACGCAGAACTTTACCTTCGGAAAGACTTTGGTTTTCCTCATCCGCCTTAAGAAAGCTTCAGGTTTCTGCGAATGTGTTTAGTCTGTCAAGTTTTTATCCAAGAAACAGAATTAAAGACAAAAGAACATTGAGATTCGTTTTCCATGACATTAAAGAAGCCTGCTGGCATCCTACCTCATCATCGTTATGCACAAACTGACGGCTTACCCAAGGTTGCCCTACATCCTGTGTCCTTAAGTCATGCCATCATCTTTCCCGGTTGACCAAAACTCGTTCTCATTGCAATCCGTCCTTTCTTCAATTTGTTACTCATCCGCCACCCAACAAATCGAAAATCCTTGGCTACAATTCACCCCACATGCAGTCAAAGTTCAAGGTGGCCGCGTCATTATCATCAGCATGCAACTCTCGTGCAATCAGCTGCAATTATTTACAATTACGATGGAACTCCGCACGTCTTCGTTTCCGTTCTCGGGATTTTTGTTCCGTTTGTCCAACAACCCGTTCGCTGTGTTCGGTTGGCTCGAATCCAATCAATTTCGTTCCCGAGTTCACCACTACCACATAAATAAGCGGCAAAACATTGTAATTCCATGTTTCGAACACTTGCCACTTCACAACAGAAACGAGCACACGCGCACACAAACGCATCTCCGCTGAAAGGGAGAGCCATTGTGTCGAGTATCCGCCTTGCCATGGCAAACACGTAATCAACCCTTAGCCCCCAAGTGGAAAATTAGCATAATTCCGCAGCTGGCTCCTTAGATGTTGGCCGGGGTCCTCGCGCTGCTTCTGGCCAGGTGCAGCGTTGCCGGTGGAAAGTAACGCGAGGCAAAATAATATTGTTTGAGCACCTAAATAGAGGCCAATTGGCATGGTCTAGCACGAGAATTGGGTTGGCCCGAGAGAGGCCTTTTCACTTGAAATTTATCGTCAAATCACGTGCTTAGCGTTAAAGTCAACAAGAGTTAGCTTGTCCATCTTTATCTATGCCAGGGGAACATCTAGATTCAGGAACTCTGGGCCAGCGGATATCCGCCGAGGTAGCGGTGGTACGAGGCTAATATCACGTCAGATTTCCCGACGGTTGTGTATATTTTATTACTTAATTGCAGGGCTCCGTAATGGGTCTGCGCTGGAGAATGGTCTGTTGTCTGTGCATGAACGAGAGATGAATTGAAATGCATGGACTGTCTGCGCCGAAGGGATGTGCACCGATGGCAGTGTTGGGCTGGGCTAATTCGATTGGAACAGTAGAAGAGCTCCTTGCTGGGGTAGTTGCCGTCAATCGGAGACGTGTTGCGAAAGATAGACGGCGTATTTTCAACGCCCAGTTACACGTGAATATAAAAGTGTCTGAAAATCGATTGTGCTGACACGTAAAATATTGCCGGAGGAGGACGGAGTTCGTCCATCGAACTCTGACGGTTCGATGAACTTGGTGCGCGGGAACCAGTTGAAGGATTAAGATTGTAAAGCTCATTCCTTTCTTCTGAGGAATTATACATTCAGTTCAGATAGATTAGCTTAGAGCCCACGCTACGTGGGTAATCCCCCATCTCTTACAATGAACATTTTCCAACTGAGGACCCGGTGCTAGGGTAAAACTGACGCAGCGGTGTTTGGGTTCCATTGTCGGCTGCACACATGTGTAACGATTTTCATCAGCAGTGGCGGAGACATCAAACAACGGAATAATTCCGTGACGAGAGCAAACAAATTACGTGCAATTTTGTTTATTTCCCTTCAAGGATACACCGCACAGCAGACACAGGACCAGAATTCATTTCGTTTCTAGACTCAGCTCATTTATGGCAATTTGCGGTGTCATCATCATTATCGTTCCAATACACATGCATACACGCTCGCCCGAAAACAAAACAACTCACCAGTAGAGCACGCCAACATCATGCCTGCTCACCCTCATGTGTCATGTCGTTGCCATCGTTGCTGTCGGCCGTGAGAGGTGGCAGAGTGCCACCGCATACTGCCGTCGAGCCGTCAACCATGCGGCAGACACGACACAAAGCACAGATGAGTGAAGGAATTAATGCTCGAACATTTTCTACCTAATCTAGCGTTTTTAAAAGGTCCTCCCTAACGACTCGTAATAGCACAATTCCACATCATTTCATGCCGTCATGCCACTCAGATTCCCCAGCATTTGGCAATGACAGTGGCAACAACAAAGGCAAAAGTAACGATGGTGAGGCAGCGCCCACAGCAATCCCACCAGCCCCTCAGCCTAATCCATTGATGGATCATTCGCTCGGTGAATAATTCATACGCGCAGACAGAGTTCGCCATGAGAGATTCTCCGTACAGGCATCCTATGCAGACGTAAAAAGATAGAAAGAAGCTGCGGCAGAGGAAGGAAAATCACATTTAAATACGTCTTTGACGTCTTACATGTTTCTGAGTGGGTGTGCGGGATGGTTGGCGTCACCTGGTAAAATGGCTTATCACCGGATGCCTGTACGAACACATCCCCTTGGAGTGCGAGCGCCGATATTCGAACCGGAATGTCATTTCACTCATAGTTAGGCACACTAAATGTATCTAACATGGTTTTTCAATCAGCGTATCCGAAGTGTGCCGTTCGACGGTACGTCCCTGTCGGGGTAATCTGTTACCTTCCTTTTGTCAGTCAGTGGAGTTCTTGGGGATGAAATTGACTTTGTCTGCCGCATAAGCTGTACTGAAGAACGTCCTGGTGACAGAATTGGATTCCTAAGCTATCAGTAGCACGTGTAGACAGTTGGGACTTGAATTTCTAAATGTGCTACCTAGTATTCGCATTAAGCTAATGGAAGATCGGGGGAAGGATGCCTCGTTAAGGATTAAACGAGTGAGGGGATTACAAGTGGTAATTCACTCTGAGTTTGGTGCATTGGGGAAGCACTCTGCCTGAACGAGACACAAAATCCACAGTCCACAGTCCAAAGTCGACAATCCAAAGTCCACAACCCACAACCAACAGTCAACAGTTAACAGTCAACAGTCAACAGTCAACAGTCAACAGTCAACAGTCAACAGTCAACAGTCAACAGTCAACAGTCAACAGTCAACAGTCAACAGTCAACAGTCAACAGTCAACAGTCAACAGTCAACAGTCAACAGTCAACAGTCAACAGTCAACAGTCAACAGTCAACAGTCAACAGTCAACAGTCAACAGTCAACAGTCAACAGTCAACAGTCAACAGTCAACAGTCAACAGTCAACAGTCAACAGTCAACAGTCAACAGTCAACAGTCAACAGTCAACAGTCAACAGTCAACAGTCAACAGTCAACAGTCAACAGTCAACAGTCAACAGTCAACAGTCAACAGTCAACAGACAACAGTCAACAGTCCACAGTCAACAGGCAACAATAAGGCAAATAAATGTTCTAGGATGTTCCTTTCTCCTTCTGTACCCCGAAACGAAAAACATTCCCCAAGTCCTTACATACCGCTGCGACTTAACATTTCGGTCTTAGGAATCCAAGAACTTTGCTCATCTTTAGCTCATAGTACCCAACAAGTTCCCAGGGGATTTTCTGAGTGTCTATCCACGTGAGCAGTCATTAAGGCAAATGGAAATTTATTGACGTTTCCTTCACTTCCACTCGCATACGTGTACCGAGGTTATCGTCCAAGGATATGACAACTTAGTTGCAAATTCCCCATTATCAAGAAAGTCACCGAGAGTTGCATATCACTTCAACGCTCTCGCATGCATCACTAGACCGTTGCATTGTCTCAACCTCCTCCCAACCACCAATGACTAGAAGTATTTTAAGCGCATCTCTCCACACGCTCGCAGGTCACAAAACTTTGCGCCAACAATAATTACTTACCAACTTTCGGAAAACCATTACTCTTAAGTCGTTACATTCGACCGTGATGAAGTGAAGGAGGAGCAGCATTCTCGCCTCATCCGTCTGCTGCTGAAGAAGCTTAGGGTGTCAAGGCATGCCAGAGGGCATCTCTAAAATCAGCAGACATGCCCCTCAACGGACACATGCCACACGCCGACGAGCACTGCCACAAGTGCAACTTCTTAGTGGGTCTTACGGAAAGAGACTTCGACTTTAGGTCACCGTGCCCATCGGATGCAGACATTTTGTGGGCGGCAGTGTGCAACAAGAGAAAGTTCAATATTGAAATTTGAAAGTTTTCATCGCCCAAATAGGGAAAATTGCTCAATTAAAAGTGAACAACTTGTGTATAGGCAGGAGGACAGGCGGACTGAAGAATGTCCAACCAACGTCCTTCATCCTTCATCCTTCATTCGAGCACACTTTCAGGCACGTTCTCCTCAGAAGGACAATAAAATGAAGGGTGTGACGAACAACGGAAACAAAAACTACCCCGGCGTGTGCATCTGATGGATCATTTTGACCATCTCTGCGTGCGTGACGTGAATTTGAAACGAATGCCAAACGGGGAACAAAATTGTCATCTAGTTGCTTTTCTCTTGCAGTGCCTTTGACAAGCCGCGCTTAACGAGTAAAGATCGCACGGTCCTGTATCTCCATGGTTACTTATGCGCTCAGCCATGACCAGTCCTCGAAGGAGTGGAAGGAATTCATTTGCATTAAGGGTTGGATTACTCTCCCGTGGGACCACTTAGTGCCCTGTCTGCCTATCGTAAGGCGATCACGGTCACGACTTAGCATTGTATCGTGTTTTTCGTGGTTTTTTCTATTGACTGTTACTGTAACCTTTTGCCTTTATGGTATCTTGGGATCCGTTAAAAATTTAATTATCCTGGCTGAGGAAAATTCGTCGCGGTGGGTGTTTGGAAGGGAAAACTAAATCAGAATGGAATGCAGCAGCAAGCCTCAGCGACTGCGACAGCGACTGAGAATGTGAACTTAAACTGGCACTGGGACTGGGATTTGGAACGGGGACTGGGACTGGGACTGGGACTGGGACTGGGACTGGGACTGCGACTGCGACTGCGACTGCGACTGCGACTGCGACTGCCACTGCGACTGCGACTGCGACTGCGACTGCGACTGCGACTGCGACTGCGACTGCGACTGCGACTGCGACTGCGACTGCGACTGCGACTGCGACTGCGACTGCGACTGCGACTGCGACTGCGACTGCGACTGCGACTGCGACTGCGACTGCGACTGCGACTGCGACTGCGACTGCGACTGCGACTGCGACTGCGACTGCGACTGCGACTGCGACTGCGACTGCGACTGCGACTGCGACTGCGACTGCGACTGCGACTGCGACTGCGACTGCGACTGCGACTGCGACTGCGACTGCGACTGCGACTGCGACTGCGACTGCGACTGCGACTGCGACTGCGACTGCTACTGCGACTGCTACTGCGACTGCGACTGCGACTGCGACTGCGACTGCGACTGCGACTGCGACTGCGACTGCGACTGCGACTGCGACTGCGACTGCGACTGCGACTGCGACTGCGACTGCGACTGCGACTGCGACTGCGACTGCGACTGCGACTGCGACTGCGACTGCGACTGCGACTGCGACTGCGACTGCGACTGCGACTGCGACTGCGACTGCGACTGCGACTGCGACTGCGACTGCGACTGCGACTGCGACTGCGACTGCGACTGCGACTGCGCCTGCGACTGCGAATGCGACTTAAGCTATTTCCAAATGGAAATAAAAAAAACATTCAATGTAATCACAAACAAATTTGTCTTCACTGGAAAACTCCACAAACAAATGCTGACGCCACGTGCACATAACCAGATGGACACGCAAGGAGGAAGTGTATGCCACAATTACTTTGCCATCTGCCCGCAAACACAAAATCAAACCGAAAAGGAACATCCCCTTGTGGTTTCGAGGCAAATGGAAAAGCCAATGAAACTCGGACCTAGCATTACCCACAGCCGGCGAACAGCATGTCGGGCTAATTGCTTGTAAACATTTAGTTTCACGGAACCCCGGGACTGGTGGCACCGCACGAAGTGCAATTTGTAAATAACGAAGCTACAGCGTAATCAACCGCGGCAATTAGTTATGAGAAAATCATTAAACGGAACTCAGTCCAACTGCGACGCGACGCGACGACGTTAGAATACTCAGGGGTGCACTCTATTGTACTCTCGCATTCAAATCCAATTCACAAATTGGTCACTGGCCGCAGTTGGATTGCATGACTCGGAGACATTGCCTGCCTCAATAATCAGACCCCTGGCAGGGGCAAATTGCAAAAAGGACTCTCATTTCGCTAACATTCCAACGGACCAATTTAATTAGTTGCTTAAGGGCTTAAGCGCTTTTCTCCCCTTCCCCGTTTTTTATTTCGTGTTTGGCTTTTAAGGCCAAGTGCAGCCTTCTCTGCTCATCGTACCTCGTTTCCCACATGTTCGAACATACTGCACACACACACACACACTCGGCAAAAGGTCTTCCGCTGAGCAATTTATATCGTCGAGAGTTAATTACCATGCTTGAGAAACGTGAATAACTCCGAAAACCTTTTCGAACTTTCCGAGGTATGGGGAAACAATTTCCAGCGGCACTAGACACAATGAGAAACCT
Organism: Eristalinus aeneus; assembly: GCA_955652365.1. Classification (NCBI taxonomy): domain Eukaryota; kingdom Metazoa; phylum Arthropoda; class Insecta; order Diptera; family Syrphidae; genus Eristalinus; species Eristalinus aeneus. The sequence goes on along the minus strand of OY019130.1, from coordinate 90,302,116 downwards.
TCGGTGAAAAGTTCAACGATAATAAATTAGAAGAAGTGGTAAGCACATGCGTTGCGCTTTGGGTGCGTGGTATGGGGTACGGGGGGACGCTGGCGCCACTTAAAAAGTTTAGCATTTAATCAGGGGATACATGTGAGTGCTCTTAATTAGATGGGTTGAAGCGAGTGTTTTTTTCCTTCTTTTGTTTTTGTTTGCGAGTGGCTGTGGGACGACTTGATCCTCGTTACGGGTATTGAGGGATTACTTTCCGTGATTTTGGGGAATTGTGTCAATCAGTGTAGGAGCGGTTACTGCGAAAAGGTTTCGAATTGATGCTAATTGGTTGCTGTGTCCGATGTGTGTGGGGGAGGTTTCCGGTTGTTGATGCTTGTGGTGCTGAGTGTGATGCAGAAGACGATTTGGGAGGCAACACTTGGAGGGATGAACAAGAGACTATATGTGCTCATGCGTTCGTTTATCTGCGATTTCGGACCAAATTCCATTAAGGGAGCTTGCTTCAATTTTGTTTCTAAAAGTTTGGCACGGGTTCTAATTTTGACATAGACGCATTTCGAGGTGGTGTCGCAATGTGCCGAAGATTTTAAAATTAACTCGATCGTTGGGAATGGTTGCAATCTTAATGATGTCTTTATGTAGACAAAAAAAAAATTAAAAAGGAATCAAAAAAATTACAAGAACCAGCACTAGCGAGCAACAGCTTGGACGAGAGAACAGCAAGCACGAGCGAACAGCAAGCACGAGCGAACAACAGACAACGATAACCAGCGGGCAACTGCCGGCGAGCACTAGCAAGCAACAGCTAGCAACAGAGAGCTAGCACAAGCTAGAGAGCAACAGGCAACCAGCACCAGCGAGCAGCAGCCAGCGAGCCAGAGAGCAAAAGCTAGCGGGCACCATCGGGCAACTGCTGGCGAGCTCCAGTAATCAACAGCCAGCAAGCAACAGCGAGCAAGCATAAGCTAGCAGCCAGCGTCAGCGAGTAACAGCCAGCGGGCACCAGGGAACAACAGCCAGCGAGCACCGGCGAGTAACAGCCAGTGAGCCCCAGCGAGCAATAGCCAGTGAGCACCAGCGAGCAACAGCCAGTGAGCCCCAGAGGGCAACAGCCAGCGAGCACCAGCAAGCAACACCTAGCAAGCAACAGTGACCAAGCACAAGCTAGCGAACAGGCAGCCAGCACCAGCGAGCAACAGCCAGTGAGCCTCAGAGGGCAAGAGCCAGCGAGCATCAGCAAGCAACAGTGAGCAAGCACAAGCTAGCGAACAAGTAGCCAGCACCAGGGAGCAATAGCCAACGAGCACCAGCGAGCGAACGACAGCCAGGAGGACCAGCAAGCAACAGCCAGCGAGCACCAGCGAGCAACAGCCAGCAAGCAACAGCTAGCGAGAAACAGGCAGCCAGCGCCAGCAGGCAACAGCCAGCGGGCACCGGCGAGCACCAGCGAGCACCAGCGAACAACAGCCAGCACCAGCGAGCAAAATACAGTCAGTAACCAGCGGGTCTCAGCGAGTAGCAGTGAGCCACTGCCAGCGACCACCAGGGAGCAGCTGTTAGTGAGCAACAGCCAGCAAGCACCAGCCAGCGAACGACAGCCAGTGAGCACCAGCGAGGAACAGCCAGCGAGCACAAATGAGCAACTGCTAGCGAGAGCTAGCGAGGAACAGCCAGAGACCACCAGCGAGCAGTAGCCAGAAGCAACAGCTACTGAGCACCAGCGAGCACCAATGACCCAGCAAGAAGCTGCCAGCGGGTACCAGCGAGCACTGGCGCCACATAAAAAGAAAAAGAAGACGAATTAGCGTGCTTCAGCGTCTGTTTAAGACATCAGCATTATTTTCTCTTTGAAACTATCCGGACTTGTCTTTGAAACTATCCGGATTTCACTTGCAGGAAGCCTTGATTTTCTTCTTTAGTTGGAAGAAAGGTGTAGCTTAAGGCAATTGAACGCTGTGAATCTGCTCCGACATCAGATAGTGGAGAGAGTCATTTCGACCCTTCGACTATGAGCGACTTGGCTAACCCAAAAAGTTTGAAGAACCGATGAGGTGAGAGGCATTTCTGGATGAAGATTTGTTTGAAATCTTAAAGGCAATTGCAAAATCGTTGAACTGTGACTAAGCAAACAATTATCGTTCTGTTTGAGAAATTTGGATTTATTCAAAAGTAATGAAATCGAGTGGTGTACGAGTTGAAAGCAAGATATATCGAAAGGTACTCGAACCCCGAAGAAACTTAATGAGTGTATTGGAAACATTAATTAAATGACAGGTGCTTTTGAAAATGGATTCAATATATTCTTTCTCTAAGGCGAGAGACTCACAAACTTCCTAGCTCCACGGGACTAGAGGATGTACTTGCAAAAGTTAATTTTCATTAAGGTGACACGTTTTTTCCTGTTGTACGGGCTGCTAATGGAAAGCTGATAAGTTTAAGTCTAAGCGAAAGTACCTAGTGCTGTGGTTTAGAAACATCCGCATCCTTTTCGGATGTTTATGTTAAAGCTTCTGGTAATTTAAATTAAAAGCGCATACATATGTTTAATGAGTTTTATTTATTTAATCAGTTTTTATCTCATTTTTACAATTGTTGCCCGATAAAAGGGCTCCTTTCAATTCAAACAAAAACAAAATGCTCATCAGTCAGCCAGCACAGCAACGTTTGACATTATTGCAGATCAAATGTGGCGAAACGGCGGGACGAACGTGAAAAGTCCAACATGGATGCTTTCAGCAAACTTATCGCGCTTTTTATGGTTAAGCTGATGACCAATTGAATGCCTTCGTTCATTTCCGCCTTGTGTGCGCACACATCCCTCAAGCGAGCTCCCACATCACCCGCACTTCGATCGAATTGTTTCCAATGGATTTGTTGATTCAGGAGAATTCCTCTTTTTGTCCACCAACTCGCTGCCAACAACCACCCACGTCCTAGTATCCACAACGTACGTGCAACCCCACAACTCCGCAGTGAATCGGTCACGGCAAGGACAACAGACAAGTGGAATCAGAGCACAGCAGGAGAGGAAGAGTCGTGGATAAATCACAGTCGTGCAATCGAATTTCGCTTGTAACGTCCAACGCTTTCGCTGATGTTGACGTGATTCGCTGCTCTAGAGCCGTGGTGAGGAGAGTTTGGCGTACGGCAGGGTGGCACGCAGATTCAGAGATGCTCGCAGAGAGTCCAACCAGCAGACTGTTCCCAAAGTAGGAAGTTCTCACATTCAGCAGTGTAAACTTCAACCGGCAAGCGTAATCCGCAGACGAGTACACTTCTAATTGAAACAAGATACACTATCAGCCAAAGTCAACTCCTTTCCACACACGCTCACAAACACGTCCTCGTGGTTTTTCGACTCAACCCACGCACGAATGTACGTCATTTCGTTCATGTCCGTAGGATGAATGTCCTCCTGGCACCGAACAGAGTCCTGGATCGATGAGGATAAGTTGGACGAGTTCGGCTTAGGAAACGGCCACCAGTGCTGCCGGCGCTGGGGGTTACTGGGCTGACTGGGTTCCCAGCCACCGCTCGCATCTGTGCGGACAAAAACTCGGCCCTTGATTATTTTAACGAGGTATAAGTTACATTTTATGTAATGCCATTTAATTGGATTATATCGGGTCACTTCTTGTTGTGTGCCCGGGCCGGAGTAGTTGTTTGCTGGAACGGATTTCCCTGGCTCTTGGTCTGTGTGTGCTCGACTGTTATGGGGTCTTTCGGGGGACATGGACATGGCGTTTCGTTCTGTAGTAGATTACAGAGGTGTTAGCCCTTTTGTCTCCAGATACGGTGTTTATCGAAATTTTGTTTCAAGAATCGGAATGCGGAACTAATTGGGATTGCTGTGAGTAATTGGTTGAGTGGTGCGTACTCGGCCCTGCATCGGGGCACACATAGATGAGACGGTGTACTAATTTCACTTCATGCTCGACTGTTCCACCTGTAATTAAGATACTAAACGTCGAGTGTGTACTTCAATTGCTTGTGGAAGAGATGGGGTGTGTTTTTTTGGGACTGGTGCTCGTAAAAAGAGGACCTGTGCAATGATATGAGACTTTTATGGTTGCGCCGAAGGATGGACTAAGGAGCGTGCTCTGAGTGAAAGTACCTTGTACCTGAGAATACACTGTAGAGGACATTAACCTCGACATTGCATTCGGTTTCATTTTCAGAATTGTCGTAATGGAAGAGATTCTTCACTCTCACAAATAAATTCGAAAAGTAGGAAGTTCAAGTCCTACTTTATGGCGCGGAATCTTCGACGTTAGGAAAGGCGAATGAGGAAGCCCTTAGTGTTATCAAGAGAAAAGTTTTGCGTGCGATTTTTCCTGTTTGCGTGGATGGCATCTGGAGGAGAAGATTTAATGACGAACTCTATGGGCTGTACAGCGGCATGCACCTGGTCAAGCGTCTACGGATACAACGCTTAAGATGGCTAAGCCATGTAGAGCGTATGGACACCAGTGCTCTGGCCCGAAAAGTCTTTGAATCCGTATCACTGGGACAACGCAACAGAGGACGACCTAGACTAAAGTGGCGCACACAAGTGTAGAAGGATCTCAACCAACTTGGAGTGCGCAACTGGAGACAGCTGGCGAAAGATCGTGCTGCCTGGAGAGGCATGTTGGTTGAGGCCCAGTTCCACCCCGGACTGTAGCGCCACAACAAGAAGAAGAAGGAAGTTCAAGGAAAGGTTTGTCACAAGTCTTAAGCATGTTTTTGGTTGATGATTAAAAGGCATCGGCCTAAAGCACATGCAAGTTCTGTGTAAGGATGACTTCAAACTAAACGTGCAGGAAACATCTATATATAGATCTGTGTTCGTCAAAATTTCCTGAAGGATGTTGGTGTCCTCAATGAATAATGGACAACTTCAATTCTTATTTCAGCTATTTGTCCTACCATTTAGTTTACATCTGTCGATGTATTTTGCGGTGCCAAATATTTGTCTCAAGCACAAGCAAATTTGTGGAACTTGTGACTACAGTAGGAACATAATTGTCGAAAAAATGAATGTGTAGCTTCTGAGAAACAAAACCATGTCCTGGGAGGAGGAGGAAGGAAGGAAGGAGGTTACCTAGTTTCTGGAAAGCCATAATCTCCAATATTAAATTCTTTGGTATGGTATTCACTTATGTGGGGTAACCGTGTGTATTCAACTCGAATTCTAAATGTGGAAAAATATACCTGTTGTGCATTTGTCAATTTGTGGAATTTGAAGAACTTAAGTTTTGTGAGCTTTTGGAGATGTGTTAGTTTTCCTGGACACATATTTAGAACATTAATTAGAAGGGGCAACAGTCTATAAGGGACCATAACATAATAGGTGATGGTGTAATTACTCATTTAAGCCCCCTCGACTTACAGTGAAATGCCAATTCCGAAAAATAGTATTCAGAAAGTTTGTGCATGGACAAATGCTAGTTTAGGTTCCTAATGCACTTCATTTTAAAAGTGATAAAACTGTAGTATAGGGATACTGTTCGGGTTGCAGTAAGTGTCCAGAATATAGACACTGGTGAATTCTCTCCTCTTCATCATCCTAATTAACATAGCGTATAAGATCCTCTCTGCCGTATTGTGTGAGCGCCTGAAACCGTTCGTCCATGACCTGATAGGTCCATATCAGTGTGGTTTCAGACCAGGAAAATCCACAATACACCAGCTCTTCATATTACGACAGATTCTGGAAAAGACTCAAGAAGTGCAAATCGACACCCTCCATCTATTCGTTGATTTTTAGGCCGCATATGACAGTGTGCACAGAGACGAGCTATACAGTGACATGTCCAGTGTTCGCATTCCTACCAAAATCGTCAGATTGTGTAGGATGACGATGGAGAACTCTCGCTGCTCCGTTAAGGTCGGTAACGAACTCACCAAGACCTACAATGTAAAAGAGGTTTTAGACAAGGCGACGCACTGTCTTGTGACTTCGTTAACCCCATCCTCGAGAAGATTGTGCGTAACTCAGAATTCAACACCAGAGACACGATCTTCCAGAAGTCAATTTAATTGCTACCTAACGCTGATGACATTGACGTGAATGGATGAAAACAGCGAGCAGTCAATGAGGCGTTTGCTGGCATTGAAGCGGAAGCGGCTAAAATTGGTCTGACGGTAAATGAGGGCAGAACGAAGTACATGCTGTCATCAAGGAAGGACACACAACATCGACGTTCCGGACAGATCGTCACACTCAGCAGCAGAAACTTCGAGGTAGTCAAGGACTTCGTCTATCTCGGCTCCGCGGTAAACAGGGACAGCAACATCAGTACCGAAATCAAACGCAGAATCACTCTCGCCAATCGCTGTTTCTTTGGGCTCAAGAGGCAATTGAGTAATAAAGCCCTCTCTCGAAGGACTAAGCTCGCTTTATATAACGACTTGAACATCCCAGTCCTACTCTATGGCGCGGAAACTTAGACATTACCAAAGGCAGATGAAGAGGCCCTTAGTCTTTTCGAGAGAAAAGTTTTGCGTGCGATTTTCGGTCCTGTTTACGTTGGTGGCATCTGGAGGAGAAGATTTAACGACGAACTTTATGGGCTGTACAGTGACATGCGCCTGGTCAAGCGTCCACGGATACAACGCTTAAGATGGCTAGGCCATGTAGAGCGTATGGACACCACTGCTCCGGCGCGAAAAGGCTTCGAATCCGTGACATTGAGACAACGCAAAGGAGAACGGCCTAGACTAAAGGTCCACCCCGGACTGTAGCGCCACAAGAAAAGTTGGTACGTGATACAATGCGGTCACATCCTGTGTCAACGTTGCATGGGGAGTTTCGAATTATGTTTGTAGCGTCATATAAACATGTGCATTAACATAAATATATATATCCATCAGGCGACTATGTGCAGGAATAGTAGCATTGGCGTTATAGTAACTAAGTCAAATTCAGCATACTTTGGGTTCACTTCAGTTTGAGCAGACGAGGAAATTGAGCGCATAAAAAAAGTCCACTGAGTATACATTTTGTTGATCGCAACAAATCACAGCATTATTGACACTCCTTGTTGCTTCATTGTTCGTGAAACTTGATGGGTCTTCAAATATTTGCCTTGTCATTTCCGAGCGCATGGTCTTTCGTCTGTACAGTGACGGCATATATTTTTTAGTCTGACCTCACCCCAATCGTCTTTTGACTCCTTCCTGGCGATACTTAGTCTTGCCCTCATATTCTTCTTTAGCTGCGTCAGAACCTGAAACTGCCCTTCCCTGGAGCATGCGATTTCAATCATGCCAGTTTTTAAATTTATAGAAAAAAAGATCGACGTAAGGGCCCGATTAATTTTTTCTATCACTTGTGTACATTCCCTGTACACAAATTTTGGCACTACTCTTGCCGAGTATCAAACAGCAAGTATCACGTCATCAATTGTGTGTTTTGATGGATCGGAAATACGGCAGCAATGTGTGTCAGCTAGTCTGGTACCATTTTGTTTCCATGCTTACATTTCGTTTGATTCGAGGCCATTTGACAAAGCAGGCATTGAACGTTTAAGCAGTCGTCTGAATAGGTATATTGGTCTATGGCCTTGGCACTCGTCTATTGTAGCTCCTCTTAGGCATGATGGGCTATTGCCTTTCTCTTTACTGCTAGTAACAGATGTGGGATTTGGTTTTACGTGACCACCTGCCTTAACGGCTTATATCACGGCGAGCCTTTTTCCTAAGAGTCGTAAGTAACGCAAGACTAGACGCCTTAGTTATCCAAGTACCAAACTGAGATCATGCTTGAGGGGCAATCACCCCACCTTGGTTTGATGCGAAGGCTTTCTGAAACCTCTTCCGCTCTCTGGGTCGCAGCGTCCGGTTGAGAATGCAACTCCACACTGAGAAGGGATAGTCCCCTAACCGTCTTGCCTAGTTGTGCTTAAAAAATGAACTAGACAGGTCAGCACAGTTGACTATCCTCGACTCTACCCGCGATGTTAGGTGGTAAACCACAGCCACCACGATACTCCCACAAGGGGGCCTACCACACGGTCAGCCTGGAACCGAAGTTCCAGGGGCCTTTGACCTCTTGTGGCACCAGAATATAGCCTCTGGTCAAGCTGTCACTACCAGTCAGGTTCCCTCAAAGCCTGGGTCTGTTTGCCGCCATCCATAGATGGTCTTTTCTCCATCAGTGATTCCGTTGACACTGTAAGTAGTGATACGGATGTGATTTTGAATCATGTGATTCATAAATCCAGTCACATCATGTGGAAGCTGCTAGTAAACGGTCGCTACCGTTCTATAAATTGTGCTGGTTGTAGCCGCTGTTTTTTCGACTAAATACAGCACCAGTTCCGGGACATATAGGAGGTGCCACTAACAAAACTGATTAGCTTTACATTAAGTTTATTGTTAGTCGCACTCTCTATATGTGATGTGATGTGTTACATGTCAATGGTTATGGTGTCATGTCTTTCAGTGAGGCTGACATGGTTTCGAGACGGAATTGTTTAGGGAATTTAATGGAAAGTTGTGGGGACCGAATACATAACAGCTCTGAGATCGATTGTACTCTAATTCAACGGTTCTTTACCATGTCCAAGATCAAAATAGTGCCTAGGTTTTGACTTAAAAATATTTTTCCTTACTTGCTTACTTACCAGGCAGACGAACCATGAAGGGTCTGAGCCTGAGCAATTGCTGCCGTCAATTGGTGGCGGTCCTGGGCACGCTTCTTCCAGTCATCAAGGCCAAGGTGTCTTATGTCTACGATGACTTGGTCTCTGTACCGGATGTTTGGTCTTCCTCTCCTTCTTGAACCAGGAGGCTCGGATTCGAAGATCCTGTTTGCTGGAGTGTTGTTGTCTATTCGATCGATGTGACCGAGCCAGTGTAGTCGACAGAGTTTTGCCTTCCGGACTTCATCCACATCCCTGTACAGCTCGTATAGATCGCAGTTGTGTCTTCTTCTACATTTGCCTTCCTCGCAGACGGGACCATATAATCAACGTAGAATTATTAACACTACTCCGCGATGAATTTATTTTTTCACACATCAAGTGCCATGTAGCATAATATTCGTACTCGGTGAGGGTTTTACTCCGTTCGAGTTGGTGGACCTGTATTCCTTCAAGGCATACCCGAAGGCATTTCACGGCCACATTGCCGTCATCCAATACCGTGCTACCATGGCCACGGTTTGAGGGCAGCACAGTTCGAAGTCCACTTTGCAAGCTAGAAACACTTACTTTCAATTAATTATTACTACAGAAAATTACGAAATTCATATTTAAAACAACTAGTTACGTATTTCATTTCACTTCACGTATAAAGGACTCGGCGCCTCTCGCGTTATTAAAATTTTTATAGAAAAAAAACAAATCCGTCAACACTGGAAATTCACTTAAGGTTATAGTTATAGAGGTCTGGCGAAAATAACGATATAGTCTACTAAACCTTAATCCACTTCAAAGTGCATTCAAATGTGCCCAAAGGAGAAATTGATAAAAAAAATCTGACTGTCCCTATTAATTTGGCAACCCACTGCAGCTGCTATTAAAGCCGTCATACCGAATGGTCGGCAAGTGATAGGCTGCTACCATTAGCGCCTGTATTACGTTTGTTACTGGTGACTGTAAGCAAACGGTCTCGAAATCAGGCAAAAGGTAAGACATTAAGGAACTCCTTCCACTTGCCGCAATTGATTCGAGTTTCTGTAGTGTCTCCTGAACCTCCAAGTGATTGTTTGTCAACTGAAGTGTTGTCAAATTTAAAATAGATAGGGATACAAACCTTTCCTTATAAAGAAAAAAATCCAAGATGGAACAAAGTGCAAGTAGGTTAACAGATTCCTATCACCCCGCTGCATCCAGCCGAGTACCAAAAATCCCCCTCAAATTGAGTCTCAAGGTACTTAAGCTTCTCGCAAGCCTTCGTGGTTCACGTGATTTCGTTCCCGTAATTGCATGTCGCCAGATCAAAAGAGCCTGTCACGCAGCTGAGTACTCCTTAAACTAGATTTCGACGTCAATGTCTTCCCTTTTAAATGCACTGACTGGATAGACAGATTGGAGGAGCAACAGCAATTTCTGCGGTTAAAATACTGGAAAATTTCGAAAATCTCTGAAAGTCTCACCCTTTTTTTAAACAATTTCCCATATATCTTGTTTTGCGTGAACCCGAGAACTGCCTCAATCACAGCCCTTACTATCACACTGCTACAACCTTCATCGACTTCCCACGGGAATAAGATACGTTCCGACCCCTTCGGTACTTCGGATTCTTTAACAGATTCTCTTAGTCCTCCACCTATGTGAGCTGTGTTCCGCACGATCTGATAGTTAGCGACTTCTGAAGCAGAAGATGGAACTCGCGACAGTTTTTGGCCTTAACGGAGATTACCAAAATTTTCCGGAAATCTTGTCTACCTCCAGTTCACGTCCGTGCCACCCAACGAAGCTGTGATGTACCATTCAAATTGGTGCTTTAAACGATCGAACGGGTCCACCTTTAAAAAGCGTCCCCGCGAGAAAATGTTTGCCGTGCTACGATCCAACACATGTGCGTGGCTGTGAAAAACAATGTCCTTTGCACAGAGAGCCTAATTCTGCACTATGGCGACCCATATCTGGCTGCCTCACGCTTCTCGAAATCATTCGTAGGGTTCCAAGATGTCCGCTGTACAGCAGTCGCAGTTTCTTGAAACCCCTTGTACAAGTTTATAGCCTCTGCTCCGTCCCTATTGCCACAGTCCATAAGCGGGCGTCAATTGACGGGTAAAAATTCTGCCAGTGTAAATTCACTGGAAGTTATGCGAATGTCCGAAAGTAAGTCAACCAAATGCAGGCAAATCTGTATAAGCTACTTACGTGTGTGTCCAGTGACAACCTGATCGCACCAAAGCGTGGTCCTGACTTTTGAAGTGTTGTCCCACCCACCGCCACACAGGGCACACAGAACCAAAGTGTTTACCCAGAAAATTCCGTCCCACTGGGAAAAAAGTCAAACGGCTATTGGCACTTACGTTCCGCGGACACCACCGGAGAGCATCGATGCGACTAAAAAATTGAAAAGGCTTAATGAACAGTCGAATTCCAAAGAGACTAGACACACGCTCAACCGTACCCGGCTCGGTGTACAAAACCCGTCATTTAATTGAGAAAACACCGTCCGGCGGTGGCTGATAGGTGCCAGAGTTCAGTTTCAGAATAATTTATTCACGAATAAATTCACATTCAGCCTGGCATCGCAGGACTCTGCATGTGACACCTGCACAAAAAACCACCGAATTGTATTGATTTCGATTTGTTTAGGAATATTCGTGTCATCCGTTCGCAGACACAGAGCGGGGGTTTCAAATTAATTTCGATCGGCGGATGGGAGATCTTCGTTGCAGGCAGCACCCACGAATTGGAGTTTCAGAATTTCATTTGGCTATCGAGCATAATGGTCACATTACACAAACACCGTGGGCCCGCATCGTGGACGGACACGGTCTGATACTCCGATGGCTCGTGCAATGAGAGGACACTTCAGTGAGCCGAGTAGGGCGAAAGAGAGGGACGAAGTGTCTGCTTTGGTTTTTTTTGCCACTTCGTTCTGCTCGCATTGTTATTGTTGTCGGGTAACTATTTTATTTCATTCCAATCGATGTCATTCCTTCCTCGCATCAGCCCGAATGGATTTTCAGTTTTCGGAATATGGTGCAATTTACATAATTCGATACGGAATCGAGTTGCGCTATGCCTGAGCACTTCTGATGCGAGTGCATGCCGGGAGTGCTTGCGTCCCGATATGCACACCGAACTGAGGATCAACGGAAAATCGCACTCGGATATATATTGAATTTCCATCGATAGAGTAAATTGAGCGCGATAATATGCATGATTAATGTCATTCTTTGGCGATAATGTAAATTCGCTTTCAGCGACAAGATACAGCTCGAACAATGCCAGTCCTGGACATGTCCTAGGTGTATGAATAAATTCGCACATGCGAGGGGTGGTCAATTTTTTCGTTTTTTTTTTGGCATGTACTGTCACAAAGTAATTTAATTTGACACTCAACCGATGCGCATGCTATTGTTGAGGGGTGGCAGAGTGGGCGGGGGAGGAGGGAGGATGGAGAAATGGCGGAAAAGCAAATTGCATTACAGTCACTTACGAGTTGAAACATTTTGGACACAGCTGCGTGTCCGTGTTGAATTTAAAGCCAGATTTGGAGAGATTTCCTTTTTGGTCTTTAAAAGTCTTTAAGCTCCTTCCGTCCACTGTACCACTGACGAAAATATCAAATTTGTCCTGATTAGGGTGATTTGGCATCAACATCAGTCACTTCCTCGTTGACGACAATACCTCTGTCTCTGTGTCTGTTTGCAAAGGAATCTGAACTGACACGCAATTCTCATTTGAAAGCAAGTACGAGTGCTTCTCAGAAGCAACGAATTTGTACAAACTTCAATATTTCGGCATCTCCCCATTCCGACAAATTTCCGTAAATATTAATGCAGTCCGCTGTACCCAACCGTGAACCTACATCCTATTCCCAACAGCATCCAACTCTCCCACAGGCACACACACATACAACACAGCTCACATATCATGTGCGTATAACAGGTGTACCGAACCATACCTAAAACTCAATTTTCGAAAGACAAAAACCCCAAACAGTACACAGAAGTGGTAGTATCCCCTTGGTCCATTCGCCAGCACACAGACAGCGTTCCTGCCACGGGGACAACACATACCGGTGCCCCATAGCACAGAGGAGCACACCCGGCCGACGACCCTCGTGCAAAATCAATATTTAAATTTATGTTAGGGCTGAAATCTCCCAAAGAACAATCTCATGCATAAATGTATGATGATTGTTTTCAATTGTTCCGGTGTCGATTTGCATATCAAAATGTTCGAGCAAACTCAATTTCTGGCCGCATTTGCATGGCACAGGGATTTATGGGCGGCTGGCAAGGTGTTCTGTGTCCGGACATCAACGACGGCGACGGCGACGCATGCCGTGTATCTACGGAGACAGCAACACCAACCAACTTGGACGACGGCGACAGGCCACTGCTGAGTTCCTTTTTCATTTACCCGCACAGTGCGGACGTATCGACGGCTGTGGCGTCTGGCAAATGTGTCCACAAGAGTCTTACTTAGCACGCCGATGGCGTAAACGATTGTCAAGTTGAACACTTCATATGCCTCTTTGGCTGGTATCATTGCCAAGTCTATAAGCGATACCAACCACCCATTACCTGGTCTTGGCTGCCACTGAGCTATCTGTCACTCCCACTTGACATCCTGCGAGGCAATTTAAAATTCGCTCCGGCTTCCTGCAATTAGCCAGTGAGCAATTAACAGAGAATGAGAAAAGAACGAAGGAAAGAAAGTACGGAGTTCCTTTGAGGCGAGTGCTCGAAGCGAGCGGAGGGCAAAAGAGGACGAAATAAAAGTAATGATTTCCTGCCGCTGGAAGTCTTAAACACGTCTGCTGTGCAGACAGAGCACCGCGCATAGACCGTGTGCACACTTAAGACATGCCCCCGGCACAGGGCATGTGCTCAGGGGTGGGTGGTCTTTTGTTCGAGAACAACCGCCTGTGAGTGAGGACAACCCTTCGAGGATCCATCATCGTATCCCGATTCAGCGTTCATTCATCAGGAATGAAGGCAGCACAAGCCGTGCCAAAAGAAATCGATTCTGTCTAACACGCCCGACATCTCCTCGGCGCACACCCTCACTGCCCCCTCGCCATCCCATTCCACCGACTCCCTCACACATCCATTGGGACTTAATATAATTTGTTTATGATTGTGTGCAGTGAGGGTGACGTCGACAAAGGCCCACTTCCTCTGGCGGTGGCGGCGACGTGACGCTCCTGCGTATGATTCCTGGATTTCGTTTTTGTATTCAGCATCAACCATCCGAGTCGAGCCTCCCTCTGTCGCCTTCGACTCTGGGTCAGGCCGTGTGTATTCGAGACGCCTGTGCACGCGAGTAAGACGAATTGCTTGTCGTCACGAAGGTCTAGCGACCAGGGCTGGATTGGCTTCGGTTGACCATAAGGCATTGGGAGGGGGCTGGGCTTTCAAGGGGGCGGAGTTGGTAATTAATATCGGATGATGAACCGCAACTGAAATTGCGTGAGCAGCCCTAATCCTTTGTGTGGTTTCAAAGCAAAATTTTCTTCTCTTTTCATTGGGTTTCAAAATGGCGGTTTGGTGTGTTTGGGAAAATCATGCATTCTGCAGCAGGGTCATAATTATTCCGACAGCAGCTACTTCAGCTAAAACAGTTGCTTGTGACAAGGTCAGTTATGAAGGAGTTTCACGATGCCAAGGTACTTGTCAGTTCTTGAATGTCCTACAGATGTTTCAAGCGTCAGGTCTGGAAAAAGTGACTGGTGGGGTCAGAAACAGTGTTTAACACACGTTTTGAGGTCCATCAGGGCTCCATAAGCTGGCGGAAGGTGGCTGAACTTTGGGTCTTCTTCTTCGTGCTGCGCTACAGTTCGGAGTGGACCGCGGCCTTAACTGACATGCGGCTAAAGCCAGCTGCCTCCATTTTCGCACTCCAAGACGGTTGAAGTTTGCTTCTCCACTTGAGTGCGCCAACTCAGCCTAGGCCGTCCTTCGTAGCCTTGTGCCAATGGCTCGGACTCGAAAACTTTTTGGGCCGTTGAATCCGAAGACGTTAGACTAGACGAACAGTCCATTGAGTTCGTAGTGGAATCGTCTACTCCTGTAGGGTGTCTTCATCCGCTTTTAGTGGCGTCCAAGTTTCAGCGCCATAAAGCAGGACTTGGATGATCAAGCTATTCCAAAGCAGGCTTAGACTTTCGAGAGAGGACCTCTTGTGTTTCATTGCAGTACTTACGTTGTTGTTTTTAGTTACAGCCTATCAGAAGAACTCGACCTCTACTAAATCGAAATTACTTTCGCCCAGTGAGAAGCTCTCTCCGTAACGTTGATGTTGTGTGTAGTGATGACAGCATGTTAGTCACTTCCGTTTCAATGTCAACGAAAGCCTCAGAAGCAATTGAAATTACTTTTGGAAAATTGTCAGTTATGCACAATCTTCTTAAGAATGATGTTGAAGAAGTCACATGACAGTGCGTTGCCTTGTCTAAAACCATTTTTGCCATTGAAGCCTCGGTGAGTTCGTTACCGACGTTGACGGAGCAGCGAGAGTTTTCCATCGGCATCCTACACAATTTGACGAGTTTGGTGGGGATGCAAAAACTAGACATGGCATTGTATAGCTCGTCTCTATGCACACTGTCATATGCGGCCTTAAAATCGAAGAATAGGTGGTGAGTGTCGAGTTGCACTTTTTAAATCTTTTCCAGGATCTGTCGTAAAGTGAAGATATGATGTATGGTGAACTTCCCAGGCCTGAAACCACACTGATACGGACCTATCAGGTTGTGGACAACCGGTTTCAGACGCTCAAGCAATACGGCAGAAAGGATCTTGTAGGCGATATTGATCAAACAAATTCCTCAATAATTGGCGCAGCTAAAGGGGTCTCCTTTCTTTTTGACCGGACAAACGACGCTGCGATGCAACTCATCCGGCATGCTTTTCTCCGACCATATATAAGATTGTCAAATATCCCTTCAGCTTTTTTGCTCTTCATTCAATGCTTCATAAAAAGTGTTACAGTGGTCGGATTTAGTTCAAATATGCGCCGTTTTGTTCGATATTCTGTTTCCATCTAGACGGCAACTTCATAATACCGTCTCGTAGAAGCTCTCCCTCCTTAGTTGCGAAGAACTCGGACAGCCACTTTTCACAAGCCTCTTTTGAGTTCAACTTCATTCTACCAAGGGCGTTCGCCATGGACAGGAAGAAGTGGTAATCACTTGGCGCTATGTCCGGGCTATATGGTGAATGCGATAAAACCTCCCATCCGAGCTTCCATAGCTTCTGACGAGTCGTCAATGAAGTGTGTGGTCTAGCGTTGTCCTGGTGGAACACTTCACCCTTCCTGTTGGCCAAGTATGGACCCTTCTGGTCGATCGCCTGCTTCAAGCGGTCCAGTTGTTCGCAGTAGATGGTAGAATTAAGCGTCTGGCCATATGGGAGTAGCTCATAGTGGATGATTCCCTTCCAATCCCACCAAACACACAGCAAAACCTTTCCGGCCATCAATCCCTGCTTGGTCACTGTTTGGGACCATTCACCGGTCTTCAATCACGACCGTTTTTGCTTGATATTGTCGTATGTGATCCATTCTTCGTCACCAGTTCAAAAATAGATCGAGTTCATTCCGTTTCAGCAGCATATCGGATTCGGTCCAGAAGGTTTTTTTGGGTGAAATCATGCGGAACCCAAACATCAAGTTTGGTTTTGTATCCAGCCTTCTGCAGATGGTTTAAAATGGTTTGGTGACTAACTTCCATCTCTTGGGCGACGTCACGAGATGCCACATGCCATCGAGTTAGGTTTTCATGATTCGATCGTTATTCGTCGTCACAGGTCTTCCGCCGGCTGGCTTATCCAAGGTGTCGTTTTCACCGGCTCTGAATCGTCGAAACCATTCCTCCGCGGTTCGAAGTGATAGAATACCAACCCCCAAAAACACCATTAATCTCACGGAACGTTTCTCAAGCGGATTTACCTTTAACGAAGCAAGACCTTAAAATAGTGCGAATTTCGGCGTTAGTGCGCGCCATGTTTACACGTTTATAACTGTTGAACGCAATATCCAACCTAATCATGCATAGCAATATATATATATTTATCTATCTCAAGACCTTTCAAATGATGTATAGTATTGCCAAATACTCTACATGTAGTATGTAGTGCTCTGTACATAGCTGGGAAATTCAAAAGAAACCTGACAACCTTATATTACAGAGCTGATGCCTGCGTCCAGGCAGATAGTCTCCAGCAGTTGTCCCCTCGTTGACTCTTCCACTAGTTGTCCATTTTGGTTCCGGCAGACTTCGGTTCGAACTCTGAACCCGCTGGATGGCTGTTTCACCTTTCAGTAAAACTTTCGGACTTCATTCCTGTTATAAAACCTTTCTATTTCCTCGACTGCGAGCTCCTCATGCTCCTTTCGTTTTTCTTCTGAGAAGCCGGTACTCTTCCCTTCTTCTCCGTTCGTAGAGCTCATGAACAGCCCTCGTTGTTCGATGCAGCGTTGCCTTACAGGCGTTTTGTTTGGCTGCATGCGCTTGCCTGCACTCGTCCTCAAACCATGGGTTCCTTGAAACTTGAAACCCAGCACATCAGTGGCAGCTTCTTTGATGGCTTCTTGACATCGTTTCCCATATTCTTTTTAAGTAAGTGCAGGCAGCGTCGAACGCTGAGCGAGTTTCAGCTAGATTCGGTCGGCAAAGCTCCAGGCGACAGTTGCGATTTTAGCTTTCCGACGTGAAACCGTATTGGCTTGTTTCGACCCCGCTGATCTCTCGATATCCGAGTTCTTACCTTGGCTACAACAAGGCCGATGTTTGCACCTCGAAAGGTTCGGACTTTGAGAATACTGAAGGAGTATCTGGTTTCGTTCGCAATGTGATCAATCTTGTTGACGGTGGATTGATAAGGAGATCGCCAGGTCCCTTTGTGGATGTTCAGGTGTGGGAACCGCGTGCTATCCGCAGAGAGGTTCCGCCCCGTGGCGAAGTCCAAAAGTTTGAGTCCGTTTCCGGATGAGCTGCCATGCAGGCTTTGTTTACCGATGACTCCAGCAAAGATTTCCCCTTTTCCCAGCAGAGCGTTGAAGTCTTTTAGAACGATCTTGGTGTCGTAGCTGGAGCATCGATCGTATGCTCTTTCTAGGAGATCAAAGAAGTCAACCCTGGTGTTGTCATCTTTCTTCTCTATCTGATGTTCCCGAATTCAGCCTTGATGCGGTTTGTCATGAGGCGGTCGTAGCTCAAGACTTTTTTCCCACGTCTGCCTCGAACAAAAAATCCGCATACGAATAAGCGCTACCTTCTCTCTCTCAGTAGGAATCGCTGTAGTCATCGTTTGCTCGATTCATCCCATCACAATTTCTGGGTGGCGCCCTCGTCTGCTTTGTAGCAGCCAAGAGCTTCCGCAGTTTGTTCGGCTTCAAGTGGTCTGTAAAGGAACCGCACAGTCCACGTGCCAGAGCAAAATCATCGTCCTCAAGTCGTTTGATAGGCTTGTCAACAGTTGATCCGTCCATAACCGTGACGTCGTCGAAGTCGAAGTCGTTATCTCTTCATTTTTGTGGCGGGATATTTAACCTGGTGCACAACCTACAGCCTCTTAGGCCAGGCTCATTATTTAACACTCGAGCAGAGTGATTCGCTACATATATTGGTTCTCACACAATAAGTATTGTGAAAGCTATCCAGGCGGCGCCGCAATGAGGCTGTATGTCAACTTGTCCTGTGGGCTAGCGGGGAAAGTATTTGCAGCTCGCCTTGTTGAGCAAGATCAGCGGCAATGCCACATTTGAGATCAGCAGCTGAAAAAACTCACCGTGTCAGCAAGCCCCACGAATTTGTCTTTTTGTAACAAATCTGACTGGATGTGATCGGTGAAGTCATTACATAACTTGATTGCCTCTGCACATCCTTCTTTTACAAGCCAACTCAGAACTCTTGTCGGTTTTTTGCACTTTCCGAGTTTTTTGTCGGAATCGGCAAAACTTTTGATGCAGCAACCGCCAGCAAAGTGAACTGTGGAAACCCAACTTTGACCCCCATAAGACTCCTCGCACACATTTTACACAGTTCCCTTTATCGGATGGATCCCTCCATACATAGCCCCGCTTCCTGATTGCCTCACAAGAGCACACCAAAAGGATTCCCCAAAAGTAAAATCATTATCCTCATCAATTTCAAGTGAATCTAGTCAGCTATAATTACTGGCACAAAAAGAATTCAATTAAGCGAAATTCCAGTCGCATCTCAGTCTGATCGATATCATCTGTATCTGCGGTGCGGTGCCTCTACCCCGCCCGATGACAATTAAAAATTATTGGCATTAAGTGATTTCGCTGAAGCGGATGGCAATGCGAAAGAATTCCAAAGAACCCAGACTCCGCGCAGATCCAAGGAACATAAAATTAGCTTAGCTCCTCATTGAAATTTCGCCAAGTGAATATAATTTTGAAGACATCTCCAGTGGCGAAGTCGGTGAAGGGAAGAAATGAAAAATAAAAAAGGAACACGAATGGCATTCCAAGAGGCATTCCCCCTGCTCCACCACACACCAGCCAACAACAAATGCCGTCGATGGCAATGAAGGGACCAAATAAGGCGGGCACCCCATGCCGTCGGTTGGTAGTCTAGGACGCCTGCATGAAGCCCTGCCGCCATATTCACTGTTGTCAGCATCTGCGGTGCTATGAAAATGAGTTTAAGTGATGGAAAATTACTTCGGAATTCGATTTATTTATTCTTTTTCTGTGCAAAGCGCAAACGTCTAAGGAAATTATTCTATTATCGTGCCCATGTACGCACATGTAAGGGAAGTGTCTTTGTGTCTTTGTTCTGCGGGCGGGGGTGAGTTGGTTGAGGGGGGGAATATATTTCGGACTTTTTGGCAGCACAGCATTCCTAGCGATACACATTTTCAGAGACTGGTGAGGGTGTGGGATGGGCATTTTCAGAATTTTTGGTATTTCCGAATTGAATTCAGTTGCCTTCTGACGGACGAGCGGTTGGCGAAGCGCCGGAAACATGATTCTCGTTGCTTTTCTAAGTTGTAGCCAATGGCTTGGAAGCTAGAGGATTATAGGAATCTTTAAAAAATTCTGTGAATGAGGTTTCTTGGGGGTATTTTTTCAAAGGGGGCATTTTCAAGCAGTTGGGGCGGTTGTTACTTTGTTACAACGTGTGTATGGATGGCTGAGACTTGTCTGAGTGCCGGGACGCCATGGGTTCATGGGAAATTAGATTGCCGATGAACTTGTTAGGCAAGGACCAAAGCTATGCTCCGATGCAGTGTTCCCTAACCTCCAACAAAAAAATTTGAGTAGTCGACTGTCAGTGTTTCTGCGCAGGCACTTGTGGATTCATCACTGCCAGGTCGGATATCTTCCCATGACCACGCAGGTCAATGGTCGTCAGAGGACTTAATAGTTGCAGACTACAACGTTGACCGTCAGTGTTTCGGCGCAGGCAGTTGTGGCTTCATCACTGCCAGGTCGGATATCTTCCCAGGACCACGCAGGTCAATGATCGTCAGAGGACTTTGTAGTTTCAGACTACAACGTCGACCATCAGTGTTTCCGCGCAGGCACTTGTGGCTTCATCACAGCCATGCCAGATATTTTCCCAGGACCACACAGGTCGACGATCGTAAGAGGACTTTGCAGTTGCAGACCTCACCACATTCGTGACCGAATCAAAATTGGAGCTTTTTGAAACCGAACTCAGTCACAAGTGAAGCAGTCACACAGAATTCACTCTGACATCGTTGCTCACCTCAAGAGACTCTAATTTGAACTCGAAAACTTGTTAGACATCTTCAAATCTACGCTAGAAGTCACGTCGAAGTCCCTGCCCATAGTCGGTCCAGATCTGACAACTTGAATGGAATACACAAATGTGGACCGTCAGTCCTGTGACAACGTTTCATTTTTTGTTTCCTCCTTTCATCTCATATGTTGACAAACTTTTCTTTCATTGGACTTGAGGTAAAACTTTACAAACTTCACCCGTCCTCTACACAGACACACACATCCCCGAATCACGAAAAATAACAAAAAAAAAAAAAAAAAAACAACAGAAAAGCACCCGCGCAACAAACGAACGGAAGGAAGGCGATAAGTTTAATGTGAAAAGTTTACACATGCAATATGTGGATGTGTCCTGTATCCAATAACCGAAGAGACACTTTTCCAATTTTCCCGGGTTAAGTCAATTTAAAAGAAATATGCTCTCCGCCTCGACTTCGAGTCCCTAATGCTAAATATAAATATTTGAAAGTCATTGTGTTGGCTTCGTTTTTATTTTCCCTTTTGTTCCGTGGCCGAGCCATGCCAACCCCATCCGGTTTCCGGGTCGGTTTATCGTTCCCCGGTGGTGGCAGATGGCAGTTTTTATTTTTCGTCCTTTTTCTTTCTTTTCATGTTTTAATCATATTCCAAGGACTTTGCGTTTGAGTTGTATGTGGCCGTTGAGTGATGTTGATATAGGTGCCGGTTGACAAACATAGAACTGGTGTGGGTGTTTGAGAAAATTGTTTTAATTACTCTTTTTGATTATGTGAGGACTGAGGGGCACGCGCTCTTTGGAGGAAAGCGTTATATTTTAAATTTGGGTTGGGTACCAACAAGCCCTTCTTTCTTTTGTTGGCGGATTGTTTTCCTTTAACAGCTGCGAGATGGTGAATGAACAAGATATTGGGGGAAAATCCGGAAGGGACGCGTGTTTTTCTTCCTCTTTGTGCGGCGCTACAGACTCGGGTGGACCTGGGCCTCAACCAACATGACTCTCCAGCCGGCACGATCTTTCGCCAGCTGCCTCCAGTTTCGCATTGCGAGTTGAGGTCCTTCTCCACTTACGCGTTCCATCTCAGCCTGGGCCATCCTCTGTTGCGTTACCTTAATAACTCGGATCTGAAGACAAGGCACACTTATTACTTGCTTCTAACAGATTGCTTAAGGCATCTGTCTTGACTTTATTTTAACTTGCTTTTGGTTGCGAAAGCAATCAAGCTAATCCTAAGCTGCTTGTTGTCCCCTTTTCAAGTCAGACGATCGATTTTGTGCTCGGGGTGGGGAAGGGACTATGTGCTCTGCTCATAGGAAGTTTTCTTGCGGTTGACGGTGTAACAAAGACTTCCTTGCTCTCATTTTACGATAGTCTCCTTTCAGTTACTTTCAAGGTTGTAGAACGTGTGCTCGATGTTTGTTGTTTCCGAAATCTCTGTCTTTTGTGTTACTTGTCGCTTTACGAAAACATCGGTTGTGGCTCGATTCCAATCGATGGCAATTTAAACTCCTCCAAAAAGATGTTGAGTTAGGCTCTTGTTAACATGAAGGGTGTGGTTGGTAGAATTCTAGGACAAGGCCCATACACTGTATTAGACGGAAGCGACCCACTTTTAACTTACCGCTGCAGTCAGTTATTGCAAAGTATAAACCTAAGATATTTTTAAGCTATTGTGGTTCTATTTGATAGTCGTTGTCGATAAGGAATTGAATTACAGATGAGAACGAATTTGGTTGATTTTGAAATAGGTGATGTACAATATGTCCTGAAAGACTCCTTTGCCATTTAAATCTGTGTTTCTATAGTATGAAAAGGACCTTCAACCGACTCTGCACAAATTAAATCTTCCTGGCAATGTCACGAGACGTGGGAAGTGAACTCCCGAGAAAGAGAAACTCATCAAGGGTGAGACACACAGCGAGACTCTTCGCGTTTTTGTGAAGCATAATTCAAAAAATGCAGTTATCAAGAGTTGTTGCTTTAATATTCAGTTTGTCATGCAAGTAACCCCACGCGCATATGCATATTCGCTTGTAGAGCGATAACTCTGTGCACGGGGCGGAAGGGTCTTCGCGCCATGCAAGTTTGCCGGTTAAGACACATTGCTTGATAAACACGATTTGAGACATGCGATATGTTGGGTTTCTAATTTTAAACAATCTCTCGATTGATCATAGGGTTAAGCATAATTGACGTGCTACACAACGTTTCAATTCCTTCTTTATTCACATGCATAAAACTTGACTCCCTCGTGACTTGCATTGATGTCAGAATATTTTGGGTTACTCTCAAACCAACCAGACACACTGACAAAATGAAAATTACAATATTGTAGTCAGTTGAGTTTTTGTGATTAAGTGTCACGCTGTGGGAGACACCGTGGATCAAGCGCAACACACAGAAGTAGAAAGTCCCAGGTTCGTTTTCTGGACTGAATACCACGTGCTTAACTTCTAATAATAGCAGGTTTACCGGTATGAAGTGAGCGCCTAGTTACACATGCATCGATATTGAACATTTGTTGTGAACAAGCCGTTATTTTTTTTTTTTTGTTTAAATGCAATGACATCTGTGAAAAATATTCAGTATACATCAAGTCGTAAGTGGTCGCCGCGGCGTAGTGGGTAGAGTGCGACGCTCACACGCCGAAGGGTCTAGGTTCGACTCCCAGTTCAACACCAATTTTTCGAATATTTCACGGCACCACCTCTTTCGAGCTGCTGACAACACTCAAAGAGTAATAACTGTCTAAGAAAGCTTCTCAAATCTCGCCGTTCGGAGTCGGCAAAAAGCTGTAGGTCCCTTCTACTCGTGAGAGAACAGTAGCGCGCACAACACGAGTAGTTGATGAGCAAGCTAGGCCCTGGTCCCCCTTTGGACTGTAGCGCCAACAATTATTATTATATCGACTTTTCTTTGCGATGTTTTGGTCCTATGAACTTTTAAAAAAAATTGGAACGTAGCCCTAATTATATAATGTAATTAATGTCTTTTTTATATGATTTTTTGGTTTTATGCGATTTTGAAAATAATGGAACACATTCCTTCTTTTAAACTACATTAGTGTATTTTTTTATGCGATTTTTTTTTGTGCGGTTAGTTTTGGAAGGTATCTACCGCATAAAAAGAGAATTGAGTGTACCTCAATCAGAGTGGCAAAAGTGCTTCGACAATTATTTCAAACGCAAAAGTGTATAGATCTTAATAGGGAATATTTTAAAAAATAATACTATTTTCGATGATTAATATTTATTTTTGTTCTCTAATTCCGATATATAAAAGGCAACCCTCGTAATCTACTGGAAATGCAGGTTGAAATTCAGGGAAAGCCAGCAACTCGTCGAGGTTCTTTCAGTTAAAATGCATTGCAGTTTGAATCTACGCTTAATAATAATTGTATGGCTGGAGAATCCCCAGAGTCCACTCAGAACAGTTTAGTTTTGAGAAATTTTTTCTTATACTCGTTAAGTGTTGTCAGCAGCTCGAAAGAGATGGTGCCGTGAAAATTCAAGGTGTTTAGCGGGAAATCGAACCTTGATCTTTGTCGTGTGAGTGTTGCATTCATTCATTCATTTGAAAAAAAGTGCTGCAAAGGCGCATCGAATGCTTGTCGAGGCATTTGGTGATCATGCTTTATCAGAAGCAACATGCAATAGATGGTTTCAACGGTTCAGAAACAATGATTTTGATGTAAGAAATGAAGAACGAAACAAAACAGTTTAAAGACGCCGAATCGCACACGATATTGGACGGAGATGACACTTTGAGTCAAAAGCAAATGGCAGCAATATTAAATGTTGCACAACAAACACTTTCTGACCGTTTAAAAGCTCTAGGAAAGATCCAAAAGTGTGGAAAATGGGTGCCACATGAATTGCATGAAAGACAGATGGAAAACCGAAAAAACACTTATGAAATCTTGCTTCAAAGACACGAAAGAAAATCGATTTTGCATGGTTGTTACTGGCGATGAAAGATTAACTTATTTTAAGAATCCTAAACGGAAGAATTCATGGGTTAATCTGGGACAACCATCAACATCGACTGCAAAACCAGATTGATTCGGCAATCGAAAGGTGTAATGTACCACGAGCTCCTAAAACCTGGTAAAACCGCTAATACTGATCGCTACCGACAACAAATGATCAATTTGAACCATGCATTGATCAAGAAACGACAAGAATGGACTAGAAAACACAGCAAGGTTATTTTGCTCCATGACAATGCACACAAAGCAAAACCGGTTCAGGATACAATCAAAACACTTGGCTGGGAGCAGCTGCCCCAGCCGCCGTATTCACCAGACTTGACTCCTTCCGACTATCATTTGTTTTCATCGATGGGACTCGCATTGGCTGAGCAGCACTTTGATTCCTACCAAAAGGTCGAAAATTGGGTGTCTGAATGGTTTGCTTTAAAAGACGAACAATTTTATTGGCGTGGTATTCACAAATTGCCAGAAAAATGGTCAAAATGTGTAGAAAACAATGGCAAATACTTATAAAATACAGAAACGCTCATTTCATACCAGCTATACCGGTATGAAATTATAATTGTATCGCGCGACTGTCCACAGTGGGGCCAGGGCCTAGCTTGCTCATCAACTACTTCTACAAATATACCAACTACAACAACTAGAGATATCTTAAGATATCTCTTGATTTTACTTAATTTCGTTACTTGTGAATATTGTTTGCTGAGTTCCTTTCAACGATTCTACGAGTTCACCTTTCATTTTCCACAAATCTTAATACAGTACACCCTCCAATTGCTCATCTTCAAACTAGTTATGCGACCAAGATGTTCTTTATCTTCGACATTAGAAGCACCATTTTTGAAGCGGCGAATCCACTCTTTGAATGGTTTATCGCCGAAAGCAGACTCACAATAAAATTCTACAATCATTCGATGCAATTCAGTTTAACGTTTCTTAGGACTTAAAAAGAAAAGTAAAACTTTCCGCAAATTTAGTTTTTTTTTACAAATCCGGACAATTTCGAAGAGGCAAATAACATGCACTTATGCACACTTATTTTATCTGACACACGACACCACTTTCCAGTGATGTGGGTGATCGCTTTCAAGATTAGACTTAACTTACAGGTGGCGCCATCTGTTGAGACTCTAATATTTTTGTGAAGCCTTTCTGCTGGTAAGTAAAATGTTTTCTTACGAGTGATGGAGAATATCCTAGAAATACAGAACGACGCACTTTTTGAAGATCACATGTGACACTTTGTTCAGAGACGCGTTGTGTAATGTATTCTCCAATTGTTACATATTTCTTATACACGTCAGATTGTACAGAATAGAAAGAAAACTTTCGCCAGTCTTCTTGCACTGGCGATGTAAGAGTATCGTCTGAGTATGAAATCTAAAATATTTACATGCACACTTCGAAGAATGGCTTCCACGAACTTTTTAGTTCTTGAAAGTTTCCTCTGAATTTCCTAGAAATTACTTACCATCCGGTTCTCAACTTCATCCTTGATTGGAATTACAAGGCACATCTGGTCGATAGATTCTGCGGAACTCTGAAATAAACAATTCTCCCCCAACTTCACAATACAGAAGTGTCAAAACTTCCATGTGACTATCAGAACATTTTTCGTAAGTAGGTCTTGCTGTTCCTACTTTAAGCCCCTTCAGCTGCCAACTTTATCAAACTACGACGACATGCAGGCCGTCGAGCAAACCTTCGAGAAAGGGATGGTTGCTGTGTTTGATCTACTCTTGCTATCTTTGATGAGAAGAAGTAGGATCTATAAGTTCTTGTGCTTCGCTTCAAGTTTCATTTTCATCGGGCTTATCACGCGTGTAGAAACAAATTTAGAAAGATATCAACAGAAAAAGAAGTTTCTATTCAAGCTTCATTCGAACCGTTCCTGGGCTGCAGCGCTTAAATTTAGTAGCTTAAAAATTCAAGATGTCTGGTCATTCGTAGTGGCAAGCGTTTAGCAATGAAATTCTTTCTCGTACGAGCAGCTGTCAAAAAAATAAAGTAAGTATATGACGATTCTGATAGCCTTCCATCATTTTCACAACCTCTGTCTCCCGTACTCCACAAGCAGCCCCATAAAATGAACTATTGAATGGGAATCATGAGTGGATCAACCCCATTTCTTCTGCCAACTGTGTTCCATGGCAAGAGCCCTTCATGCATGTTCCATCGGAGACCCTCTTTAACCACGCTCGGTCGCACAGTCACATCTCTTAAATGCTAACTATCCTTCGATGCAAATAGTTGTTCGATTTCATCACATTAACTGAAAACAATCAAGCCGGAAATGCACTAAAAGTTTCAGTCCCATTCACTATTCATCCCCCGAATATGCATGCCACGGGGAGGGGTAAGGAGAGACTTGTGTGCTATTGTTAATGCTCCAGTCGTAAATTATTCGAGCTTCCTCAGCACGGCAAATCCAATTACAAGTCTGTCCGCATGTGTCCTTAATTCTCATTGTTACCCCTTCCTGGTGGTGGTCAACTTGGCGGGACTAATGAAATTACAAATCAACTGCAGTCCTGAATCGAAATGGGACTCAGTTCATGATGCTGTTGGGCGTGGCAGAGCTGAGTGAGTGTGGATGAGCACCAGGCATACCACATTTGATTGACATGAATGCTGCACGCCACATTAAATATTTTACAGGCTCATTGTTTCTACTGATCCAAGGCCAGTTCATCTGCGAGAGCTTAATTTCCGGCAAGAACCACAAAACCTTCATGACAATGGCAATGGCTGAGATATTAGACATATCCCCTGGCCCCGGGGAGCTGCTGGCCGTCAGCATTTGTCCAATGCACAGTGGAGGGATGGCAGGAATGATATTGGCCGAATTTACGGCAGCTCTCGTGTTTGCCCAGTGGAGAGAAGGCGATCGTCCCAATAAATTCCCAAGCATATCCGGCAGCGACGGGGTGGGCATCATCGAGATGCGAATTATCGAGTGGATACCAGGCACACAAGTGGGGCCGTCTACGCCGTAGCTGACCGAGCGACGACGTTGTATCAGAATTTCGTTTTCGAAGTAAAATAAGGAGATTATGTCAACATGGGACAGAAGTAGAACTTCGATCACAGCACTGAGGTGCTCCAACAGCACTTGCTAGGTGTTGCGACGTACCCTACATGGAGCTCGCCCCCCGATTGTAGTAAATCACGACGAGCACGATGGAAAAACAACAAAAATCTCCGATGCCCATTCCAGGGGCTGCACAGCTGCCCACCGAAATCACCAGAGGTACACCATTAACATGGTAAAGTCGACACCGCTGCACCCGGCACTTCCACACCGTTGCATGGCCAGAAGCAATTTATTCGAACGCCCATCCGAAAACTTGTAAGGTGTGCAAGCTTATGTTCTGCTGGCTCCTCCCGGCCCGATGTGTGTGCGGTTCATCACCGCCGTTAAGCTCTGTGTACACGAAGCGACGGACGCTGTCCGACTACAAAGGTAGCCTCCTCAAAATCGGGTATTTGCATTTGTAAATTAAAGTCGGAAGGGGTGGTTGCTGAAACACTCCCCCCGTCAGAGAGTCCCCGCAATCGGAGAGAATTAAGTTATTTTCTGTTCTTTGCATTCCGTCTGTGGATGGGTCTTCGCTTTGATTCCTTCGAAGCATGCACCCTGCATTGAGCGATGGCCGACACTCCTTGGCCGGTGAAGCTGGGCGGCAGCGGGCGGGTCATAATAAATTTAGTGCGCCCCGTTATTAAGGTGAATGGCCACAATTTCGCGTTAACGAATAAATTAGCTGCAAGGCCTCCTTGCCACACCTCCATCGACGGCTCGCTCGATCGAAAAGAACTTGGCCACGAAGGCACGTACGCTCGGCAGGGTAATTCTTCCAGCAGCGGACTGTGTGGTAGAAGAAAATCCACGTGATGGCTGTAATCACTAATGCACGTTGCTGTTAATTGACGTGAGCTAAAGTTGAGTGTGCCTTGAAGTGTGAGTGGGGAGGTTTCCTTCCATCCGCCGTCCGTCCGTCCGTACATGCGTGTGCACATTTTTCCCTGATTGATGATTGTTGTGTCGGTACCTGACGCTCTTGGCAGCCGTGGTGGGGGTTGTCGATTGTGTTCCTTTAATTCGATTTAAAGACTGCCTTTATGTTGCTAATTATTGTTGGAAAAGTGTGCTCCTGCAAGGGTACACTCACGTGGATGCGTGCCAACCGACATTCATTTGCACGTCCTTAGACGGGAGCTTTAATGAGGGTACGTTTCTTGGACGTAATGAGGGCTTTAAGAACGTGATCGAGGGCAGCTAAAGGCGGTTCCTTGGCTGACAGCTGTCCTGTAAATTGCAGCTTGTCCTACAGAGGTTTTCCTTGCAATTCAAGTGATTCACGCTACTTTGCGGTGGATGGGTCTGAAAGGTTTTAACTCTCTGGAGGAAGACAGAAGTTGGTTTGGTTTTCTCAGGATTTCTGCTGTCTAAGTTGGAGGTGGTATTTTCCACTAATTCCTCTTCTTTGAAATGATGTCTTTGGAGGAGTCAACAAAAGATGGCCTTAAGCAACCATTGTTCACTGAAATAAAGTTGGAACAGTGGTGCTACTAGTCGGTGGCCTTCTCAGAGGGTTTGCAACTATGAATGTCTCTTGCGAAATATAGTGAGGTCGGTCTTGCACGGATCCGCAATTTATTCTTTTGATGAAACACACTCAATTCTGGCTCAATTACGTACACGGTGCACGGCACATTACAGCTTAAAGTTATTGAATCACCTTCAATACGCACCGTCGGCACCAACGCAAGGGCTCATCGTTAGAAGGAATCCCCTAAGTGAAACCAGACGACGTATATGGAGTTTTCTAGACTCGAATCGAAAGCCGTCACGTTGCTTATGATCAACGATAAAGTTGCTGAACCTTGAGGGCTCCGCGATTTGCCGAAAGCAGTTCCTCCACCAGCATTTATGAAGACCTATAAGCACTGAACCTTGGACTCGTGATTTTTGGTCTTCGATAACTTTCGAGATTTGAAAACTGGACGAGATTTTCTTGGCACCATATTTGATTTTATTGATTTCAACAGATACTGTGTAACTCAGTACTTCTTCTTCTTCTTTTTCTTGTGGTGCTACAGTCCGAGGTGGACCTGGGACTAAACCAACATGTCTCTCAAGGCAGCGCGATCTTACACTAGCTGCGGCCAATTGTGCACTCCAAGTTGGCTGAGGCCCTTCTCCACTTGTGTGCGCCATCTTAGTCTGTGCCGTACTCTGTTGCGTTGTCCCATTGGTTCAGATTCGAAGACTTTTCGGGCCAGAGCAGTGTCTTCCATACGCTCTACATAGCCTAGCCATCTTAAGCGTTGCATCAGAAGACGATTGACCAGGCAAATGTCGCTGTAAAACCTATAGACTACGCCGTTCAATTTTCTACTTCAGATACCATCAACGCCAACTTTTTGCAAACAAATTTGCATTAAATCATATTACTACCGAAAACTTGAGCGATTAATCTACTTCAACTGAGGTCTCTAACACTGCCACAAGCTTCTCTCAGTCAAACACAGAACTAACTGACTCCTAAACAATAGATGAAATAAAGGTAAAACAATTGATTAGGTTTAGATGGCATAAACAAAGTATTATTAAAAGCCCTCCCCCAAATGGGCTTAAGATATTTAATTGTTATTTCAAACGCTTGTCTTAAACTCTGCTACTCTCCAGCTTGCTGGAAGACAGCAATCACAATTGCTTAACCTGGTAAGCCAAAAAGCGACGCCAACAGCCATAGACCTATAAGCTTACTAAGCAGCATTGGTAAACTCTTGGAAAAAGTAATAAAGGAATGAAAAGAAATTCATTTATCTACGAATAATATTCTACTCGGTTTTCAGTTTGGATTCCGACGTTCTCACAATATATATCATCAAATCTCGAGGATAAAAAAAGGGTCAAAAGTAAATTCGAATCTAAGGAGTCAACTGGACTAATACTTTTAGATGTTGAAAAAGCTTCTGATACGGTTTGGCATAATATACAAACTAATTTAGTTTAACTTTCCAAAAGAAATCATAAAAATTATTCAGAGCTTTCTGAATAATAGAACATTTATAGTTAAGGTATTACATGATTTATCATCTGAACAAGCTAGTGGATATGGACTACAATGTACAGTACTCGGTCCTACATGATTTAATATATATATTGCAGATTTTCCATATTTTGGTAACGAAGTTGAAATCGCTATGTTTGCTGACGATGCAGCTATATTTACTTAAGGAACATACTACCCATACGTACGCAACGTCTATCCAAATTGGATAAATACTTCTATAAGTGGAAGATTAAAATAAATCCCACAAAAACTCAAGCTATTTGGTTTACTCGCAGGCGCAAGAAATGTTTCATTCCCAATAAAGTTCACCTTCAAGTGGGCAATTTTAATTTGGACTGGTCGCAACATTGTAGATATCTTGGGGTTTTAATAGCCAAGAAGTTTAACTTTCAAAAGCATATTTCCTCCACTATTGATAAGGTTAATAAATATATAAAAATGCGTTATCCCTTAATTAATAGGAAATTAAAAATTAGTTCAAACAACAAAATTTTGTTGTTAAAATCAGTTTTTTAACCCATACTACTCTACGGGGCTCCTGTCTGGTTGGACTGTGCTTTAACAAACAAACGCAAACTACAAACATGCCAAGACAAAATTATCAAACTTATGCTTAATTTACCGCGTTATTATTTAACCCGAAGGTTGCACGAAGATACCAATATCAACTTTTTAGATACTCTTATTGATAAGCTAACCCAAAAATTGTATAATAATTGTCTCAACTTCAACAATGAACTTATTAGTCGTTTGTCAGATTAATGAAATGCAAAATGCATAAGAGTTTGCTAGGGAATATTGCAATATTAGTTTGTAAGAGTTAAATAAGGGTTTTACTTGTAGCTTTCCCTTGTACTTAATCTCATGCTGTTTTCATTAGTTATCCTATAAATTCTTAGCTGTAAAGGAAAAATGACCTACATCACTAAACAAAGTTATCTACTACATGTATACACTATTGATTACGCTACTGAATAAAATCAAATACAAATACAATACCATCAACGCAAACAGGACTAAAAATCATTAGCAGAACTTTCTCTCGAAACGAGTAAAGGCTTCCTCATCCGCTTTTAGTAAGGTCCAGGTTTCCACGCCATAACGTAGGCCTGGGATGATCAAGCTGTTACATATACCGATCTGAGTACTTCAAGAGAGGGCTTTATCACTCAATTGCCTCTTGAGCCCAAAGAAACAGCGATTGACAAAAGTAATTCTGCGTTTGATTTCGGTACTGATGTTGTTGTGTCTATTTACCGCCGATTTGAGGTAGACGAAGTCCCTGACTACCTCGAAGTTTCTGCTGCATAGTGTGACGCTCTGTCCAATACGTCGATGTTGTGTGTCCTTTCTTGATGACGGTCATCGTAAGAAAGGAAAACGTTGTCGGTACTAACACATTTCCATCTCTATAAATGAGACTTAATTAAGGTGGTGTCGAAACGGCTCTGTGAATTACTGCCTATACCGCACAATAGCATCAATTTTTCACAAAATTAACTTGAAGTGCATACTTAAATTTGCTACATGCATCTTTAGACCGCATGGGGTTTTCAAATTAAAATGTAATCCATCCCTTCGTCTTCCAGGAAGACCTCCAAAACTTGGCATAGTACGTTCCAAGAACTAGCTCCCTAATGCACTGCCCACTTTACTGCATGGCCTTGGGCGTACAAACTAACTCGGTTCAATTTTCGTTTTGTCTGTCCAAAGCGACTACTTTTCCTCCACTTTCCTGGTAATTTTGAAACACTATCTCACAAGTATGAATTCTCCCTCTGGCTTCGGTCCATTCATTAAACCCGTCCAATCCCTGACCACCCTAATCGTTTCGCATCCGTCGCGAGAGCCAGTAGTCTGAAAGAGCAACTTACGACGGGTGGGGTAAGGCCTCCCATATTAGTTGTACTTTTCTTCCAATTCAAGAAGAAAATCAAAACACAAATTTAGTTTCTTCGAAACATATCGAGACATTTTCAAAGAGGCGCAAAGCAATTGGAGATAAATACTTATTATTGATGACAAATGTCACACCTTTCCAATAGAGCAGATAATCGGTTCCAAGATCAGCCAAACTTTGCAAGTGACGCCATCTCTTGAAAAAAGAACCAACTAATTTGTACTCTTAATATTTCTTTGACACTGCTGTGACTCTAAAAGCATAAAGGAGCGAATTGTCGGAGTTGCGTCATTGAGTGAAATCGCTTGAGGACGTAAATACTTATTGCATCACGGTGGCCACCACCAAGTAACAAAAGCCAAACTTCAAAATATCTGCATAAGATCTCTGATGCGTTTCTTTAATAATGGGTGGCGGTGCAATCCACAGGGAGACCAGGGCCTAGCTTGCTCATCAACTACTAGTGTTGGACGCGCTATTGTTCTCTCACGATTAGAAGGGACTTTCAAATTTTTGCCGACTTCGAACGTCAAAATTTGAGTGTTGTCCGCAGCTCGAAAGAGGTGGTGCCGTGAAAAATTCGAGGTGTTCAACCGGGACCCAGTTACTTACCCTGGACAATAAGTCCACCCATAACAATTGAAAATACTACTTAAGTTATTCAAGCACAATCCAAATGAGTTACAGGCTTATTATTTGATTGTCGAAAGGAAAGGAATCCATTGGTTTGGATAAGAGAACAGGTATCATTCTGGATAGTTAATCTTACTCTATCGAAGGCAAAGACTGTCACATCCACCGAAAGATGATGACCACCGATTATTAAACTTCACAATGTATACTCTAAATCGATGCTGAAGATGCACACAGCTGTCACAGTTTCTAACTAAATAGCGATTCGATGTTGAATTGTTGGTTAAATTTCCAACAAGTATATGCTACCCACAGTTTCCATGACCATAATTATGAAGAGAGGAAAATGAAGCATTTTCTGACAAATTTTTCGACTGGAGAGAATCTGGGGGTCTAAGCTTGCATCTATAGAAGTTCCAACTTATCTGCGTCAAGGGCATAGCTTAAGGGAGACTTTGTTACAAAATATATCGCCAATTTGAAAAGTGTTGGCTTTTCTTGTCAGGGTTGGGTTGCAGTCGTACTACACTTCCATACCACTCTGGTGTTATAGAAATTTGTGAATAGAAATATGTATGATATGTGTAGTTCACTTTTGCCAAGAAAAAAAAGAGGAAGCTGCTTTAAAGCTTGCGTAAACCTTTAAAGTGCAGTTTGTGAAAACAACCAGTGGAAGCAGCGCTCTCCATTTTTCTGGTTTCATAGCAATTTCAGGGGGAAGTTATCATTGTGCTGTCTTTGATATATCTTTTGAGTTGTGCACTAGAAATTCGGAGAATGAATGCATTCTCAATGAACTGTATCAGTTAAAGAAAAATCCTTTAATCTGAGGGATGCAGGAATTGTTGAAAAACGTTCCATTACGTATCCCCTGAAAGGATTTCCGACACTCAATAGAATTT
The DNA here is from genome assembly GCA_955652365.1 of Eristalinus aeneus. Lineage (NCBI taxonomy): Eukaryota > Metazoa > Arthropoda > Insecta > Diptera > Syrphidae > Eristalinus > Eristalinus aeneus. The sequence continues at coordinate 90,268,234 of OY019130.1, read as the reverse complement.
CAATCGAAACAGAAGGACTCATTTGCTTTCCAGGTTTCACGATGGTTTCAGACTCGAAGGGAACAGATACTGTAGATTCTGAGAACGTTGCTTGCCCTCTACACTGGCAGAAATTCTTCAGCAGAAAGATATGGTTATACAGAAAATGATTTTAATAAGGAATTTGCAACATATTTCCAAGAAGAAAGGAGAATTTTCTGCTTCTAAAATCCATTGCTTCCAGGGATGACCTATGTTTTTGGAGAATGTCTGCAAGCGGCCTTGAAGAGTCTGCCAGGTCTGTTGGCTGGGGCATGCTGGAAAAATAAGAGTTTCGCATTACAGGCGATCAGGGGAAAGAGAAAAGATGTGAAAATCGGTATCTAATACTTCGATTTCCGATTTGATGATCGCATATGACACCGCGCATGGGAACGACGAATATACTAGGTTTTTATTCCGGCTATGTACAAAGCGCTACGGAGCTATACTATATATCATTTTAATTCTCTTGACATGACCTTCAAAACGACGCTGTGCATGATTAGTTTGAGTATTGCGTTCAACAGTTATAGACGTGTAAACATGGAGTTCACTAACGCCGAAAGTCCCGCTATTTTAAAGTTTTCCTTCGTTAAAAGCAAATCCGCTAGAGAAACGTTCCGTGAGATTCATGGTGTTTTGGGGGATGGTACTCTATCACTTCGAACAGCGGAGGAATGGTTTCGATGATTCAGAGCCGGTGAAAACGATACCCTGGATAAGCCAGCCGGCGGAAGACCTGTGACGAAGAATAACGATCGAATCATGATAACCTAACTCGATGGCATGTGGCATCTCGTGACATCGCCCAGGATATGGGAATTAGCCATCAAACCATTTTAAACCATCTGCAGAAGGCTGGATACAAAACCAAACTTGATGTTTGGGTGCCGCATGATTTCACTCAAAAAAACCTTCTGGACCGAATCGACGCCTCCGATATGCTGCTGAAACGGACTGAACTCGATCCATTTTTGAAGCGGATGGTGGCTGGTGACGAAAAATGGATCACATACGACAATATCAAGCGAAAACAGTCGTGATTGAAGACCGGTGAATCGTCCTAAACAGTGGCCAAGCCGGGATTGACGGCCAGGAAGGTTTTACTGTGTGTTTGGTGGGATTGGAACAGAATCATCCAGATGCTTAATTCTACCATCTACTTCGAACAACTGAACCGCTTGAAGCTGGCGATCAACCAGAAGCGTCCAGAATTGGCCAACAGGAAGGGTGTAGTGTTCCACCAGGACATCGCCAGACTTTACACTTCTGTGATGACTCGTCAGAAGCTACGTGAGCTCGGATGGGAGGTTTTATCGCATCCATCACATAGCCCGGATATAGCGCCAAGTGATTACCACCTGTTCTTGTCCATAGCGAACGCCCGTGGTGGTGTAAAGTTGAACTCAAAAGAGGCTTGTGAAAACTGGCTGTCCGAGTTCTTCGCAACTAAGGAGGGGGGCTTCTGCGAGGAGGGTATTATGAAGTTGCCGTCAAGATGGGAACAGATAAGCGAACAAAACGGCGCATATTTGAACTAAATGCGAGCAATATAACACTTTCTATGAAGCATTAAATGAAGAGGAAGAAAGCGGAAAGGGGATATTTGTCATGTCATGTCCTCTATCAGCGTTTAAAACTAATTCGTCAGGTGAGGATTTTGGGGAACCAAAGGTCTTTCCGAGACCTGCAGCCTGAAGACAGCTTTAACACTCCGCGATGCATTGTCATGCGTTTCTTTCCGTATCATAATCAGAGAGATCGTGCGAGGCATACCAATATCTCAACGGACTCCTAAGTAAGTTGATGACCTTTTTGACTGAACTCAGTGAGCATCCAGTTCAGCGTTTGCTCGGATGAAAACAGAAGGGGTTGACTGGGTATGAGAGCAAATTTAGGCTAAAGAAAGAAGTGTCTACTAACATGGAAGATCGAAGATGGAAAGATTTTCGTTGACAGACTGACAAAATGCGTAATGAAACAAAGTGTCAATTGCCTCTTGGACAGAGCCTTCCAAGGGTGGGCGGCAACTAAGAATTAATCAAGCGAGCAACTTTTATTGGATTTGGCTGTTTGAAACACTTATACAGTCTACTATTGTTTACCTTCGGGCTCATACGCGTAAATCCACGATACATGATCTGTCGCGCTGTTATAGACGTGTTTCGAAGCACCGCGATCGTAGGTTTGGAGCATTTCTTTCGGCCAATCGACGCGAGCCTTTTTTGAGCGATTGACAAATTGTGTTTGACGGTCAAATGTTTATGCAATATTGAATGTATGCTGGTCCAACTAATGCCTAAGGTTGTCCCAATCTCGTGATAGGTCATATGACGATCTTGCAATAGTTAGTTAGTTAGTTTGACTTTTATCTTCAATAAATGTTTTACAATGTAAAGTTAAGCCTAAGTCATTTATGGTTTGGCCTATGGCCGTCTACCAGGTTGACAAAATACATACATACGTTTTACATTAAAAATCTCCATCTATGATACGCGTTCTATAACAAAGTGATGCTACTGAATAATCGTATAAGGCCTTCCATACCTTTTCTCCATTTAAGATGCACGTTACTTCATATTCGTCTAAAACAAGTTTTTCGAAAACTGCTAGTCGAAATTCTTTTAGAATCGGACAAACACCAATAAAATGTAAGATGTCTTCTCTCTTCCTCATGTTACATAGGTTACAAAGAATTGGTAAATCTGGTCTGTGGGGGATAAAGTTTAACTGAACGAGTTGTCCTCTCAGTTTAAAAATTGTGCTTATTTTTTCGATTGAGTGACTGTCAAGGAAGTATGTTTTCTCATTTAAAAAATGGTTTAGTTTGCTGTAGTAGTTCCTAAACGGTGAAGATTCAGCTTCTTCGACATATTTGTCATATGTGTGTCTACCAAAATTCTCCAAAACTGAGTTTAATTTTTTTCTTAAAAGATGAGGAGGCTCGTCCGCTTCAATAGACAGTTTTTTTCCATTCCTCGCAAATGTATCCGTTTGTTCTAATTATACTTCTTAAAACTACGTTTGGTAATCTGCATTCGCTCATCTGTAGTATTTTTAAAATATAGTTGAAGTGCATTTTGATGGTATACAAGAGCAACGGAGGAGTTCCCGTTTCAATATGTATCATAGTATCATATAGTTGGCGGTATTTTGTGGTAACCCAAAGATCTTCTTCAAAAAGTAGCGAAGGAATTTTTCCACAACAGCATAGCCTTTGTATCCCCATACCTGAGCTCCTTAGAGTATTATAGAAGCTGCGGTTGAGTGGAATAAAGTTTGTTTTGCACTTTTCGATACATATTTATTTTTGAAGCAACGTTCCCATATCGAACAGATAGCTCTTTTAGCAACAGCTAATTTTTCCTTAAAGTGTGGTTTCAAGTTTAAAGAGGACGATATTAGGATACCTAGGTATTGGTATCTGGATACTACCTCAATCTCTTCCCCGTCCAACTTCCACCTTTCCAAAGATGAGACGCGTCCCCCTGCGTTTCTGAATATCATCATTTTCGATTTACCAAGGTTTATAGTCAGATTCCAATTTTTACAGAAATCGTTAATGCTGTCTATCATTAATTGCATACCTTGGATAGTGTCACACAGAAAGACGATATCATCAGCATACATCAGCGCGGGAATGGATACATCGTTGAATCTTATTCCACCTTTGACATCATCTGTTATATCATTGATGTATAGTATAAAAAGTAGTGCACTTAGAGTACAGCCTTGTTTAACACCCATTGAAGTTTTAAACTCGTCGGAAATTAAGTTTCCATCCCATACATGTGCAGTATTGTTCTCATACAAGGCTCTCAGAATTCAGAATCGATCTTGCAATATAAATTGGCGCAGAGCATCAATGGTTTCCGGAACAACAACCGATTTTGGATGACCTTCACGAAATTCGTCTTGGAGTGAACTACGACCTCGGTTCAATTCACCCCACCATCGGTAAACACTGGTCCGTGATGGAGCTGCATCGCCGAAAATTGAATTAAGTTCATCGATACACTGCTGTTGAGTTAATCCACGTCGAAAGTTGTAAAAAATAATCGCACGAACATTTTCACGATTTAATTTCATTTTTTTTGGGCGAGATGAATCCTTTAAGTTGCTGTAAACAACACAAATAGTGCTCAAACGTTCTGAGTAAGTATAACCTCAAAAATGTCAAACTTTACGAAAGAGCTGGCAGTTGCCAGATTGCAAAACTAGGGTGGCCCAATCCCGAAATATAAAATTCAACTTTCGCAGCGTCATAAAAAACAAAATAACAAGATACGTTGTATGGACTAACAATTCAGAGAGTTTGGCTTCTCCTGAAACACCTACTGTTTTGCCTGTTATTCTTGTTAGATGGGACCTGAAGGTAAGATCTGGAAGAGCGGCAAGGTGAAGTTTGACAAACAGAGCCTTTTGCTGTTTCGCCGTCCAGAATTAGAACATTTCTTTACCAAGCAACCTGATGCAGGAACAAGTAAAACAAACCAAATACATTGTTTATATATATACTCATTTATTCAGTATTGACATCAGTTTAATCATCATTCATGTCAGTTGATTCTTAATTTCGAATACGTTACATACATCTTGTCGTGTCCACTTCGTTCTGGTATTTTAACATAAGGCAATTTTTTCTTTTACATAATTTCAATGATTCCCGAAATGAACAGAATAAATCACGAGAAGTATATTGTGACCAAAAGTAACAAACAAACCGAATATACTCTCTGCAACTTCATCATATAAATGTGTCTCGTATAAATTTCACAATTTAATATATCGTGTACATACATATTACTTATTAACTTTTTAATTTTGTTCTCCTGGTCTCAGTCCTACCTTTAAACATTGAACATCTGATAGCATACATGGGTGATGTGTCTCTTCACTGATACAACTCTGACAGAGGGATATGTACATTTTTCGAAAGTAGCTTTTATTCTGCTGCCAAACGCGTGAAACGGAAATAAATATGGAATCAATTCAAACTTAAAATTAACTGTTTTCATTTTGTTTGTTTTTGTATTCACTACAAGCACATTTTATATACTGAACATCCCTAGGATTCTTTATCTACTAAATTGGGTTTGTTTATTTAGTTTTGACTTAAATTACATTGACTACGATATACTCATGTTGCTTTCAGTTATGATATATTTTCTGTTACATATACTCACCACAGATTTATCTCACCTTATGACATACATACGATATAAAATTTGACGTGATTATGGTTTCGTTTTGGGTTTCTTATAATTTTCTTTTTTCTCTACTTAACCTGCATCCAGTTTTGTTTTCCTTTAACTCTGTTCCACTTAAGTAAAAAAAAGAAAATTAAAAATTTTCTCTATTTGTTTACAAAAATATGATAATTCGAAGGTATATACAGCAAAGCAATTTGAAGTATCACGTTCTGGTGACTTGTTCTTATGTACACTTACGAAATAAACTCTCTTTGACGAAACTAAGTGGTAGTGGATTGTTTTGTTTTCATTTATTTTTGTTTTTCATTTTGTTTGCTTCGGTTGGCTGTTGATTCCGAGGGCGGTGTGGATCTGTTGGTCTGCACGGCTTCAGAGGGTATCCCAGCAAAGTTTTATCTCACTTCGATTGCAGAGGATAATTGACAGAGTATACACAGAATCATCGACATGGTCATCACTATTAGACTGCTTTGTGGTTTGAATGAAGAACTCAAAACTGCAAAGAGAGAGGGATGGATGGCATAAGAAAACAAACATTTAAATCTGAGGGGAGAATAAGGAATTGCATTAAAGAAGATGAATGTTAGTATTTTGAGGCTCAATTGAAAGGCATTCCAATTTTTGTTGCAACTTTCATTAAAAACCTACAATCGCCTACGAATTTGAATAAATATAAGAGTGGGATGAAAGTTTTTTAAGGGTCCTATACCATGAAAACCATTTTCCAAGGATAAGAAAACCGCCGTGGCTTAATGGGTAGAGTGCGACACTCACACGCCGAAGGTATAGGTTCGATTCCCTGCTCAACACCTCGAATTTTTCACGGCACCACCTTTTTCGAGTTGCTGACAACACGCAAAGAGTATTAACTGCCTAAAGAAAAGCTTCTCAAAACTTCACTGTTCGGAGTCGGCAAAAAACTGTAGGTTCCTTCTACTCATGAGAGAACAATAACGCGCACAACACGATGACCATGAGGTCTGGATCGCTCTGTGGACTATCGCGCTATATGATTATTATTTTTATTATTGCTACGTTAAAGTGCTTAGCGAAAGTGAAGTGGCTTGCTTGTATGCCTAAAAGTCGCCTGCAGTTTCTTTTTATCAGGAAAGCCAAGCTGACGTCGGAGCATGCACTTTGTCAACCAGCATCTGAAAAAGTCATGCTGTCTCTGGTTGTGTTGTCCGATGGAAGCCCTAATCAAGGACGCAGGCCTTCCTTAAGTGGTTCGTTTCCTGTGAATGCCTCTTTTGATCCTTGCCGGGAAAGTTAATCGGCAATCTTATTCGCCACGACCCTTTGTGGAACCCAAACAAGTTTCATGGATTTAGTTTGCCGACCAAATGGAGAGAAGACTTGCATTTCCGACCTCCAACTTGAACTTGAAAGTGGTTAGATTGTAAAGTAAGGTCTGTAGCTCAGCATGACTGTCGCTATAGACGCAGATACTTCGCCTCTTCCACATGTTCTTCACAATATACCATATGGTACATAGCTAGTAGCCTTTAGGATTGCATACATTTCCGCCTGTCGAAGCGATGCCAAATCACCCAAAATGGTGTGAAGTGTAGTCTTGTCGTTTTCCAAGAAGGCTTCAGCTCCAGATCCCTCCACTGTCTTTAGAACATTCTCTTCCCTGCTCAGTTTCTAGCTGGAGCCAGTCCTGGACACAGGGAAAGTTGAATTTGTATTAACGACGCAATTGAGTTGTTAGTGTTCCCGCATCAGACATCATGTCCGTAAGACAAGTGTCATAGGAGATGCTGTGCCCGAGGTCTTCAAGGTTCCAGACTGAGTTCAGATTAACGCCATTCCCTCTTTGTCGAGAGATGGCAATTATTATGAATGTCAAGGGGAGGGAGGCTTAGTAATGCATCAAGAACAGAGGCGGGCATGCTAGGGAAAGTTCTTGTGCAGATAAGACAGAGAGTTATTTGAAGCTTGGTAAAAACAGCAGTCACGTGCGTCAAGCGAAGGCATCTGCCCCCAAACGACTGAAGAGTAGAAAAGAATCGCTGTATAGACTCGTGCATAACCTTTTGGAGGTTGACCCCATTTTTAAGCGAAGTCGCCTTAACCGTGCCAGAAGACTGACAGCATCTGCAACCAAACGACTGAGGAGTAGAAAAGAGTAGCTGTACAGACCCATACATATCCTTTTGGCGGCAGACCTCATGTTTTAGTGAAGACGCCCTTACCGTGCACAGATAATTTTCGTGCCGCTTTCGTCTTAATGTCATTTTCCCAAAGAAGTATTTTCATCGAGTACCCCTGATATTCACCTTCGGCGGAAAAGGGAATGATCACACTTTTAAGTATTATTTGAGGTCTTCCTCGTCGTAAAGGATACCACCTCGGTTTTAAAACGATAAAATGAAAAACCATTCCTAGCACAATAGTCTTCGATCTTGTCTCAAATTATCTGCTCATTTTCACATACAGCCGCAAGGCATGGTCAGGCCACTGGAGCGGCAACATCGTTCGCATATGCCTGGGCGTAGGTATTAGATCTACTTAAAGCCGCAAGCCATATGTCGACCGACACGTACCAACTTCAGGTGATGGTGACGAAAACTGGCCACAAAGTTGGTGTGATCTACCGCCGTTTGGCTATTTTTTGGGGGAATATGTGAAGTTGCTAGTTTAAGCAGATTCGCCGTCCTATTGCTGATATACGGCCACAAATGTTGACAAAATTCATAGTACCTTCAGATCAGACAATGTCCAAGGAAGCCGAATTTAAGTGTTGCAAGAAAGTTTTTCTTGTTTACTGCGCCAACTACAGAGGGATAAGTCTCCTGAACATCGCATACAAGATCCTCTCTACCGTATTGTGTGAGCGTCTGAAACCGTTTGTCCATGACCTGATAGGTCCCTATCAGTGTGGTTTCAGACAAGGGAAGTCCACAATAGATCAGATCTTCACACTGCGGCAGATCCTGGAAAAGACCCAAGAAATGTAAATTAACACTCAACAACTATTCGCCGATTTCAAGGCCGCATATGACAGTGTGCATAGAGACGAGCTATACAGTGCCATGTCTAGTTTTGGCATTCCTACCAAACTCGTCAGATTGTGTAGGACCACGATGGAGAACTCTCGCTGCTCCGTTAAGGTCGGTAACGAACTCACCAAGACCTTCAATGTCAAAAAAGGCTGTAGATAAGGTGACGCACTTTCATGTGACTTCTTTAACATCATCCTCGAGAAGATCGTGCGTGACTCACCAGAAGCACGATCTTCCAGAAGTCAGTTCAATTGGTAGCTTACGCTGATGACATTGACGTGATTGGACGACCACAGCCTGGCGTTAATGAGGCATTTGCTGGTATTGAAGTGGACGCGGCTAAAATGGATCTAGCGGTAAATGAGGCAAAACGAAGTACATGCTATCATCAAGGAAGAACGCACAACATTGACGTCTCGGCCGGAGCGTCATACTAGGCAGCAGAAACTTCGAGGTTGTCAAGGACTTCATCTACCTCTGCTCCGTGGTAAACAGGGACAACAAAATCAGTTCCGAAAACAAACGCAGAATCACTTTTGCCAATCGCTGTTTCTTTGGGCTCAAGAGGCAATTGAGTAATAAAGCCCTCTCTCTAAGGACTAAGCTCGCTTTAAATAACAGCTTGATCATCCCCGTCCTACTTTTTGGCGCGGAATCTTGGACGTTAGCGAAGGCGGATGAGGAAGCCCTTAGTCTCTTCCAGAGATAAGTTTTGCGTACGATTTTTGGTCCTGTTTGCGTTGATAGCATCTGGAGGAGAAAACTAATTCTATGGGCTGTACAGCGACATGCGGCTGGTCAAACGTCTGCGGATATGACGGTTAAGATTGCTAGGCCATGTAGAGCGTATGGACACCACTGCTCCGGCCCGAAAAGTCTTTGAATCCGTGCCATTGGGACAACGCAACAGAGGACGACCTAGACTAAAGTGGCGCACACAAGTGGAGAAGGACCTCAACCAACTTGGAGTGCGCAACTGGAGACAGCTGGCGAAAGATCGTGCTGCCTGGAGAGACATGTTGGTTGAGGCCCAAGTCCACCCCGGGCTGTAGCGCCTCAAGAAGAAGAAGAAGAAGAAGAAGAAGATTGTTTTTCAAAAAAATAATTTTTAAATCAGTTCGCACAAGAAATTTTCAACAAACTTACCCAACAGCATCGCCTCTCTGTTGTCTATGACACCTGGTCGACGCTGCAGTACGCTCTCCTTGCCGCCCTTCCACAGCACCGGTGATATGCTGGCCAAGCACTTCACACGCATCGCACCGTCATGAAAGTGCCGTCCATCAACTGTCAGTTGTAGGCCCAATGTTGACGTAATCAAGCCGTGCCTGTGCACCGTGTCGTTATACCGCACCAAGGAACTGGAGTGTATCAGCTGCAATTAAAAAACCGAAAGAGTTAAAACAGAAACTAATCCAACCACTTTAACTCCCCGAAGGACATTCCACTCATTCTTTACAAACTTTGGAGGCTCACCGCGTATTTCCCCTCACTTTGAGGTTGGACACAATCCCTTCCCCGTTCGACGATGCCAGCGAAATGTTACTCGCTAAATGCTGTCGAGTGCAGTTTAGGGTCTTGTGCTTCTGTGGGGAAGCTCAAGTGCGCCATTTAACTTATTTCTGAGAAGACCAATTTTTCACTCTTTTCCCCCAGTTTTCTTGTACCGTTTAACACCCGCACCCAGTTTGGAGAGGGGTAAATGTTAATCCCGCTTAGCAGGACACAGAGCAGGAGGAAGGTGAGTTATTAAACAAAAAATTTGTGTTGCAGTGGGGTGGGGGAAGGAGGTACTTAAGGGGCGGAATGTAAGCCACACGCTGAAGGTGAAACAATTTTAATTAAAGTTTCTGTTCGAATTGCTTAACCACTATGCACGTGGCTTAACGAAACGGAGAAAGGGCAGCATTTTATGACTCCACCACACACGACACCTGACACCGAGGAGTCGTAAATACCGGAGACCACTTACCGCGAAGGAACGTTTGGATTTTTATTTGAATTTAGAGGGGACAGTTGCATGGGCCTTGGTTTATACCCATTCCGTTCGCGGATCGCTGTAGGGGGCAGTGGGTAGATGAAGAGATTATGAGATGCGTAAGAAGTGCCAGTTTTTATTGCATTTCGGAATTATAATAATTACAATTGTTGGCGCGACAGTCCACACGGGACTAGGGCCTAGCTTGCTCATCAACTACTCTTGTTGTGGGTGCTACTGTCCTCTCAGTAGAAGGGACCTACAGTTTTTGCCGACTCTGAACGGCGAAGTTTGAGAAGCTTTCTTAAACAGTCATTACTCTTTGAGTGTTGTCAGCAACTCGAAAGAGGTGGTGCCATGAAAAATTCGAGGTGTTCAGTCGGGAATCGAACCTAGACCCTTCGGTGTGTGCGCGTCGCACTCTACCCACTACGCCACGGCGGCCACGCCTGAATTAGCAGTGCGGCTGGAGAAGAAAGGTTTAATGCAACAAAATTCGTCATCATTCGCTTCTGTGTGGGGAGGTCTTTACAGTTCAAGGCGGACTTGATATGGCAAACATTGGTAAGTCTCTACCATCCATCCGTCATAGATTTCTGTGCCCTTAGCTCACAACAAACTGAGAATCACTGCAAATGCCTCGTCTCCACCCCATCATAAATTGGCCACCATCTAAACCGCACCGTCTTTAGCAGAAGCGAACAAGTTATCCGTCAAAATAAAAATGAAGAAAATTCCTGATTGAAGCAGACCGAGAAATTGTATACATAACATTAGGTATACGCCCCGTCGGCCAAGCTGATTTAAAACGAAATAAACCTATTATCCAACAAGCACACAGCACGACGCTTCTCTGTTACTTAAATTCTTTTCCAGCTTTAAATAAATTCCTGCCCCCTAACGGAGGTCAACCTCGAAATGAAAATTTAAAGCCCAGACAAATCATCGCCTCCTCCTCCTCCGAATGACAAAAACAAAACGAACTCTACCCTCCCCAAACTAAGCAGCATCCTCCACAATCCTGCTCCAGCACTTCGTTCCAATGTTATCCTGATAAATAAACCAGAAGTGTTTGCTTAGACAAAGAACCAGTAGAACGACAGGCAAAGAAAAAAAAATACAAATGGCACGAAACTAGAGAGAGGGAAAAAAATACACTGCAAGAGCTACACACAGACAACTCCAAAATGATACTCAATTTGGGCATTCTAGCGCGCATAAGCCCCCACTTGGCTACACACGACCACACTGCGAACTAGGCGGACACGGATAAAAAGCAAAGGAGGAGCAAGAGCGAGAGCTTAACCGGAACGGCCGAAGGTCGAAATTTGATGGAGAAATTTATGCACGGTTGGCTGAGATGAAATTATGCTTGACTGAAAGGATTCCATGTGCTCATCGTTCTGCCGGCAATGTCCTCTCACATGAGTTGAATCCATTCGAGGCCTTTACCGCACTCAGGAAGGTTCATCCCCCTGTGGCTGGGAGTATATTTAGCCAGAACTACGATGTGTTCAAATGGCCAACGCAGAATCGACTCTCTTCTCTTCGTTCCTCTTTTCCAGGAATGCATTAGCACAATTGTAGCGTTACGGATAAGCGAATAAGCGGTTAGACCCTCGCACGTCTCTGATACAATTCGACGATAGCAAGCCCGAGAACTGTATTATGAACCCCCTTGGGTAGTATTTCAATGTCGTTTCAAAGTAATTACACTTTTCATTGTTGCACACGCTCGCCCGTAGTGACCGAAACAATTTCAGCTGCGGCATCCAACTCGTGCGGAAACTCAACCTCACGAGCGTTGAATGTCAATTCTAATCACATTTCTCGGCCTACAATAAACTTTCCATGCGTCACCCTTTTGGAGTCTGTCGCTGACAGGTCGAAGTCCACGATCGAAAATGACAGTCCACCAGTTTTTCATTTCAGCGGGGTTTCATAAACTTACAGATACCTGTCGTGACGATGACACGTTCCATTGACAAATTCCACTTCACCTACCGACGACACAGCGGCACGACTTGCCTACGAACGTGTTCTATCTGCAATCGGCCAAAGGACCCGAGCCTAATAGGGAATATTCAAATGATCAGCGTCACACTGGAATGTTTAACATTTGTTCCCCTTTGCCGTGGCGAGTCCTGCGGCGGAGTGCTGTGGCAATTTGCATAGAAATTGCATAATTTCCAACTGCAGATACAAGAAAACGATTTAATTAAAGTGGTGAAGCCTTGAAGCAGGGCGGCGGTAGAGGGGTAAGCGCTGATGCTTGAGGCGTAAATTGCCGGTGAACTACATGCTGGAGTCGACCTGATATGCAGGATGCTTTTGCAATGAACGATTTGACTCACAAATGACCCATGACGAGCAGCCCTTTACTGTTGTGCGTGTGGATGGTGGACACCAATGAATCGAAGGACCCCTGGAGCACTGCCCAATGGGCCTTTAGTTGGTGGTCCGAAAAATTAGGATGGTGGGTGGGTTGGTGAAGGACCGATCGGACGTGATTTCATTGCCGAAGGGAAATTCTTAACTGACGCGGATATCAAAGATGCAATTTTTTACAATTTTACAATTTTTCAGAAAATTCGAGGAAAATAAATATTTTCTTAAACAAATTGTCGGCATACTGCGTTCTTTTGAAAACTACACAAACTCTTAAGAAATGCCTTCCCCACGACCGTGGGGACTCTGTCGAATATAATTGAGCTTCCATTCCCATATCGACGAACATTATCTGAGTTCAAATTTGTTGGTTTTAAAATATGTCAAGGCCTTATGTCACCAAACTTTTCTATGCCATCTTTATCAAACACGTTTCTGAATATTACAGTCAGGGGACAGTTTTTGCAGATTTAAGTGTTTTCAAGCACAATCAACCTCCATCCTCTCAGTGCACTGCGGCTTAACTAGACACATGTTCCGGTACAGAAAATAAAGTGCATTGTCGGATCTACACAGCTATGTGCCCCTGCCCCTGTGTATAACTGAACACCATAGCATGCCACGGCTATTCAAAGGGCTCGAACCAATCTAAGGGACAGCCCACTTCCTCTCAAGATGGGGTTTCTCGTCAACATGACTAGAAACGGCGTACCTCTACAGGATGCTAATCAAGTGCGTGTTTTCAAACGTCTGTAAGGGATTCGCGAAGTTTCTCTAGACAGAGATGACTGCAATCGACTTATTGACATACTTACAGGAACACCTCACCTACGCTATGCACTTAAGTGCGCTTAATCCAAGTAATGAATTTCTCCACGATGTGTAAAGGGAAGTTAAAGACACTGCAGACCATTTCTTCTGTTAATGTCCGCCATTGCTCGGATGAGGTGGTGGCTTGTCAGTTCTGCGGTGAAGCTGAGACTCTAGGCTCTTTGTTAAAAAAGTGCTTGTTGTCAAAATTAACACTAAACGTGTCCAATGAGACAGTTTCCGAGTCCAGTGTAGAGTTTCCACCTTCAACAGAAGAGAAAAACATTGCATGCAGAATCGTTTTTCATAGAAAACTGACTTCCTCCTCAACAAAATGTGTTGCGCCATAAGACTCCAAAATTACTTCTGAATCCAGACTCTCAGGAGTGATGTTGCTCTTCCTGGAGTCGACGCAAAATAAGTTAAACATGTTTTTTTCCCACTGAAACAGTCTGTTTGAGAAGTGGCTATGTTGTGCGTTCCTCCCTGATGTTTGGTGTGTTCCCGTTTACAGAGACACCCAACTCAGTTGTTTTTGTTTCAAAAGCAGCTGAGGCCTCACTTTCAACCTGCTTGTATATTTCCTTCAGGGGCATAAACGAAGGTTGCCTTTTATATTTCGAGATTGGGCAACCCTAGTGTTGCAAACTGGGAATTGCCAGCTCTATCGTAAAGTTTGACATTTTTGAAGTTATAGGTACTCAAAGACGAATTTCGTGAAGGTCGTCCTAAATCAGTTGTCGTTCCAGAAACCATTGATGCTCTGCGCCAACTGATATTACAAGATCGTCATGTTACCCATTGTGAGATTGAGACAATCTTAGGCATTAGTGGGACCAGCATACATTCAATATTGCATGGACATTTGGCCGTCAAAAAATTTGTTCGCGTTGGATCCCACACAACTTGTCAATCGCTCAAAAAAGGGCTTATGTCGATTGGTCGAAAGAAATGCTACAAAAATTCGATCGCCGTGTTTCGAAACACGTCTATGACATCGTGACAGGTGACGAATCGTGAATTTATGCGTATGAGCCCGAAAGTAAACTGCCGTCGACTGTATGGGTGTTTCAAATTAAGCCAATCTAACAAAAGCTGCGCGCGCGAAGCACTTAGAAGCACATGGTCGCCTCTTGTTTTCAGAAAACGTACCACTAGATCAACGCAGAACAGTCAATTCTAAGTTGTACACAACCACCTGCCTTCGAAAATGTTTGGAAGAAACGGATGACACGAGATGAAGAAAACATTCCGGCATGTACCCGAAATTGTGTTTGAAATGAGACACAGGCTTGAACAGGATTGGGAAGTACTGAAAATCTTTGCAAATATGAGAAGGTTTGTATTTAAAAGCACGTTTTCAATGAAATGAGGGTCATGATTCCGATACTTGCGAGTGAGACGAAGAAAAAATTGTATGAGTTAAAAGGGGAGGTATAAGCGGCTTAGTTTAGCTAGTATTTGAGATTAATAACTGATAACCACACATAAAAAATGGGTCGGTTCTAGAAAATTTAGATTTCTGGTTATCATTTTTATGTTTCTATTGCATACATTTCGGCGCAGATATGATATAGGCGTGCTTTATATTTTTTAAATGGTTTGTGTATTCGCATAACTTTGATAATAGAAATACAGAAATTAACATCTATGTTACGACCTTTATATGGGGCTCAATGGCTGAGCTACATTTTTTCAAAATCACTTCTCGGACTAACTTTAGCCAGATGATTTTGGTTTATTCGCTTACAAAGTTCAATTATCGTTACTCTTGAATACTCAGGTTGCTCATTCCCCAACTTGAACCAGACAATAGTTTGACAAGAAAGCATCTTTTTGGACGAAGTTAATTGTTCAAATGGAAAAATCTGAAGTAGAGCAAGTTATGGAACCCTCTTTACTCTGACCCTTCGTCTTCAACTTCCTTTCGTCCTTGTCATTAAAACTGTACATGCCTAGAAAATGATGGAACTTCTTAACCCTTAACTGATCATCACCCCTTTGCTTAGGAAATGTATCGCCTTAAAAGAGGTGCCATGATCTTCTTCTTGATCAACAAATATTCCTCTCCAACCAGCACGAGCTCTCACCAGCAATTTGCGCACTCGAAGTTGGTGGAGGTCCTTCTGCATTTCCGTGCCCCTTCTTATTCAAGGCCGTCGTCTGTTGCTATGTCGCAATGGCCCGGTTTCAAAGACTTTTCGGGTCGGAACAGTGGTGCCCATACGCCCTTCATGACCTATCTACAGTCCGGGGTGGACCTGGGCCTCAACCAACATGCCTCTCTAGCCAGCACGATTATGCGCCATCTGCCTCCAGTTGCGCACTCCAAATTGGTTGAGGTTCTTCTCCATTTGTGTGCGCCACCTTGGCGTAGGTCGCCATCTATTGCGCTGTCCCAATGAGTCCGATTCGAGGACTTTTCGGGCCGGGGCAGTGTTGTCCATATAGTCTACATGACCCAGCCATCTTATGTGTTGTATTCGAAAACGTTTGACCTGCCGCGTGTCGCTGTAGAGCCCACAGACTTCATGGTTTTTAACGCGAACCATACCAAGATTCGCAGGAAATACTTTTTTTGGAAAAGGCTAAGGGCTTCTTCATTCGCTTTTAGCAACAACTATGTACAATGTACAATACCGTGGCCGCCTTAGCGTAGTGGTTAGAGTACGGCGCTCACACGCCGATGGGACTAGGTTCGATTCCCGGCTGAACACCTCGAATTTTTCACGGCACCACCTCTTTCGAGCTGCTGACAGCACTCAAAGAGTAATAACTGTCTGAGAAAGCTTCTCAAACTTCGCCGTTCGGAGTCGGCAAAAAGCTGTAGGTCCTTTCTACTCGTGAGAGAACAGTAGCGTGCACAACACGAGTAGTTGATGGGCAAGCTAGGCCCTGGTCCCTCTGTGGATTGTCGCCTCAACATTTTGTTTTATTATTAATTTACTAACACCAGTGAACCTTTAAAGTTTTGCATGCATCTTTTCAAATAAGAAAGTGGTTCGTCTTCTGAAATAACTCCAACCGTCTTGATACAAAACAGCTACTATGATCGGTGCATCGTGCCTGTACACCAGGATTTTGGAAAGAAAACTATAATTGATACTTTTCCTGGTCGTGGCCACTTTAGCGTGGTGGGTAAAGTGCGACACTCAGGATGGTTTCCTGACGTGAACAGCTTCAATTTTGCTACTGGACCACGTATTTCGAGCTTCTGACAATATCCAAAGAGTAGTGATTGTTTATTAAAACGCTTCTCAAATTTCACTTTTTGAAGACACCAAGAAAATTTAGGTCCCTTCTACAGAGGTGAGAGGTAGCACAACAAGAGTAGTTGATTAGGAAGCCTGTCCCTGGTCTCCTTATTGACTGTTCCGCCAACCAATAAGCATAAATGTAATCAGACCGCTCAGACTCAGATATTGAATTTTGAAATTATTCGACTCAGCCACCTACGATGAACCGCGCAGCCGGTGCATCCACAGGAACTGAGATCTAAGTAGTTAGTGATAGTTATATTGGACCACTATTTTTCTCAAAATGAGACTGAGAGATACGTTTGAGCCAACGATCTTCTTCACATCGTTACGTTATCCATTTTCTTTTTTCCTGAAATTCAAGACATAGATTTGGACGAAATCTTTGTTGCAGGTTAATGCTTGATAGCAGGCAGCCTAAGCTTCAATGGATCTCCTGGTCACGAAGTGCCTTCATATTGTTACACGTCAATTGACCACATCGGAGCTGCGAATGACAAGTTTCTAGCCCATGAAGAGCCGACATGTTTTCAACATTCCGAAAATAATGTAAGGCTAACATCTTTCAACCAATTCGCTAGTGAAATACTGAAACCATCAGCGGGAGGGTATTGGGAAAGCGTGCTCTTTTCAGTGAAGTTATCAATTAATTAGTTAATTGGGTGGCGCTACAGTCCACTGGGAGACCGGGGCCTAGCGTGCTCATCAACTACACGTGTTGTGAGCGCTCCTGTTCTCTCACGAGTAGAAGGGGCCTACAGTTTTTTGCCGACTCCGAACGGCGAAGCTTTTTCTTAGACAGTATTACTTTTTGAGTATTGTCTTCAGCTCGAAAGGGGTGGTGGCGTGAAAAATTCTGGGTGATTTGCCGGGAATCGAACCTGAACCTTCGGCGTGTGAGTGTCGCACTCTACCCACTACGCCACGGCGGCCACAGTTAAATTATTAGACAAGTATAAAATTCACACTATCTATTCAACAGAATTTTATTTTTTAGCCCACCCTGCAAGCAGTTGCATTGTATGCATTTTACCCTACAGCGAATGCACTTTAAACAAGTATGGGCTCAAGAGAACGGTTCAAGCGAAACGAATAACGTGACGAGTGGCGTATCAACTCAAAAATGACTAAATAAACGTACGTCCCCTTATTATTACTATTCAGCCATCTGCAACTAAACGAGTACAACCACTAGCTCCTGCTCGCCAGAAGCGCAGTTACGTAACTAAAAAAGAAAGAATACCAATTACCGTCACACGTCACGTGGCCTTGTCACGGGCTCACAATTAAGGCTCCAACAAAACTGCAAAACAAACTCTATCAGGTGACCCTCCCGGTGCATGCCCGAAAAAAAATCCATTCCACTAGTTTGCGTGATTGGTGCATAACTGCGTCGTCCTATTATTTAAGCTTTTTCGACCACATTTGCAGTAATGCTTACGTCCTGAGCTTAGCTACCACGAGCCGCAAAATCTGCTAATTAACATCATTCGACAAAGGGAAACCCGTGCGTCTGTCATCTCACCGAAACTGATACGTTCGTCTGACTGACTGCGTGGAAAGCATTAGATTCAGTCCTGAATACTTGTCAACCAATCCTGTAGATAGGTACGTGCGGAGGTTTATGTATGTGGGCGCCCGCGCGTCGATAAATTGATGCCAGTCAGCGTCGCGCACCAAGGGGCACTGAGCATATCACACACTCAAGGTTCTTTTGTTCGGATTTTAATGAACAACACCCGCCCACCGGTAGGTTGTGTCTGCCCTGTTAGCTGACAATGTCTGGCTTTCAGTTCCCGAAATTCATAGCGACAGAGGCATTCACTGTTGGGGAAGAGTTAACGAAACCGGGTTGCGGTTTGTGTGGTTCTGAGAGTCCTACCTTGCGTCTGACATTTTCCGAATGACGTTCGTGGTTGGGTGGGGTCGAGTCAAGGAACCTTCTTGGCGCCGATCCCGAACAAAGCATGAAATAATTCCGAAATTAAATCTGTCAGGGTTTATGGGGTTTGAATCTATCACGGCGATACCGTAGACATAGCAGCTGTATTAAGCAGCATTAGAAATGTGGCGACATAACAACAGTGCTGAGGAGACTGTTGTGTAAGTTGTGCGAATCTGAAACGCGACTCTGCGGCGGATGTGGTTTTGCAAGCTAGATTTGGATGAATTCCACAGCGTGACCTGAATGGTTTGATATTCTTTGAGTGTGTAATTAGGGCCTTCCAGCGTGAGGGCAAATATAAACTTTCGTCCTCATGTGTGTGCCTCTTAAATTGTCAATTATGCGTGACGTACATCTGCTTAGTTGTACCTTGTGCTTCAGGGAACATATTCTGGTTATCTCCCACTTTTAAAATAGCCTTTGTTGGCTCTTCACGCAGCCTTAGGGGGTTTCAACACAAAGATCTTGCTTTATTCTATAACAAAATCCAATTGTTGTTCCACTTGCAGTCGCAGTTTGGTTCTTCGACGCAACCGTCTCTGGTTGGTTCTGTATTCTATATATTAAAGTTGTGGAAAAGAAGTTCATACCACTGAAGTCTGGTTTACATTACAGGAACCCAGTGTGCCTTGTTGTATAGACGCAAAAGTGAAAGTAATGTATGGGTTTTCAGGCATCACCCCAACTTCAAAATTTTGGGAATATGATTCTATTTGCTCAACAAAAACCCCCCATTTCCCCCATTTCGCATTGCGATTCTATTAGTTTTCGACTTTGGTTTGTCCGAGCCGCTCTGCTGTTGGAAAACTTTCCAAATCAGCACGGTTTTGCGGATATTGGAAAAACTGACACAATTTGAAATCGGAGCCAAGGAGAAAGAAGCTTAACTTTTATGCAAAGCCCGGTCGATTCGTTCCAGGTTTTGGACTGTACGTGTGGCCACTGAGGCATAGCAGGTAGACTGCGATATTCATATGCCGAACGTCCCAGGTTCAATTCCCGGGTTGAACACCCAGCATTTTTCACGGCACCAATATTTTCGAGCTGCTTACAATACTCAAGGAATTACAACTGTCTAAGAAAATGATTTTCAAATTAAGCCGTTCAACTGTAGGTCCCTTCTTCTCTTGAAAGAATAGTGACTCGCAAAACGTGTAGCTGATGAGCAAGTTAGGAATTGGTCCTGGCACTGAACTGTAGCGCGATTGAAAGAAACCCGGCTAATGATGTTCAGTTCCAACTCCGTTAAAATATCAGAAGAGAAACTGACGATATCACGTTCTAGCAGACTGCAACTACTAACTCCCTTTCAATCCCATAAAACACTTATCTTGTTTTCCGTCTGTTCAGACTCTGTCATGGGTCGACGCAACCGTTTTACTCGAAATTCGTCTTAATTGAATTATTCAAAGATTTCCCTACTTCCGCTTACGAGTTTACTTCAACCTTTCAATTAATGCTGCTTGGAGTAAAGTGCTCATTTTGAATAATTCTTGACTGTCACACAGTCGATGTTTACTTCGTAGCCTGCACTTCCCCGGTGATCGCTTACCTCCAATTATGTGAGTGTACTTTGCACGTTGAAGGTTCCGTACTGTTCAACTATTTATATATTTGAGAGTGAGTTGAAAATGATTTCAACTATCGCTCGCGACTTAAGATATGACATGTTTTTGGAATAATTTAATTTAATTTTGGAATAATTTAAAAATTAAGGTCGTGCATAGGAAGGGGGCATATGGTAGGGTGACAGCCATTGAAGGAGTTGCACAATTGCATGGCTTTTATTTAGAATTGCGTAAAGCGGGTGCGGGACCATGAGGTAAGGAGACATCCATTACGCATTTCTAAAGTTTGATTTCAGGAGTGAACTTCTCGGTTTCTGTCATGGCACTACGTCACTGAACACACGGAAAGAAATTACTTAAAATAGCTGACTCGCCTTTAAGGGGTTGAATAAATAACTTTAAAGGACCGGCTTAAAGCATACCAAGACTCTCTAGCATTATATAGGAGAAGGAAAGAGGGCTTCAAAATACCTGTGCATACTGAATTGAGAGAGGAAAATTTGGAGTGTGACGAAATTTCATATTCGTGGAGTACGGCTCAAGAACGAGTCTTTTAGAATTACAGTACGATCTATGAATTGTTTAAAGGTGAAATGAAAGGCATTCCTTGCGAGACGTGTATTGTGGATGAATTCTTGAAGGAGAGGAATTCAGGCTACTTTATTTCAGCACTTCTTCTTGAAATACCGAAAAAACAGTGATAGAGATGCGACTAGACTTCCGTAATTACACCATTTTCAGTATTTGCGGATATCGTATAGTTATTTTGCAAAAAATTGCGGACATCTGCTAATCGAAGGAGAATTACAAAATATATATATTTATTCAATATGACTAGTTTATTTCTAGCATACAATGTTTTAAAATATAAGGTTGTCAAATATCACCCTTCCGCCTTTTTGGCTTTTGAATTTTCCGGCTATGTAGAGAGCGCTACAGAGCTCGTATATGCTATATATCATTTGAAAGGTCTTGACATAACCTACAAAACGACGCTATGCATCATGAGTTTGGATATTGCGTTCAATAGTTATAGACGTGTAAGCATGGAGCTCACTAACGCCGAAATTCGCGCTATTTTAAAGTTTTCCTTCGTTAAAGGCAAATCAGCTAGAGAAACGTTCCGTGCGATGAATGATGTTTTGGGGGATCATTCTCTATCACTTCGAACAGCGGAGGAATGGCTTCAGCGATTCAGAGCCGGTGAAAACGACACCATGGATAAGCCAGCCGGCGGAAGACCTGTGACGATAAATACCAATCGAAAAATGGAAACCATCGAGTTAGACCATCTGGTGACATAGTCCAGGAGCTGGGAGTTAGTCACCAAACCATATTCAACCATCTGTAGAAGGCTTTATACAAAAAAAAGCTTGCTTTTTGGGTCCCGCATGATTTGACGAAAAAAAAGCCATCTGGGCCGAATCAACGCCTGCTATATGCTGCTGAAATGGAACGAACTCGATCCATTTTTGAAGCGGGTGGTGACTGGCGACGAAAAATGGATCACATACGAAAATATCAAGCGAAAACGGCCGTGGTTGAAGGCCGGTGAATCGTCCCAAACAGTGGCCAACCCGGGATTGACGGCCAGGAAGGTTTTGCTGTGTGTTTGGTGGGATTGGAAGGGAATCATCCACTATGAGCTGCTCCCATATGGCCAGATGCTTAATTCTGCCATCTACTTCGAACAACTGAATCGCTTGAAGCAGTCGATCGACCAGCAGCGTCCAGAATTGGCCATCAGGAAGGGTGTAGTGTTCCACCAGGACAACACCAGACCACACACTTCGTTGATGACTCGTCAGAAGCCACGAGACCTCGGATGGGAGGTTTTATCGCATCCACCTTATAGCCCGGACATAGCGCTAAGTGATTACCACCTGTTATTGCCCATGGCGAACGCCCTTGGCGGTGTGAAGCTGAACTGAAAAGAGGTTTGTGAAAAGAGGCTGACCCCTCAAATAAGGAGAGGGGCTTCTGCGAGGATGATATTATGAAGTTGCCGTCTAGATGGTGACAAATTATCGAACAAAACAGCGCATACTTGAACTAAATGCTATCAATGTAACACTTTTTATGAAGCATTGAATGAAGAGCAAAATAGCGGAAGAGAGACAACTTTATACATACATAAGTTCATAAAATTAATTTTGTTAGTTTTCATGATTAATATAAAAATATTTTAGGAACACTAAAGCATTCAGCGACTTACAACTTCTTGTTTGTTGATGTTGGCTTAGCCGTTTTTAATGCGTTATAGAGCTTTGCAAGATTGAGAGTTTTTTTCAGTGTTTCTTCTGTTTAATTCTTACCTCGAAGTAACTGAAGGTATTTACAACTTGTTTATATTTTACGCAGTAGACATGTAAGAGTTCAGTTCTTCTATTAAATAAACTTGTGGATCATTATTTTAATGAGAGTATTGGCAAAATCAAACACGAAGCATGATCTCGATTTGGTACTTGGGTAACTAAGGCGTTTAATAATAAAAGATGACGCAACATTCTACAGGGGGACCAGAGCCTAGCTTGCTCATTAGCTACTTGTGTAGTGCGCTCTTCTGTTCTTTTACGAGTAGAAGGTCTCTACAGTTTTTCACCGACTCCGAACAGCGAAGTTTAAGGAGCTTCCTTAGACAGCTATTACTCTTTGAGTGTTGTCAGCAGCTCGAAAGATGTTGTGTCGTGAAAACTTCGAGGTGTCCAGCCGGGAATCGAACCTAGACGCTTCGGCGTGTGAGAGTCGCGCTCTACCTACTACGCAACTGCGGCCAACGCGTAATAGAATTCCTTGATTCATAGTCACGTCTGCAGCACAATTACTGGTGTCAACGAAAACAATCAACGACAATTTGGTGCGATGGCAGCTTCCATACGCTGGTCAAAATGGAACCTGACTTTTGATGGCAGCTTGACAGAGGCAGAGGATATGACAGGTCAATGGTCCCTAAAAATTCGGTTTCACCTTGACCATCAATAGACGGGAGTTTGGTGGTGGCTGTCCAAAACCTAACATCGCAGGCAGCGATGAGTGAAGTTTACAGCACTGGTTGGTCTGAAGCTGGTTATTCAACGAACTGACTCAGATTAGGCTGTTAGGGCTTTCTCTGGTCAAGAAGAAGTTGCGTTGTCAACATGATAATACAACTGAGACAGTGGCAGACGTTTTAGAAAGATCTCACTCCAAACCAAGGGTGAATGACTGTCCCTCACGTTTGATCTCAGTTTGGTACTTTGGTGACTTAGGCGCAAAGTTGTATGATATCAACGACGCTTGAGTAAAGGGATCTTGTGGCAAAAATCAGAAAGCACCGTGCCAAGTTAATCTAAATCCCTTATCTGCACTGAGTTCGTTATAAGATCACCAGTTGTTTTAAAAAAATTAAAGTCTTCCTAGTTTCCTTTTAGAGGAATGGAAGTTTCTGCTCTATGAAGCAGGACTGAGGACAAGGTGCTGTTCAAAGTCAGCATAATATGTTCGGTCTTAATTACTCAAGAGTCCATTGAACCCAAGGCACAGCAGTGAGCAGGAGTCATTCTGTCAGCCTACTAGGTCCACCGAGGCCTTGACTACATTCAAAGTTATTGTCCACTTTTGTGATGCTCTGTCCAAGATGCATTTAAAACTTTGTTGTTTTACGCATTTTGACAGTCTGTCGATGAATGTGTTTCAATCTTCGATCTTCCGTGTTGACAGAAATTTTTTTTTCTGGGGCCCATATTTAGGGTCTGACGTAGTTAGCCGTTTCAGTTTCGATGCCAGCGAACGCTGCGCTGGATGCTCGATGTGTTCAAACAAAACCGCCATTCACTTAACCAGCCATCATTCGTAAAGCCTTAAGACCAAACCTCTGATTTTGCTATGAGACTCCCGCAGATTTTACTCAAAAGGTTACCGAAGGAAACATATCACAATGCAATAGCGATTTTTAAATCTGTGTTGATCTTGTAGGTCTCGGAACGACCATTGGCGCCGGTTTTTTGAAACGCTGGCCCCCGTGGCGTAGTGGGTAGAGTGCGACGCTCACACGCCGACCGGTCTAGGTTCGATTCCCGGCTGAACACCTCGAATTTTTCACGGCACCAACTCTTTCGAGTTGCTGACAACACTCAAAGAGTAATGACTGTTTAAGAAAGCTTCTCAAACTTCGCCCCTCGGAGTCGGTGAAAAACTGTAGGTCCCTTCTACTCATCAAAGAACAGTAGAGCGCACTATACGAGTTGTTAATGAGCAAGCTAGGCCCTGGTCCCCCTGTGGACTGTCGCCCCAAAAATTATTATTATTATTATTTTTGAAACTCTTAAAGACAATATGGCATTGTATTCCTCGTTCCTACGCACGGTGTCATATGCGGAACTGGCAGACTCTTCAGGCCCAGTTGCAGACATTCCCCAAAACAGCAGAGGTCTTCCCTGAAACAAATGGAATTCAGAAGCAGAAAATTCTCCTTTCTCCGTTGAACTATGTTGTAAATTCCTCATTAAACCCATTTTTTGTAAAACAACTCTCTCTGCTCATGAATTTCCGCCAGTGTAAAGGGCAAGCAACATTCCCAGTATCTACAGTACCTGTTCCCTTCGAGCATGAAACCATCGTGAAGCCTGGAAACGAAACGAGTCGGCCTGTGGTTCAATTGAAATTTCATTCAGTATCGGAAATCCTTTCAGGGGTTACGTAATGGAACGTTTTTCAACGATTTCTGCATCCCTCAACCATTTAAAACAGGCGCAATGCATTGGGAATTTCTTGGAATTTCTACAGTAGCTCAATGATTACGATGTAACTTCTGTGGCTCATCAATGAAAGTATCACAAACCAAAAGAGAGGAGAGCTCTGCTCTCTCTGATCGTTTTCAAGGGTTACACTTCAAAGGCGACTTCCACGACCGAACAAAATATTCATTTGCACTTTCCGATATCACGTCGCACCAACAGAAAAAAAACCCGCCCCCGTCCGCAGAATCCGCACCGCCCACGACATGATAATTATCCAGAAGTCTTTAGTCATCAATTCATCGGATAGCACGTTCCTTCAGCAAATTTTCACACAAAGCCATTCGTGCGATTCGTTTCCTTTTCAAGTGGGGATCACGGACAAATAGAGTCCGTTCCCTCTTTACTCCATTCAGCAGTTATAAATAATTTTCAACCTTTCACTGGAAATGTAAACGGATACAATCAGCTCATCGCCCCTCCATTTAGCATTCAAAATGGGTCAAATAAAAATGTCTTATCATTTATTTGCCGGATGCACCTCCCCAGTGAGGGGCAAAGCCACTCGGGCACCACTACACTGACAACGATCGTCTGACCCGGGGCTGCTCGAATCTAAGCAGGACATTCTTCTCATCTCTACAGTTTTCTTTTCCTCTTATTATAACTTCCTATACATATTTTCTTGTATTATGCGAAAGCAATTCAGCAGTTCCCCCTGTGCGAGTGGTGGTGGGGTCATCAGATAAAAGATTTTTCAGAACTCTATTCTGATGTAGAAGGACCATTCCCAGGGAACTTCAGGATGTGCGCTTTTTTCCATGCCATCCACCTTCTCAGGCCCTCTCTGGAAACCACTACAGCCCACCTTGAATCGGAAGTCATCTCCACTTCAGGCCCCAACGCAAAGAGTTGCGATTCAAAGATCAGGGGGTTCAGGCAGCTGAGGCTCACGGGATGCGTTTATATGCGGGTTCCGGGAAACGACCAACCGACAAGGCATGCTCTCGTGCATGCATGTTCCTGCGATGCCTGTTAGTCTTCACCGGGGACAGGGAGCAGTGCAGCCCAATAGCTTAAACATTCGCAGACTGAATTTAAATGAGCTCAAAAGTTGTGCTCACCGCACAACCACCCGCTTCACAGAAAGCGACGACAAAAGATACTGCTACCTTGCAGTGCATCCCGCAGAGCTGCCTCCGGCTGCCGTGCGCCTCGAGTTGATGAAAATGCGGCACGTTCCTCGGGTAAGCAAGGGACATGGGAAAGAATTTAAATTTACAACTCGGCTTTATTTCGCTGAGCTTTCAAAAACGAATCCATGGCGCTCCGTGCACCGCAGTCAGTCGACTGCTGCTTGGCGACGACACAGCACAGGGAATGACGGCTGCAAAAATGTGGTTGCACATGCACACACTCGTGTTCTCTTTGAAGTGTACGTTGCGACGTTGTCGCGACCTTAAAGCGCTGCAACATCGAATGCAATTTTAAAGTTTCGAGGCGCTGTGGATGGGGATGTCTTTGGGGCGGCTAATTGACTTATGCCTCGCCTGGCAGCGAGTGTGCTCAATTTTATATAGCTGTTCTAATTAAATGCATGATGATGGACGGGCAGGACTCACTTTTCGTAAGTGTGCTTAGGAGCGAATGTTGGAAGCAGGAAGGTGGATGTTCTTTTTGTCTGTTTGCTGTACGTATTGTGGGACTGTGGCAGTTGCCACAAATATTGTGGCTAATGCCACAAAGTGAAATCTGGTTATGATTAGGCGGTGGCTTAGCTCTATAAAACACTCGGTATGCTGGAGCCACGACTTAATCAATGTGACGACCTACTCAATGCAGACTAGATTTACGGTTCCTTGTGCTGTAGAAGTAAACTAGTACACAATAACTTTTTAATTCATAGAATGAAACTTTTAATTGTAAAAGAAAAGTTTATTAAACTATGGTTAACAAATTATCTGGTATAACAAAGAAGGGCTTTTGCCGGCCAGCACGAGATGTACTATCCGAGTCGCACAAAATTTTGCTTATGGCACAAAAGTTACAAGGGAGGAATTCGCGAGAACAACGCGGTTTTATGCCAAATTTAAAACTGTATTTTTTGGTGCATTGGGACACGCTCGAGTGTCGAATTTAAAGCGAAATCGATACTCGTGATAAACGAGTGTGTTCAGCATATGTTATGCAGCGAACGCGTTCAACATATTACAATTGTTTGATCAATTATTTCTCAGTTTTGTTTTACATTAAATCAGACCGTTTTGTAATGTGGTTTCTCCACTACAGTGTAAAGGTGTATAACTAGCAATCACTATTGACGCCGTCTTCGCCTTGTGGTTGCAAACATTCCTGTACACACACGCAGTATGTTCCAGACTTAAAGCTGCTTCTGTTGGAGCTAGGACAGCAAATTTGCCTAGCATATGGACATTTCGCTTTCTTTTGTGGAGATCATGATGTATGACCTAAGTTCCTGTGGGGAGTTTTAATTCTGATTTCGAGTCCTAGGTGTTAATCTGAATCGCCTGCTTGTTGCTGCGCCACTCGCTGTTAATGAGGAGTTCCAGTATTCATACCCTATTTGTGGGAATCAAATAAAGGCTAGAGAAAAAGATTTGATTCCTTTCATTCAGGATATTTGTTTCCTATTTCATGTCCAACAGAAGGGCTGTCAGGGTCTGAACACGTCCTGAACTATAGAAGAAATCGAACATTTTCAAACAATGTTGACAGAGCTGTTGTTCGGAAAGGTGCCAGAACGAAGCTTCTTAAGTGAGTATTCCTGCTGTTTCACGAATAGAATGAACCAAGATTGCCGACTTTAAAAAAGTAGATATTCATAAACAGCATCTAGGGTTTCGTAAACGCGGTTCTTTATGCTCATTACCGTAACGGCAAACGGATGAAAATCGGACGGTTATCAAAATTCATTTTTAAACTGAATATCTTAAAATCAAGCTATTGGAATTTAAAATACATTTATAAGCCAATTCTTTTAAATAAAGTTCTTATAAGACTACTTATGCAGCAGGTCACTATTTTTTAAAAATTGTTTTATTTGTAAAAATAGATTTTCTGAATGCTTGTCATTTTCAAAATAAAACCTTCTTGAGAAAGAATATTCAACGCATTACGCACCAACCGAAAGAAAAAATAAAATTGGCAAGGATAACATACATAGAAAAAAAAACTTTTAAGGAAATTCTCAATGCAAATTTCGTAATGCTTTATTTTCTGTGTATGTATTATACTTAAAATTTAACTTAACAAATATTTATCCTGGAAAATATTATTAAAGAGACAAACATCATCGGTTTGGGATTGTTAAAAGAAACTGAATGCAAAAAATAAGGCCCAGTTTTTAAAATGCTTATTGAAGGTGATAAAAGCAAAAGGATCAATTGGCGCTATGATACGAGGGGCGTTCAATATATTCACGATATCGATATGAAGGGGAAAATGCAAAATCAATTAAAATTGTTTTCATTTTTCAATATAATCTCCCCAAACCTTAATGCATTTGTTACATTTTGAGATAAACTTTTTAAAACCCTCAAAAAAATAAAATTCCTCTTTCTCTGCAAAATACCCATTTATTCTTCACCATCCGAAAATCTGTTTTCACCAAGAAATTTTTCGAATCTGGAAACTGGAAATAATCACTAGGGGCAAGGTCTGGACTATAGGGTGGGTTTTGGATTTCTTTGAAACCACCAGCTGGCGCTGCAGCCTTGGAAACTCGCGCCATGTGAAGAAGCAACACACCCGCTGCGAGTTTACCCCGTCTTTTCTTTTTAATTTCCTCCTGCAAATTATGCAAAGTAGAAGCGTTGATACTTTCACCTTTTTTTGTACTCAATGAGCCAAATTCCCTTTGAGTTCCAAAAAACTGTGGCCATGAGTTTCCCGGCAGACGAAGTGACTTTGAACTTCTTCGGGGGGTCTGTTCCTTTTTTATGCCACTGCATGGACTCATTTCATTTTTGCCTTATTTTATTAAATTTCTAATCTAATCTTATTTTAATTCTAGAAAAATACTCAAAACTAGCTTACATTCATCTTAACAGTAGTTCTTAAATCTAACTTACTGACCATTAGCAGGTGCTCTAAGCGTTTCTCGATGTAATTTAAAAATTGCCTTTGGGCATAGTTTGTTACTAAAATTTTGTTTATAATAATTACTATTATTATTTTTTCTGTTTTTCCAAGAAAATTAAAAAAACTTGGGTCTGCGTCTAAAGTTAAGCCTAACCTAACTTATCTTAAATTTAAACTTAATAAAAAAAAAACCTAATTAAGCTATGTCCATATCGAAATATGGACGCGTGTACCATGACGTATGTAGAATTTATATGCTTGACATATATAGCTAATACGCCATAGTGCACCTTTTTTGTATATTTTTTTTGTTGTTCTTTTTTATTTTTATTTTATTTATATTTTATTTAATTTTTTTTATTTTTATTATTTATTTTTTTTATTTTATTTTATTTTTTTTTGTTTTTATTTATTTTTTTTGTTATTTTTAACCGTTTTCTTACCTTACGCACTAGCTTGAAAAACAATGTCAGTTGGCCACAAGGAGAACTTTAAATTTAATATAGTCTACTTTCACGCGTTGGCGGGAGTTGGTTTTGGTGCAACCACCAGTAGAAGTGTCGTTCTCTGGCGGACTGCGCCCTATCTCGGGCGGAGATCGCCCTACTGAACCGAAGAAGTTCCTCGTGGCTACGAGTGACGTCCGGTTCGTATTGGAGCCGCCTATCCACTGTTCGGCGTACGACATGGAAGATGATAGGACATCCTTCCGTGTTCTGAATCAGCACTTTCGAGTCGAGTAGAGAAACGCTTCAGGACGTATGAATCCGTTCAGACGCACCTTTTCATGGTACATGAAGTTTGGGTAATACGCCCCAAAGATCAGACTGTTGGAAGAAGTCATCGCTCGTGCAATGTGCCTTCGGATCAGCTTAATAATGAAATTATCTATCCTAATTAGATTCGCCTGCATGCATGGACTCTTGTGTGCTTTCAGGGTCATAGTGGTGAACCCATATTTCGTCCTCAGTAACAATTCGATCCATCACACTGCCCTTCTTCTCACAACACATCTCCAAAGCCTCTCTACAGCATGCGATCCTCACTTTTTTCTAAGAAGCTGTCAGCATTCGTGGCACCCACCTTGCACTGACCTTTGAAAGGTTAAGATGGTCATAAAGAATAGTGTGAATGGTACTAGTTGAAAGCTTAGTGATCTCTGCCATCATTTTCACCTTTATTCGGGCATCCTTAAGAACAAGTTTTTCGACTTCTTTGATGCTTTCTCCCTACCTCCTCTCTCCCTTTTCTACTGCTTGTACAGCACCCGGGGCGCCGGAGCGGGGGTCGTCTTCAATGCACTCTCTGCCTCTCTTGAACTAACTTGACCACTTTTGCACAGTCGATAATGAAGATACGGATCCCTGGTAAACAGCCATCATCTCTTCATGAATAGTTTTTTGACTCTTTCCTTGCTTAATGAGAAATTTAATTACAGCGCAATGCTCAGTTTTCACCATCATCGTCTAAGTTGCCATTATGATTCTGTTTAACTAGATATAAAACGCGAATTAATAATCACATTTGCATGAAATTTTACATGAATGTACTAAAACAATAGTATTACATGATAAATAACTTATATATATAACCACAGCTTCACCCCGATACTGACAATATATTGAACGCCCTTGTAAATCATCTGAAGCTGGTACAGAATATCAGTAAGATCTTTTATGGATAATGAATTACATCAATCATAGTAGCAAAAGGCTTCAAGTTTAATGGTAAACTTTGATAAGCGGATAAGTGGAGGATATTGTCTCAAAATCGGCTACAATTAACAACATCTCAATTTCAAATGGAAGTTATTATTTAGCACACTGCGAAAGTGGCGTCATGAACTTTATTCAGAATAACTCCAAACTAAAAAAAAACTGAGATAATTAAAATCATTCAAAAGCGTCGCATAACTGGCAGAAATTTAAGTCTCACAACTGATGAGTGGACAAGCCTCAGAAGACTTAGACATATGAATGTAAATGTACACGGAGAAAACAATGAGTTCATGAATTTGGGGCGTGTTCCAATCAAAGGATCTTGCTATGAAATAATTAATAATAATGATTGTTGGCGCTAGAGTCCAAAGGGAGACCAGGGCCTAGCTTGCTCATCAACTACTCGTGTTGTGCGCGCTACTGTTCTCTCACGAGTAGAAGGGAACTACAGTTTCTTGCCGACTCCGAACGGCGAAATTTGAGAAGCTTTCTTAGACAGTTATTACTCTTTGAGTGTTGTCAGCAGCTCGAAAGAGGTGGTGCCGTGAAAAACTCGAAAAATTCGTGTTGAGCTGGGAGTTGAACCTAGACCCTTCGGCGTCTGAGCGTCGCACTCTACCCACTACGCCACGGCGACCGCCTATGAAATAATTGAGAAAATTAAAAATCTTCTAGTTGTTTTCAATATAGATTAAGAAAGTGATAAAGTATGTACTTCCAATAATGGAGCACCAGTAATGCTCAAGTATGAAAATACTTGTCCAGCTGAACTTGTTGTATGCTTAAACCACAGTTTACACCTAAGCGTTTGCGATTAGTTTTATAAAAAAACGTGTGTCTACGAAAACAATGAACAAGATATTCTTGAACATACTTGTCAAGATGACCATGAAGGCAAAGATTATGTAGAGGATGGGGTACACTCATTGTTCTCTATATAAAGGAATAAGGTTGACAAATATTTCCCTTCCTCCTTTTTGTCTTTTGAATTTTCCGGCTATGTACAAAGCGCTACGGAACTCGTATCTGGCAATACTATACATCATTTAAAAGGTTTTGGATTAACCTACAAAACGCTATGCATGATTAGCTTGGATATTGAGTTCAACAGTAATTTGTACCCTTAATATTTTTTTGACACTGCTGTGACTCGAAAAACATAAAGGAGCGAATTGTCGGAGTTGCGTCATTGAGTGAAATCGCTTGAGGACGTAAATACTTATTGCATCACAGTGGCCACCGCCAAGTAACAAAAGCCAAACTTCAAAATATCTGCATAAGATCTCTGATGCATCTCTTTAATAATGGGTGGCGGTGCAGTGCACAGGTGGACCAGGATTTAGCTTGCTCATCAACTACTAGTGTTGGGCGCGCTATTGTTCTCTCACGATTAGAAGGGACCTTCAAATTTTTGCCGACTTCGAACGTACAAATTTGAGTGTTGTCAGCAGCACGAAAGAGGTGGTGCCGTGAAAAATTCGAGGTGTTCAACCGGGACACAGTTGCTTACTCTGGACAATAAGTCCACCCATAACACTTGGGTTGCAGTCGCACTACCCTTCCATACCACCCTGGTGTTATAGAAATTAGTGAATAGAAATATGTATGATATGTGTAGTTCACTTTTGCCAATAAAAAAGAGAAAGCTGCTTTGAAGCTTGCGTAAACCTTTAAAGTGCAGTATGTGAAAACAACCAGTGGAAGCAGCGCTCTCCATTTTTCTGGTTTCATAGCAATTACAGGGAGAAGTTATCATTGAGCTGTCTTTGATATATCTTTTGAGTTGTGCACTAGAAATTCGGAGAATGAATGCATTCTCAATGAACTGTATCAGTTAAAGAAAAATCCTTTAATCTGAGGGATGCAGGAATTGTTGAAAAACGTTCCATTACGTATCGCCTGAAAGGATTTCCGACATTGAATAGAATTTCAATCGAAACAGAAGGACTCATTTGCTTCCCAGGTTTCACGATGGTTTCAGGCTCGAAGGGAACAGATACTGTAGATTCTGAGAATGTTGCTTGCCCTTTACACTGGCGGAAATTCTTGAGCAGAGAGAAATGGTTTTACAGAAAATGATTTTAATAAGGAATTTGCAACATATTTCCAAGAAGAAAGGAAAATTTTCTGCTTTTAAAATCCATTGCTTCCAGGGATGACCTATGTTTTTGGGGAATGTCTGCACGCGGCCTTGAAGAGTCTGCCAGGTCTGTTGGCTGGGGCATGCTGGAAAGATAAGAGTTTCCCATTACAGGCGATCAGGGGAAAGAGAAAAGATGTGAAAATCGGTATCCAATACTTCGACTTCCGATTTGATGATCGCATATGACACCTTGGATGGGAACGACGAATATATTAGGTTTTTTTTCTCCGGCTATATACAAAGCGCTACAGAGCTCGTATCTGGCAATACTAATACATCATTTTAATTCTCTTGACATGACCTTCAACACGACGCTGTGCATGATTATTTTGAGGATTGCGTTCAACAGTTATAGACGTGTCAACATGGAGTTCACTAACGCCGAAATTCACGCTATTTTAAAGCTTTGCTTCGTTAAAGGCAAATCCGCTAGAGAAACGTTGCGCGGGATTCATGGTGTTTTGGTTTTCACTTCGAACAGCGGAGGAATGGTTTCGATGATTCAGAGCCGGTGAAAACGACACCCTGGATAAGCCAGCCGGCGGAAGACCTGTGACGACGAATACCGATCGAATCATGAAAATCATCGAGTTAGACCGGCACGTGGCATTTCGTGACATCGCCCAGGAGATGGGAGTTAGTCACCAAACCATTTCAAACCATCTGCAGAAGGCTGGATACAAAAACAAACTTGATGTCTTGGTGCCACATGATTTCACACATAAAAAACCTTCTGGACCGAATCGACGCCTGCGATATGCTGCTGAAACGGAATGAACTCGATCCATTTTTGAAGCGGATGGTGACTGGTGACGAAAAATGGATCACATACGACAATATCAAGCGAAAACGGTCGTGGTTGAAGGCCGTTGAATCGTCCTAAACAGTGGCCAAGCCGGGACAGACGACCAGAAAAATTTTGCTGTGTGTTTGGTGGGATTAGAAGGGACTCAACCACTATGAGCTGCTCCCATATGGCCAGACGATTTACTCTACCATCAACTGCGAACAATTGGAAGCTTGAAGCAGGCGATCGACCAGAAGCGTCCAGAATTGGCCAACAGAAAAAGTGTAGTGTTCTACCAGGGCAGCGCCGGGCCACAGACTTCGTTGATGACTCGTCAGAAGCTATGGGAGCTCGGATGGGAGTTTTAAGCCCGTCCACCATATAGCAGGGACATATCGCCAAGTGATTACCACCTGTTCCTGTCCATGGCGAACGCCCTTGGTGGTGTGAAGTTGAACTCAAAAGAGGCTTGTGAAAAGTGGTTGTCCATGTTCTTTGCAAGTGAGGAGGGGGGGCTTCTTCGAGGGGGTATTTTGAAGTTGAGGTCTAGATGGAAACAAATTATCGAACAAAACGGCGTATATTTGAACTAAAGCCGATCACTGTAACGCTTTTTCTGAATCACTGAATGAAGAGCAAAAAAGCGGAAGGGAAATATTTCGCAACCTTATATCTCCAATTTTGAGCAGATTAAGTTGGTGATAAAAATTTATACTTTTTTTTCGTTGTTCTCCTGTGCGTAACAGATGTCTTATATCACGGTATCCATTTTACAAAGAGTCTGAGATAACACAAGACTAACCGCGTTAGTGGCCGCCGTGGCGTAGTTGGTAGAGTGCGACGCTCACACGCCGAAGGGTCTAGGTTCGATTCCCGGCGGAACACCTTGAATTTTTCACGGCACCACCTCTTTCAAGCTGCTGACAACACTTAAAGCGTAATAGCTGTCTAAGGAAGCGTCTTAAACTTCACCGTTCGGAGTCGGCGAAAAGCTGTAGGTCCCTTCTACTCGTCAAAGAACAGTGGAGCGCACTACACGAGTAGTTAATGAGCAAGCTAGGCCCTGGTTCCCCTGTAGAATGTCGCGCCAACTTTAGCCTTAGTTACTCAAGTACCAAATCGAGACCATGCTTGGGGGCAATCACACCACCTTGGCTTGAAGCGAGGCCTTCTTAAAACCTCTACTGCTATCTGATTCGCGGCGCCCAATTGAGAATGCTGGGCTGGGATAGTACCCTAAGCGCCTTGCCTATCCCAGGGTGAACAATAACTAGACAAGTCAACACAGTACACTAACCTCAACTCTGCCTGCGATGTTGGGTGACAAACCATTGTCACCACGATACTCCCGCAAGGGGACCTACCGCTCGTTCAGTCTGAAACCGAAGTTCCAGGAACTCCTGACCTCTCGTGGCCTCAGAATATGGTCTCTGATCAAGCTGTCACTACCAGTATAATAATAATAATTGTTGGCACGGCAGTCCACAGGGGGACCAGGGCCTAGCTTGCTCATCAACTACTCGTGTTGTGCGCTCTACTGTTCTTTGACGAATAGAAGGGATCTACAGGTTTTTGCCGACTACGAACGTCGAAATTTGAAAAGCTTTCTTAGACAGTTATTATTCTTTGAGTGTTGTCAGCTGCTCGAAAGAGGTGGTTCTGTCAAAAATTCGAGGTGTTCCGCTGGGAATCGAACCTAGACCCTTCTGCGTGTGAGCTTCGCACTCTGGTAGCCGCCATTGCGCCACAAGATGGTCTTTTTTCCATCAGTGTTTCAGTTGACATTATAAATGGTGTTACGTATGTGATTTTTGAATCAAGAAAATCATGTGATTCATAAAATCCAGTCACGTCACCAGGAAAGCCATAGGAACAGTGGATGTCCAATAATCTAGTCTGGTGTACGGAAGCCGAAAGAGCTTGTGAGATGTGCATTATAGGGTAAATCCCAAGAAGAAAAATCCTCTTGTCTTGTCCTTGTCCGTGTCCTTCTCCTTCGCGTGGCATTGCAGTCCAGCTTAGACCTGGGTCTTAACCAACATGCTTCTCCCGCTAGCACAATCTCACTCCAGCTGTCTTTACAGGCGCGCTCGAAGTTGGTTGAAGTCCTTCTCTACATGTGTGTTTTTGAGCTCATGCCGTTCTCTTTTGCCTTGTCCTAATGGATCGGATTCAAAGACGGAGCAGTGGTGCCAAGACGTGATGTTTTTCTTTTTGTTTTGGAATAGAACCATCAAGTTCAGAACTGCCCACGCAAAAGGTATTTGTACAGAGAACCTGATTTGTTCCCTAGACTACTCATTGAACAGTAGGGTCGACTGGTTTGGTACGTAGGCGGACCTCCATATGAATGTTGTGAATTGTGTGTATCTCTCCGACATCCCACGATCCCTCAACGATAAACTTACAACCTTTGTAGTTCCCTTCAGTGTGGGCTGTACAGAATGTAGAAACCTACGCAACAGATCCCAGTTTCCACCGAAAATGAGCGCTCTACTCAGAAAGTGACAAATACAATTTCGTGTCGCTTCGATTTTAATTTGCTTTCAATTATTGGCCGTCGCACACATATCCGTGGGATCAAGTGGATCCATCGGCAGGAGCATCCCACACCAAAGTTGTGATATTCCACAGGAATGGGATAATTGAATTCTGCAGAGACCTTTCAGTTTGTTCCTTGAACCGACATCCACGCCAGACTTCTGCGAAAGCTGTAAGCACAACGTATAGAAAGTAACCTTTACTGTTCACGAAACCCGAGCTATTAAACCCCGTGGGTGTTTATCCTAGGCACGACGAACTGCGCACCAATCGACATACAAAATCAAAATTTTACAAAATTGTTTCTGCTAGCCACTCACCGCCCCTGTGGCTTCCATCAGTCAAACGAAATGACCCTCAGCATCGCCCGCGAATGCATAGCGCTAAGATAAACCTCCACGTAATTGCAGTGAAAGACAGCATCGATAAAAAATTAATTCCGTCCCCAAGCGCATGCACCAACATAAGGGGGAAACAAAAAATCGAGCCACCCCCCTCCCGCTCGAGGCTAAGTTAACACAAGGACATTGTTGAGCTGTTGCTCCTGCACAACAAAGTGCAAGATACCCCGAGCAACATAAAAATCTGCTTAGAGGGATGCGCTGTCCCCTCAAGGACAGCTTAGCTCACTGCAGCATTGTTGCCGTTGGTGTTGTGCAACTGTCCGCAGCGCTATTTATCGTTTATCCCTTAAATATTTTATGATCCACCGGCAGTACGGTTTAATGCCGCACGGCACTCTAAACTCATCCGTTGCCAGCCACTATCATACGCGTTCGCGCCGACATCCGCAAACTGGGAGCGATGAGGGGAAGTTGCCATTGATGCTGATGGTGCTTTACCGACAATAAGCTCTTCGGGTGTTTTTATTTCGATTACACTGTTATGCCCTGTGCAGCGGCTGGATCGTCTTTTTTGATTGCACCTTCCTTCTTATCCACACCGCTAAGGGCATACTTTATACGTACTTGTGGTTAAAATACTAACGAGGATGCGTTTAATAGAAGCGAGCCTTGCGTCGCCTTCCGCCTCGGAATTGACCCAGTCCCAGCGATGGTGGGTTGCAATGCTTTCGGTTCGCCATTCCGCTCATCTCTCTCTCTTCCTCGTTCGACGTTTCCCATGGCTTGGACAGAAGTTTGCAGTCCTTTCTGGGGCATCCTCTGTGTGTGGAGTTTTTTCGTTTTCACGTAAAACTTTTGTGCGGCGTGGCTATTTCTTATGCCGTTGTTGTTCTTATGCATCGACCGCAAGGAGCAACTTTTCCAAGCTCCATTTTATAGAGTGCTGGTAAAA
Organism: Eristalinus aeneus; assembly: GCA_955652365.1. Classification (NCBI taxonomy): domain Eukaryota; kingdom Metazoa; phylum Arthropoda; class Insecta; order Diptera; family Syrphidae; genus Eristalinus; species Eristalinus aeneus. The sequence continues at coordinate 90,230,745 of OY019130.1, read as the reverse complement.
TAATTGAAATTTCCTTTGAGTGGGTGGCTGCCACTGAAGTAGCGGGGTGGCAAGCTGGAGAAGCTTTGCAAGTGCACCTCAAGTTGAAGTTGTTTCTGTTTTCTCCTCTGGGCCGTCTGTTATTTTCTTCTCCACCCTTACTCTACGCCCCAGTTGTTGCTTTCATCAAAAGCTGAAAATCTGAAATCATAACTGTTCGGAATTCAATCGATGCCACAGGAAGTACAACGTGATCCCCCTCCCCCACATGGAGTTTAAGTGGATCTTCTGCTTTCGTATTAATGTGGGAGCAGCCCTTGGGTGTGCAATTTGCTTCAGGTGTAGAAATTCGATGCGTCGTCGGTGACTTCCCCGAAAAGTTTCTCGAGCAAGGGCTGCTGTGGGGGGTCGAAGTTGCTCCGAGATATCAGGCTCCACATGGAACCCGATCTGAATTTGAGATGTGAGCTGGAGAAGGAAAAGTAACTTCAACTCATTGAGCGTTCTCAAATTGGTATACGATGAAAGCAGAAGAGTCTGGTCACGCTGCTCCGTGGTAAGTGGGGAAGTCTACCTTTTCAGAGTCAATCTGCCGTCTTAGCCGGTTATTGATGAGTAGACGTCCATGGAGAGGTTGGAAAAGCAGGGGGACACGTACTTGCTGTTTGGTGCATTCGAGAAAGTGTTGCGCGTTCTTGCACAAGTGCCGTGTGTTCTTGCGCAGCAAATTCTTTTGTTGCTCGTCGTAAAGATGTCCCTTCGTCGTTTTTTAAACATAAAGAGCTGTGTGCCGCTTACTCAAGTCGCTTACTACGTTCACATTGACTTGACCATTCAAAGTTCACTCACACTTGTGGAATGCATTTTGATTATTTTTCTCTCGGTAAAGGCTGAATGCTCGTCAAAGTTGACAACAAAATCTTGTGTGAGCGCTGAGTACGAAGCGGACAGCACGGATGTTTATTAGATTACTTCGTTAGGAACTGGTCCACGGATATAATCCGATAAAGTAGTTTTTTCTGCAAGAGGACTTGACCCCTGATGGTCACTTTTACGAAGGAGCAGCATTCCGTAGTTAAGGCAATAGGCATAAACGGTGGCACTGTAGTTATGGAGTTGTATAGCAGAATTAAGCTGAATCTTGGAGCTATTTAATGTGAATGGCACATTGTGCTGTGATGGGGTGCACACCTTTCATTCAATAGAAGCGGTATATGATGCCAAACATTTTGTAACTAAGTCATCATGAAGCAGCCCACACTCTAGATCATCATAGATCATAGATCATTTGTCATCTCATCCTCTGCCGCATTTAGACCATTTTTCAATACCATCGTTATTCTGTCAAACAATGATTCAATATAAAGCTAAGAAATGGAGTCCACATTTTTGTTGGACAATGTTCCAATGCAAGTGAGGCAGAAAAGTGCGCACTGTTGAGGAAAAAATCGCCGTTGCTTGTACTTCCTTTCAGGAGGACCCAATTCAATCACTCACATGATGATCTCAATCTTTGGACATCTCTCTATCCTCTTGGTTGTGAATTTTAGGAAAAGATCTTGGCCTGCATCTGTACAAGCCGACACAAGAAATGGAGCCCTTTGGCAATTCGAGCATGAATGAATAAAGCTTGAAATTAATGACGACTTTCATCTTGAAATCCCCTTCACCGATTAGGCGCATTTCCTGCTGAACGGGTTTGTCAAATACAATTATGAGATATTGGACAGCAATCCACATGTGCTTGAGAGGGCACCATTTCATCCTGAAAAAATCACTGTTTAGTGTGGATAACATGACGGATGTGTCATTGCATCATAGATGATGCTATTGGCTAATTTCTTTGGAATGGAAATCATCACCATCCCCTCGTGATAAGTGATTATTTTAAGCTTCAATGGTAAGGCATAGACTCGGCTAATATGTGGAATCAACGGGACAACGGTACAGGCTATGGAAGGGTGTTGCAGGCAACAGGACGGTGGTATAGACAACAAGACGGTGCTATAGGCCATAGTGCTTCAGGGCACAAGACAGTGCTACAGGTACAAATAGTGCCACAGACCACAGGACACTGCTACAGGCACCGGAACAATGCTACAGGACGTTGCAACAGGCCACGGAACAGTGGTACAGGGCACGGGATGTTGCTACAGACCACAAGACGGTACTACAGGCCACAGGATTGTGCTACAGGCCGGAGGACGGTGTAACAGTACGGAGGATAGTGCTACAGGCCATAGGCCGGCGGTACAGGCCACGGGACAGTGGTACAGGACACGGGATGTTGCTACAGACCACAAGACGGTACTACAGGCCACAGGATTGTGCTACAGGCCGGAGGACGGTGTAACAGTACGGAGGATAGTGCTACTGGCCATAGGCCGGCGGTACAGGCCACGGGACAAGGGTACAGGACACGGGATGTTGCTATAGGCCACGGGACGACGGTACAGGCCACGGAACAGCGGTACAGGCCACGGGATGTTGCTCCAGGCTACGGGATATTGCTACAGGCCACGGGATGTTGCTACAGGCCACGGGATGTTGCTACAGGCCGCGGGATGTTGCTACAAGCCGCGGGAGGTTGCTACAAGCCACGAGACAGTGCAACAGGCCACAGGATGTTGCTACAAGCTACAGGACGGTACTACAGGCAACAGAACGGTGCAGCAGACCACAGGATTGTGTTACAGGCCGGAGGACGGTGCAACAGGACGCAGGATAGTGCTACAGGTCACGGGACAGAGCTACAGGCCACGGGATGTTGGTGCAGACCACGGGATGTTGCTACAGACCACGGGATGCTGCTACAGGCCACCGGAAGTTACTACAGGCCACATGATGTTCTTACATGCCACAGGACGGTGCGACAGTCCAAAGAGCAGTGCTACAGTCCACAAGAGAGTGCAACAGGCTCCAGGATGACGTCAAAGCGTATAATCTATTAGCTGAAGAAACAGTTTGACGATGAGCGCGTTATTTCAAGAAATGGAACCGTCGCATAGCCGCCTTGTTCATATGGTTTCATGCATTGTAATTACTTTCCTTATTGCAACTCAAAGTCATTGGCTTATATCAACAAGTCGGCAATGAAAGATGATCTCACAGGTAATATTGAACGTGAAATAGTTGGAACTTCGGCCAGTTTCTGTGAAGAAATATCGAAAATTGAGCTCAACGAGTGGTCATGGTCATGTGAGGGAAATTGAATTTCGTTCGTAATTGGCACTCGATGCCCTTGAACACCTAATACTACTTTTTGGTCTTATAAGAACGACTTTGCTTTCCTTTGAGCGAAAAAATATTAAACGCTATTCGCTAGACAACCATTTTACCTACAATTTGAAAATTATTACTGCAGGCCGTGTACGCTCTCGGACTGTCGCTTCGTTTTATAGTGATTTTCTTACAGTTCATGAGGAACCCATACATCGATTTCTCGTACATAGCAAAGTTCTTTTAAGCTATTTTCAATGCATGTATGTTGGCGTGTTGTAGTCCTTGGAGCGGCCAGTATTGAGATTGCTGGCCAATAAGCCATCTCAAACTTCTGTGCTTGAAGCCATTTCTGGATTTTCCTGGTCATGTATAAGGTTGGCAGCTAAGTAATAAAATATAAAAGGCCATTTTTTCGAGGAACGAAATAACTTTATTCTGTAATGTATTGCCCATTTTGAGCAATGACCTTTTGCCATCTTTCAGGCAGCATCATAATTCCACGTTCATAAAGTTTCTATCAGCAAAAACTTGAACCTGGTACGATTTGACATCACCGTCATTATTGATGTTTTACATTGAAGGTCAAGTTTTGCAAAGATCGAAATAAAGAGTAATCAGATGGTGCAAGGTCAGGGCTAAAAGGTGGATGTGGCGAAACGTCCCAACCAAGCTCCAATAGTTTTTGCCGAGTGCAGATAGACGTGTGTGGAATTGCATCATGATGGAATACAACACTTTTTCGATTTGTGAATTCGGGCCTGGTGGTATTACAAAGACATTGTCTACTTTTAACTTTTAACACCCAACAGAACGATCAACTTAGACGTCAATTCGGGCTGCTTTTTTCCAACTGCATTGTTCGCTTTTGTAAGTTTTTAACACCCAACCGAACGATCAACTTAGACGTCAATTCGGATCAATCTTTTCCAACTGCAGTGTTCGCTTTTGTAAGTTTGTAAATTGAACAACTAATAAAAGTGAACAATGCAGTTCAAAAATAGCGGCCCGAATTGACATCTAAGTTGATCGTTCGGTTGGGTGTTAAAAATAAAAAGTTAAGTTAAAAGTTAAAAGACAATGTCTTTGTAATCCCAAAAAATTTATAACATAACTTTCGCTTGATGAATATTAGCTTTTGGTGTTGTTTAAGCTGGTTCTCCTGACTTGCTCCACGATCTTTCACATTTGACATTGTAGAAAACAACTCATTTTTCATCACCAGTTATTAACCGTTGTAGAAATGGATCACCTTCATAACGTTTCTTAAAGAAATCACAGAAGTTAAATGATTTCCTTTCAATTCATGAGGAACACATTTATCGAGTTTTCGTACATGGTAAAGTCGTTTTAAGCGATTTTCAATGCATGCATGTGATACATGAAACTCATGTGTTATACTGTGTCGATCCGAATCGATTATTGCTTTGATTCGGTCGTCATCGACTTCAACTCGATGACCAGAGCGTTTTTCGTCTTTGAGTGAATAATCGCCAGAATGAAATTTGCCAAACTAATCTTGACACTGACGTTTATTAAAAGCTTTGTCACTGTAAAAAGCACATACAGTTTTGTGAGCTTGCCATGTGTTTTTTCCTTTACGGAAATTTATAAGCAAATTAAAGCCAAACTGTTTTTTTTTTATTTTCCAGTCTTTAACGAGAAATAAAACCCACACATTCGATCAAAAAAATTTGTTTACTGATTGACAGTTGAAGTACCAACTATCAAATAAATAAATTTGTTTGACAATTCGATTACGCCAGCAAACCTTAAAATTCAACAAAGGCCATCAATGAGTCCAATCCGCAATCACTTAGTTCCCAAATCAATATAATTTATTAGCACAAGAATATAACGGGTCAAAAACGGGAATTAAGGGAATTTCAAACCTTTAAAACGTGGTTTGTGAGTTCACTGACTGCTTTTGCCGTACCCAAACGATTGTAGCAGACAACCTTTAAAGAATAAAATAAATTTTGTTTTTTTCGTAAACTGAAGTGAATTTTTTAAATTACGACATTAGTTATAGAATACTTGATTTGCCACAGATTTATTGTTTATTATCTATATGCACTATTAATTTAAGTACATATTATGTAAAAACAAATTGAAAATGTGCAACACGAAAGTACCGTGGTGCTTATTCATACGCACAATTGAATGTTCTGGAAGGAAATGGAAATGCAAAGAAAATGAAAAACTGAAGTGCTAACCGTATTGCACGTAGGGCACCAGGGTTTGCATATCATTCGCAGTCTGACTAAGTTGGTCGTATGCACACAATTAGTTTTGGAGCTACACCTCTACCCAGTGGACAGGTTGAACGAGCAATCGATCATTCGGCGCTCTGTATTTTTGAAGATATTTGCGGATCAAATTTTTTTTAGAGCAAATAAAGTGTTTTTTTTTAAGTATAAGCAAATCAGCGATTTGTTCCTTTCCGCCACACATTCCTTTAAAATGTGTCTCGTTTAAGTTCATTTTTTTATTGATGTCCACAATTATGCATAGACCTGAAACCTTGTCTGCGTCTCCTTTTCAAAGTAAATGAAATACACCTTTCACTCTATAAGCACGGCGAGACAACCAAAATCGCGGCAGTCCGCTTTGTAAAGGTACATGTAAGACAGGATTTACGAGTAATTCTGAAAAATGCGTGTAGCCTGTGGCACTGACTGAGATTCTTGGCTACACTTCGATCGGCGTTGTAGGTCGGATTAAATTCTGGAAAATGAGTTCTTCATATGCTCTTCCTACAGCACACCCTCTCTGCAGTTTTATAGATTTTACGATGTTGCAACATTGGCTAATATCCCGAACAACGTGTCATTGACGAGAAGACGCTTTGAGGTCTTTCTTTTTTTGTTGCCTTCGGTGAATGTGGCGATTCGCATTGACCATACGAAGCATCCCAAGAACAAAAAATTCGAATCCTGAATATTTTCTCTACAAATCTTAACCGAGCCTCAGTTTTTTACACTTTGTTCAGATAACACCTTTCTTTTTGCCTTCAGTGGTGTCAATATTTCTGATCTTAGTACCTTTAGTGTTGCCCGTATTTCTGATCTCAGAAGCTGCCATACACTCCAGCAACGGCACCAACCTTTCAGGCCTTTTCAGCGCCTCTAGTAAACAATTCAAATTCTTCGTTCGTGCGACTTTTAAGGGTCCCGTCTTAAACAGAATTTTAGCATGAGTGATGTATGCTTACTTTTGACGACAGAAGTCGATATCCACCTTAAGCAACAAATATTCTATCGAACTACATTCTATCGGCTACACCATTTGTGGAATATCAGACAATAGAACCAGAGTTCAAAGAGACAGAGAAATAAAAACAACCTTTCTCGAACGCAGAACCCTCAGTATGATATCCCCACACAGAACTTCTGAGTAAACAATGAGAAAGGGCGGCATATGGACTCCTTGAAACCCCCTTGTATTCGTATAATGTGAACTAACTCTTGCGTTTAATGTTTTGTCAAGTTTTGTGACATAGTTTTAAAGATTTTCGATATTTTAGGAACTTGACTTTTTGACCGCCGTGGCGTAGTGGGCAGAGTGCGACGCTCACGCTCTGGGCTCGATACCCGGCTGAAAACTTATAATTTTTCATGGCACCACCTCTTTCGAGTAGCTGACAAAACTCATAGAGTAATAACTGTCTATGAAAAAGCTTCTTAATTTCGCTGTTCGGAGTTGGCAAGAAACTTTAGGTCTCTTCTACTACATGAGAGAACAAAAACACGCCCAACACGAATATTTGATTAGGAAGCTAGGCCCTGATCCCCTTGTGGACTGTCGCGCCATCCAATTATCATTGTTATTGACCTTTTTGAACTTAATTAATAACAATAATTAGATGGCGCAACAGTCCACAAAGGGACCAGGGCCTAGCTCGAGTTGACCGACCCATCTCACGACAGTTTTTGTCGACACCGAACGGCGAAGTTTGAGAAGCTTTTTAGTAGACAGTATTGCTTCTTGGGAGTTGTCAGCAGCTCGAAAAAGGTGGTTCCACGAAAAATTCGAATTGTTCAGTCGGGAATCGAGCCTAGACTTTCGGCGTGTGAGCAACGCACACTCCCCGCTACGCCACGGTTGCCTCTTTTTGAACTTTAGGTCTCCAAAATCAGCGTCTTTTCTAATTTCGTTTTGTTTCGAATAGACTTGAACTGGGCATTCAGTAGACCGATTGTTGGTTGTTATCAACGAGAATTGACGTTCAGTCCCTGCTCGTCCATATTCTTATCTTCACCTTCAACACAATACTCATTGTATGTGTAACAGAACACATTTAAGTCCGAAAGTCATCTGATTGAAACATTTCTCAAGTCGTAGAAGACGTTGACCTCAGAATCAGTTCATTGTTCTTGCCCGCAATCCTGAGGAACATTCTGTGTGTCTCCCCGAACTTTTGACCCAACTCAAAAGTATCATCTCCTCCAAGTAACCGATGACCCTATTAAGCTGACCATCAAAGTAATGAACGTGCCACCCCTGTTAAATAACAAAAAAAGGGTTTCACTTCCTTTAACGCTTCATGTACAAGATTTAAGCGAATCATCCATCAATCTAAAACCATTCCAAGCGATCCCCTGCCGTCCTCTCTCGCCGACGACCGACTCAGTGAGTGAGTGGGTAATCCCATGGGTCAAATCGATATCCTCCAACAATTCCGAAACGATGCAATTTGTCTCCCCAAAGAAGAAAAAATATGGCGAATGCTAAGGAAAAAATGGAAGTTCACTTACCGGTTCGTCGTTAATAAACCACTGCAAATGTGATGCAGGATGCGATTTCCCCGATGTGCAGTTCAGATTAAGCGTATCACCGATCTGATATTGAAACTGTTGACCCTTGATGTGTGGGCCGTCCCGTGGAAGATCTGAAACAGAAGATACAACACTGGTGTGAGGTCACTGTGAATGCAGATATTTTTCGATATGTTGAGGGCTGTTCACCTTCACCCGCTTCGGTGTGTGCAGGACACTACTTTAGGAGAGTTCACCTCTTGCTCGGTTGTTGTATTGTGTTTCATACGTGCGGACGGTTCAGAACTCAAACCGACAGGAGCTATGATGGAAAAAGTTATTTGGGGCAATAAAAGCGGAAATAAATTCAAAAGACAGCAACTGTACGGACACGCCTCTGTACCGACTGCAGTGGAGTGCACTCGTGTGTGCGAGGGATGAAATAAAAACTTTAAACTTGATTGTGAGCGTATGGTACCTGTACGCATGTGAACCACAATGATTCGTGTGAAGTGCTCAGCCCAGGCTGTGCCATCAAATTTAAGGATAAGTGGAAATGCTGTGGAGGATAATTTTACTCAGCAAAGTACCACCAGCTTCAGACTGTCTCTAGAGGCGATGGGTGGTGGTCCAGTGGGAGAAGTGCCCATTCTCCAGTTTTGAAAGAAAATCCTAACAGGTGTTCCTATGAAGTCACTTTCCGTTGCAAAACCACATTTCGCAAGTGTGTAGGAGGGTGGAACGTCCTGGAGAAAATTATCTGTCACGGATATGCAGAGATGAGACATAATGTGACAGTTCCGAGTTGATTTTGAAGATAACGTCGTGGAGTGATCGGATTTGCACAGCTGGAGCATCCTGCTGAAGCTGCGTATTCAGGTCAGGTATTGATTGAAGTTTTGGGTCATCTTGAACAGTCCCTGTGCACTGATGAAAATGTAAGCCACCTTCCGTTGATTGCTCATAAAATTGGCTGCCTAGGTGTCAGCTCTTAATTCAATCGGGTGCATATATAGGGGTGACAAGTGTCATTCTACAAATCAGTCTTCTGTGCCGTCCCATCTCAACTCACCAAAACAATGACAATTTAAGGCAAGTTTTAAAGTCGTTGGGATCATGCAGCCAAGTGCTTCTTGGGAGTGTTATTCCCTAGGCTCTTTTGTCAGCACTTATGTGAATGGAAAAGTCTTCATCCGATATGACTGACTCTCAAAATTGTTGGACTGCACGCGGCAAGTATTCGAATGAGAAGAGTGCTTTCCAAAGTCCATCAATCGTTCCAACTTTGTGTCTTGTGTGCTTCCGTCGGCTATTGTTCAAGCAACAAAACTCATTCCCGATCCAAGCAACTCGTTTTGAATTTTCATACGGATCGGCATCGGTTCAAATTTGAATCGAATTCAATTACATTAAATCCCACACACAGGACGTAAACGCAACGTACGACCTGGAAGAGATTTATCAAATTAAAATACTCCTCGGAACAGCCAGCATCCGACAGTCCGGATGAAACTAAATTCCATCGAGGCTGAAGCTGTGGTTTGGGTTGCGGCTATGACAGTACACACGCACGTACACACGCACACATTTATTCATCGGCAATCGAAAGCCCTCTGTCGTTCGCAATTCCCTTCACAGAATTGCACCCAAAATCAATATCAATAAATATATAAAATTAAATTCTCCTGTTGGTTGGAAAATATTTACCGAATGTGATTTCGTTGGGTGGTCTACGGGGGGAAACAAATGTCGGCAGGAACGATGATGTCTAGGGAGCAGAGGTGGGCGGCTGTATACGCAGAGACACACACAAGGATGTGTTTATCCCCGGCCGTATCGTTGGTCCAAATCGCCGTGGAGCGAAATATTCCCTCTTGGCAAAGTGATTTCAGACACTTGTACCGAAAAGTAATTGAAATTCATGGTTCGACTGCACCCAGTTGGACGAGAAATTCAATCTGTGTTCCTGTTTGTAGATTTTAAAGAGACTAAGGCATAGAAGCGTCCCAGCTGGATGCCAGATACCCCAGTCGTTCCTCAAACTCCAGCATAGGCTCGTGCTTCTGAAAGATGGACGCTTCCCAGATGAGTTGCAGCAAAATCTATATAAAATGTGCCTAAGAAAGTCGGTGGCGCTGTGAAGGATTGAAACTAAACGGATTCGTGCCTGCAGTGGACACATGTGTTCTGCATGTGCGACTGCTTCCAGTCTGACAGTCTTATTAATCTGTCACCGTTGGTTTTGTCACATGTAGCAACCGATTTTGTATTCTTTCCATTTTTTGAAAGCCACATCGTAGCACATCTTTTGTTCAATTCGGTGTCTCTGATGGAGAGGGGGGGGAAGGAAAGGAAGAACGTGGCCTTCTGCTCACATCTCAAGGGGTGAGTCAACCACGACTACGGTATCAACCAATTTTGAGAAGTATTGCAGTTGAAGCAGGAGGAATTTTTCCATTCTCTGTGCTCACACTTTTTTGTTAAGAAACGATGGATAAATGCAGGCAATCTAGATGGGGATGCATTCGTAGCGCAACTACGTTAAATCTTGCTGGAACTGGGTCAATTTTTGATTATCTTGCGTTTGAGGGACAAATCTAAAGTAAACTTCCACGCCATAGAATTAAATTTGAGATTTTAAAATAAAGTGAGGCCTTGATTAATGAAGATTTCTCCTTGTCCCAACACAAGTTGTCTTAGAAACTCTTCCTCTCATCATTGCCCGATTTCTTTTCCAAGTTCCCGTTTGTCCGGATTAGAAACGATGTCCATTTTCATGCCTGAGTTAAGTTTCTTCTTGATGGTCGGGTCCAAGCACTTGACTAAATGTTTCTTGAATGTAGCAGTTATTATTTTCATGATATCGACAGAGCTTGCACGTCCCTGGATTTTAGTGGGCTCATGAGAATGACGGGCATAGGAGCTGTCGGCACTTGGCAAGCTAATCAAAGAAGTCACTCAACAACCAACAGAGCGAATCACACAACATGTCCTGGGACTTACCAGTAGAAACACATTTCTTGGCATAGAAAAACTTCTTTCGTCCATATACGAAGGTTGCCTTTCATATTTCGGGTTTGAGCAACCCTAGTGTTGCAATCTGGCAACTGCCAGTTCCGTCGTAAAGTTTGACATTTTTGAGTTTATACGTACTTAGAACGTTTTGACATACGAGCGCTAATTGTGTTGTTTATAGTTACTTCAAAGATTCATCTCGCCCAAAAAATGGAATAAAATTGTGAAAATTTTCGTACGATTTCTTTTACAACTTTCGTGGATTAACTCAACAACAATGCATCGATGAACTTAATTCAATTTTTGGCAATGAAGCTCCATCAAGGACCTGTATTTATCGATAATAATAATTGTGTGCGCGACAGTCCACAGGGTGACATCAACTATTCGTGTTGTGCGGGCTTCTGTTCTCTCACAAGTAGAAGGGATCTGCAGTTTTTTGCCGACTCCGAACGGCGAAGTTTGAGAAGCTTTCTTAGACAGTTATTACTGTTTGAGTGTTGTCAGCAGCTCAGTAGAGGTGGTGCCTTACAAAATTCGAGGTGTTCAACCTTGAATCAAATTTAGACCCTGCGGCATGTGAGCGTCGCACTCTACCCACTACGCCACGGCGGTTTATCGATGGTATGGTGAATTCAACCGAACATTTGACCGTCAAAAAATTTTGTTCGCGTTGCATCCCACAAAATTTGCTCAATTGCTCAAAAAAAGGCTCGTGTCGATTGGTCGAAAGAAATGCTCCAAAAATACGGTCGCGGTGCTTCGAAACACGTCTATGACATCGTGACAGGTGATGAATCGTGGATTAACGCTTATGAGCCCGAAAGTAAACAGCAGTCGACTGTATGGGTGTTTCAAATTGAGCCAAATCCAACAAAAGTTGCTTGCACACGAAGCAAATGGTCGCCTGTTTTTTCAGAAAACGTACCACTACAACACCGCAGAACAGTCAATTCTGAGTGGTACACAACCATTTGTTTGCCAGTTGTCTTTCAAGAAATCAGGAAAACCAACCGCCGAAGACTACTCACACATCGGCTCAAACAGCTGCATTTTTGAGCATTCAAAACAGCGATTTGATGTTACATCCGCCGTATAGTCCTGACTTGGCACCGAATGACTTCTTTTTATTCCCGTACGTAAAAAAATAAAACGAGAGGTCAACGTTTTTCAAGCGGTTGATGCGTTCAGAATGCATGGTCTGGAGGTGCCTCAATCAGAGTGGCAAAAGTGCTTCGACAGTTGGTTCAAACGCATGCAAAAGTGTATAGATCTTAAGGGGGAATTTTTGGAAAAACAATAAGGCTATTTTCTATGATTAATGTTTTTGTTCTCTAATCCCGAAATATAAAAGCCAACCCTCTTAGTTTCCTTAAAGAGTGATGTGATAAGTCCAACGCCGCTCCAACATTCCGATAACTTTTTTATAAAACGTTTTATCTTTGGCCTCAAAATAGGCTGCAGTTTCGGCGCATATCTCCTCATTCGAGTCATATTTCTGAAGTTTGAAAAGAGGTAAAAGTCACTTGGGGCCAGATTGGAGAATTCGGTCGGTGCGGAGCAATTCAAAGTTTATTTCGTGCAATTTGGCCAGGGTAGCATACACCGTGTAAGCTAGTTCTTGTGCTCTCTGATTAAAATTTGGCTCAGCTATTGCTATTGTAATAATTAATTATTAGATGCCTATTAGGGCCTAGCCAGTTCATCAAATGCTCATGTTGTGCGTGCTTCTGTTGTCTCACGAGTTGAAGGGACCTACAGTTTTTCACCGACTCTGAATGGCGAAGTTTGAGAAGCTTCCTTAGACAGTTATTACTCTTTGAGTGTTGTAAACAGATTGAAAAAGCTGATGCAGTAAAAAATTCGAGGTGTTCAGCCTGAAATCGAACCTAGGTCCTTCAGCGTGTGAACGTCGCACTCTACCTACTACGCCACGGCGGCCACACACTGTCAGACGCGGTCTTAAAATCGGCGAATAGGTGGTGAGTGTCGATTTTCACTTCTTGAGTTTTTTCCAGGGTCTACTATCATGGACTTTTAGCAGTCCTACTATCATGGACTTTAAGTCGCTAGGCCTAAAATTTTGCAGAAAATCTAAAGTCTCACTTGGAATAAAAGCTACTGTGCGTTATCTTGTATCTTGCACTATGCCCTCAAAAGCTCCGAATAGTTTTAAAACTTCCTCATGGCTTAAGATAACAGCGCCATTGAAAGAAAATGAATTTTGATGACGGCCGATTTTGACCAATTTTGAGGTGGGGGAGTCTTAGCAGTTTTGAGCAGTAGCATTGATAACTGGGGATGATTTAGTCCTCTACGGCCAAGCATTCTAATCTCTTGCATACCTTTTTCTCTTGATTAATGCGCCGAATTCTAATCTCTAATCTTAAGTTTGAACAGGCATCATATTGTCCATTCTGGTCTTGCTTTCAATAAAATTTTTCCGCCCACACTCTAACAGCAAAGAGCCGATCCTGAAAAGAGTTGTTTACTCATCCAGGGTGCTTTGCGAACTTAGACTTTAAAAGTTGGTCTCCAATGTTAGTTCTTCTTTTTGCGCTAAACCTGCGTTAAGCATAAATACAACGGAGCTCATCACGATCTGTTCACTGGATGGACGAATTTTTTTTAGAATCCAATTCTATGCCAAAACAAGAATTAAATTCTTCGTCATGAGAATTGAATCGTCACTGATGTTGTGCAACTGCAATACAAAAGTGCAGGGTGTGGGAGAAAAACTGACTTTGACTTCAGATGATTCATAAGAATGACCGACATGGAAGCTATCGACACTGAGCACAGAACCGAGGTTATAGTTTTGACCACATGGAACTGGAGTCTTTGTCCTGCAGCAACCAGTCCTTTTACGCGTTCTATTTTTCATACGAATTCCGTGAATCCACAAAATTGAGTAGGCTGCCATTTACAGATTAACTGAGACCAATTGAATGCAACGCATGTCCTGTAAGGGTTGTAGTGGATTGTGTCCAGATAACTGGATAAAAACAAACATCCTTCATATCCAAATCTTAACAGCCGAAGGTAGTCATCCCACACGAAGGCATCAAACAAATTCAGAAATTAATAAATTTTGCGACCAACTTCGAACATAAAACTTATATCATCGCCTAAGACTGTGTCCGGGTTAATAGCATCTGATCATCATGGTATACAGACAGTTTTCAGAACTTCGCTCACCACCAAGGATCAGAAGCCGTAAAATATGATTCTGCTTTAAGACCTGAATTCGGGTTCGCAAATCAAAAACTCACCCTTCAGGCGCCACGTCGCACGTCTCATCCGTCACACACACACACCCGTAGCAGCACACAAATTCTCACTCACCTACAGGCGCCCAAAAGTGGCAATTCAACCTCGAAGATATGAATTTACCATGCTGCAGTAATCAAATTCAATCACATGCGAAATTTCCGCCACCCTCAGCGTCCAACCAAGCCATGCCACACATCACATACCATCGCCCAAGGCAGCCATCGCATTCGAGCAGGAACGGGTGTTCCATGAGATGGTCATTTCGCAGTCAGGGATCACGGCAGTCATCGCTCATCCTTCGGATCCTCATAGAATGTCTGCACGAGGAGCAGGAATGCTTTCCACAAGAATTTGAATTAATTTCGATGTATCTGCCTTGCGTTCTTATCGTGTATCCGAGAACGACGGAGGACACCGATATTTATACTGCGACGGGATGCGAAATCAAATTTGTTGTTTTTTTTTCCTGCTTCTCTCCCTCCGCCCTATGTCGGTGGAGGAGATTTCTCACACAACTAGACCGAAACATTCTTCGGCAACGTGATTTGAGTTTATGATTATCTGCCGCAGACGATTTGCCGCCTCATAGATGCCGAAAGAGGCAGAAATTGAAATGGAAATGGGACGAGGGTATCCTTAAGTGGCCGTGAGGGAAATTTTCTAAGTTACACTGTACTGGAGGTCATCAGAGGCTTGTGTGGTAACGGAGAATTTTAAAGCCTTCCAAGGAGATGAAATCTCAGGAGATGCTGAAGTTGAGCCGCAGATTTAGGTGATTTTTTGGAAGGAATGGGTCCTTTTTTGCCTTTATGGTGTTGGTATGGGCTCTTAATATTCGGATTCTTCTGGAATTTTAAAGGGGACCCCTGGGGGAGGATGTGCTAGAAGTATTGACTCAAGCTCTATCTCAATTGTGTGAAGTAACCTTCAAGATCTTGAAACGCGTGCATTCCTGTTGCGTGAACAATTTACACATTTAATTCACTGGGACGAGGTGCTTTCTGATGTGATATATTTGTAACTGCTCGAATATAGCCCTGCAGACGTTCTTTCTCCTTGACATAACGTCTACAACCATCTTCCACATTGTTTCGAGGTCACTGTACAGACCAAACTCCGCAGACTGCGAAACAGTGACTCGCAGCCCTCAGAACTTGACTGGCTTCAGCCATCGCTTGTCTTCCAATCCAAAGCCAATCGGCGAAAGCGACAGAGCAAAATTCATGAGAAAGAAAACAAGCGCTCATGGTCGTTTCCAGATGATTACGCTCAAAATTCGCATGCAAATGACTTTAATGCCTCAAAGGTTACCGTGGCATTATTCAACCGCATAAGCCCCCGCTCCCCGGAACCGGTTTCCAAACAATTATGTACCTGCATGAACTTCTTCAAATCGGATTACATTCCATTCCATATGCTTGTCCCTGAGATATGTCACACAATCGAATAAAACGGAATCGGTTCCCCGTTGGGTGTACAATGACGCGCCGTTAAATATTCATAGAATTTCTGTTTAAGGCCGCCCCTCCAGGAAGGTATCAAAAACAATATTCCGTAAAGTCTGCACAGAAATGAATGACATTTAACGAACGGTAGGATCTATGACATACGTCGTGTAATGATGATTACACGTGACGGCATCTATCTTCTTGGTCCCCATCATCACGAGGCCCTATTGAATCTGCCAAACAAATTGGGAGGAAACAAGCAAATGCCATGGCAAGGCCATTCGTTTTATTGGTGATTGGAGATTGATTGCATAATAAATCCTTATCCACTCTACGTGCACTTCTCCCCCATCAATCTACCTTCTTCCGTCTGAATTACACGACCTTTTTGTTTGCTGAGAAACAGAGAAACATAAAAACGCCCCAAGGACCGTGTGCACCTCACTCCATCCCGCCATCGCCTGGCAACACTTTTATTTTATTCTCTCCTCTCGTGAAATGCTTTCTCGAATGCCCTTGCCCACTCACAGTCAAGCGAAATTTCAAAAAAAAAAAGGTAAACAACAATCGGAGGAGGAAACAGAGAAACGAAAGTGTCAAAGCAAATATGAATGGGTGCTGGAGAACCTATCGGCCTCTTTAATTTTGTACCACTGCTGCATTTGGCACTTGTCTTTGTCGTGATTACAGTACCTGACTGGAGATCGATTTGTAAGCGCTACGAGTATTGCAGAGCTATCGATCCTGCCAGTTCACCGTCGCGAAAGTGCTTTGCCTCTATATGATGACTGCGGGCGGCGGAGACGTTGTTCATACTGTAGCCCTCGCCAAGCCATCGCTCAAGTGCATTTTAGTTTCTGGCGTACCTCTCGACCCGAATTGTAGTTGCGAAGACGCTGAAGTGGCAAAATGACGCTGTCCTTGGGAAATGCAATCGGCAGTGGTGTGGAATGTGGTTCGGTTTTGAAATTCGTTTTGTGAAAATCAATTAAGGCTGAAAACAGCCTTGTTGGGGATAAACAACGGTCTGGCGGCTAAGAGCAATTCAAGGATTGTCTTCTGTCCTTTGTTGATGTGATGATTGTTTCGAAGGAATTTTTCAATTGTGGGTTTCAAACGAAATCACGCAGGAAGCGTTATTCAATTCGTTGCTTTTTTACGCTTAAGTCAGGACAGACCCAGCAACAAGTAACTCATATTTTAATGCAGAAAATAAACAGTTTATTGCTCCTAATGCGGGCGCCTACCCATCCCTACATCCTTTCAGTTCTTGAAAGGAACGAATAAAACTCAAATTCAAGGGGTTTATGAATGAAGCCATAATGCAGTTTATGTACCCGTTAATGGCTCTAATAATTCGATGAGGACTTGTATGCGCTGAAGAGTGCGCAGGCATGATTTTTGTTGGGGTTCTTCGATGAGTTAGTGACTTCGAAGTGAAAAGTTTGGCACTCTTGCAGTTTATGCGGAGTTCAATTAAAGACCTTTCTCCCTGGAATTCGTGAACAGAAGTAGGAACATTCTTTTTTTGACGATTAAATCACACGAATGACGGTGTCTTAAGAATCAGTTTGCCGTCTCTGCTTATGGTACATAGCGAATGTGGTTTTGGAGGCAAATAGCTTTAAGTTGGCAACGCTATTGTGACTGATGCCATTTTATCATGTGCAGAGTGATTTGATGTCTGAGTATGCTTTGACGTTCTAACAAGCATAGACTGACTGGAAGCCCTTACAGCCCTTACAGCCCTTCAAAGTTATGCACTTATTTTAAAAAGGATGGCTTAAACTACGCACTGCGATTATTTTGTTTGGGGATGCAGCTTACTTGTTTTTGAATAGCTACGTAGATAGAGAAACGTTTGCATTTGGACTAATTATAGCCTTCTAGGGTATTTTAAGACACTGTAACTGCTTGTTGTACTCTGTGGGTTGTTAAAATAACTATCACGCACTTCTTTAAAACAGAAGTACAAACCGACACTCACCATCTGCTCGTCGATTTTAAGGCCATGGCAGTGTGAATAGGGACGAGGTATAAAGTGCCATGTCTAGTTTTAGCATTCCTTACAAACTCGTCAGATCGTTTAGGATGACGATGGAGAACTCTCGCTGCTACGTCAAGGTCGGTAACGAACTCACCGAGACCTTCACTGTCAAATAAGGTTTTAGACATGGCGACGCACTGTCATGTGAATTCTTCAATATCATGCTCGAGAAGATCGTCGCTATCGTTAACACCAAAGGCACGATCTTCCACGAAGTCATCTCAATTGTTCGCTTACGCGGACGACATTGACGTGATTGGACGAACACAGTAAGTCATCAGTAAGGCTTATGCCGGCATTGAAGCGGAAGCTGCTAAAATGGGTCTGGCAATAAATGAAAGCAAAACAAAGAACCGATATACCGGTATGAAGTGAGCGTCAAGATACAAATGTCTCGATAGGGAACATTTGTTGTGAAGGAGCCCTTATTTTTTTTTTTTTGTTTGTTTGCTATGCCATCTGTGAAAAATATTTAGTATACATCAAGTCATTGAACAGACAATATGTCACTTCACGTCTTGAAAATATATGCCTGTATATCTCTACTTCCATGCTGATAGAAGAAAATCATTCACTGAAGACGACAACTTCTTTCTGTCGACTAAAATTTTTTGTTTCAGACTTCGTGTTCGAATTTGTGTGCCACCTACTCTGACTATACACACGAGGAAAGACGATTGAATAAAAATAGGCGCTTCCAATGTTCATGTGTGTATTTGGATTTACGTGATCACCTGCCGTTAAGGCTTAATACCACGGGGTCCATACACCCATAGTCAGGAGAACGCTGACTAACGCCTTGGAGATCCCAAGTACCAATCTGTGTTCTTGTCTTAAGGGACAGTCTCTCCTCCTTGGTAAGGAGCGAGGCCTTTCTAACACCTCTGCTGTTCTTTGGGTCACAGCACCCGGTTGGATGCAACTCCACATCGAATCAGAAGTACTTTACCATAACCATTTGACCCTATCTGACCCAGGTAACTGGGGCAGATCAGATCATATAGCACGGTTAACTACTTCCAACTCTCCCCGCGATTTGGGTACAAACCACAGCCACCACGATACTCCCACAAGGTGGCCAACCGCACGGTCAGGCTGAAACTATGTTTCAGGGGCTCCTGACCTCCCGTGGTACCAGAATATAGCTTCCGGTCAAGCTTCGCAACTGTGTTCCTCTCGGTAGGATTCCTTAACATCCAGAACCTTGTATTCCTATTCTAATCTACCTATTTGCCGCCATGAGGGCAGCCATTCTAGCTCTTCGTCTGCTGAAAACTTTCCTAGCAAAACATCTGATAGTGTCTGTACTCTGTCTAGTCTGGAGAACCAGGCTGACATCATAAGTCCCATCAGTGCAAGATATGTTCACAGCTCCAAGGTCCCGAATGTCATCACAGAGAGGACATTGGCACAACACGTCCAACCAATCCTCAGAGCTATATCTGCACAAGCATGTCTCTGAGTCGCTTATGGACCGCTTGAACAAGAACGAGTTCAAGGAACCATGTCCAGTAAGCAAATAGCTCAGATGCATGCTTAAATTAATACCCCCAATGGACTTAACGAGTGATACATCGCGAAGGAAGCTGTATGTCACCCTGCCATGCTTCCAATGTTCGATTGTATTGTGCAAGCTCGGTTGTTTCAAATTACGTGCCGGCACCCCTGATATTTGTCTTTAAACATATTATTGTGAAAATAGCAAAAATACATCCCTCAAGGTATAGTACGCTGTAGGCAACTACCCCTTCTCTCTAGTCATTTTCGAATACCATTAGTAAAATTTGTGTCCTCTCTGTCATCGATCGAATTTTTGATTTTTCAGAAAGTCCAAACCTGTAACCGCCCAATTCTTCTGCGATACCGACGTCGAAAAGGCCAGTAATCGAAAGGAGCAAGGTCTACTGGAATTGAAAGGAGCAGGTCAGCGGAAAGACTAACCCTACCAGTTTCACGTAGTAGATCGCTACACCCAAATGGGGCCGAGAGTTACCACGTTAGAAAATCGCCTTTTCATTCGGTCGTTGCTGACCGTTCTTATTCCAACTCTCGGCTCAATGCATAAGTTGTAATCGATCAACTCTCACCTAGTTTTATAAACTCATAGGCTTTGTATAGTCTGGCCCCAGTTTTACGTACGCCGTGCGGAAAATAAAAGAATAACTCTGTTACTTAATATGATCTATTTTACCCGCCGGATTGGATGCGTATCCCTGGTTGTCAATCGCCATCCACGAAGAGAGCTGTGCTATGCATACACATATGACGTGGAAAGTCCATTTATACTGATCATCTATGCTCCGCTTGCGTCCCTTTGTTTGTGAAATATAATCCCAATGTTCACGAATGGGACTACTGAGCGAACAGAAATGTTTCAGTAGAAGCAACCACCGAACAAGTATGTGTCACGTAGATAAAACTTTTTATTTACTATCGTATGCCGCGAGAACGGCATGTGGATGCATTACACCACCATATGCAAAGTATGGCCATTGAATCACGGATGGATTTCATTTCACTCTGACGAAATGGGTTCATTAGGCTTGGTATAGCAATTTTCTTTTTATTGTAGCACATCCACTTTTCAACTCATGTCACGACCTGGTGCGAAAAATATTTCCCTTGATATCGTTCAAGATGATAAAGAATAGCCCTTCGACATCTCTTGGTTTCAGCTCTTACAGCACACGATTTCTTTGCTTTTGAATTTAACTAATTGAAAATTGTTTGCTGTGCGACTTTCAATGATTCTGCGAGTTCATTTTGGTCTTGTTTCTCATCTTCAAACTTTTTGGAAATTCCAAGTTTCTCTTTGTCTTAGACTTGCCTTTTCACCACTTTTGAATCATCAAAACAAGCAGCTGTATGATTTATCAGTCGGAGAATAATCACTACAAAACTTTTCGATCGATTCGGGCTTCAGTTGCCCTTTCTGTTCAAGTTAAAAATAAAATATAAATTCTGCGCAAATCTTGTTTATCAAAGTCAAATGCAAATATTTTGAAGGAGGCAACGAACACAATTTTTGTCTAAAACAGGCGCTGATTGACACTTATTATTGCTAACAAACGTGACATTGTTCCAATGAAGATGGTAATCACTTCCAACAAACTGTATGTGACGCCATCTGTTGAAAACGGGTCACATTGATCTGTACACCCAGTAATGGCATGCCAGCTTAAAGACTTTCTTTTATTTTAGTTCTCTGTAGTTCTAAAAAAAGGTATTTTACATAATTGGTCTTGCACTCGTAATCGTCAATGTAGGTAGGTAGGCTAAGGTGGCTGATGAATGCACTTAGTCCCATACAGGACCATACAGGACAGCATGTGGGAAGAACCTAAAACCAGCTGGAGCCGATGATAAAGTTTAAAATGTCGGCGAGAGGGGTTTTATAAAGGTCATGTAGGCCGCTGAGGAAATAGCTTCCAAAGTGTTTGCGTCTGAGGCGCAAGAGCGCCGGGCATGTGCATAACAGCTGTAGGAGAGTTTCTGGTTCTTCTTTATCCCTGCAGCTTCTGCAAAAATCGTTTGAGGGAGCCCCTAGGCTGCTATAATGCTCGCCGATTAGACAGTGCCCGGTTATGGCTCCCATGACCGGGCTTATGTCTGATATTTTGAGCGATAGTAGCAGTCTGGAGCGTTTTGGTTCAAGAGAAGGCCACACCTCCTTGGGGACGCGACAAAGGTTATGGTTAGACCATCTTTGATAAGTCTGATAGATCGCGTTCAAATGCAGTACTAACTTGCATATGGCGAGAGGAATACCGAGGTGTTCGTATTCCTTAAGTAGTGGTTGCGTTGTGGCAAGCCTGGCCAATTGGTTTGCTTGAGAGTTGCCCGAATTGTCTGTGTGACCTGGCACCCAGCACAGGCTAATGTTGAATTGCTCAGCCATCTCATCTAAGGATGTGCGGCAGTTCATGACCGTCTTGAAGTTTGTTGAGACAGATTCCAGGGCCCTGAGTGTTGCCTGACTATCCGTAAGAATTAGGATATCAGCTGAGGATATACTATTCCTCTTCAGCCAAGACAGTGCTTCGTGAATGGCCATTACTTCAGCTGCTTGGAAAACGCCACAGTGATTGGGAAGCCTAAATTTTAGACTAAGGTTCAGATCTTCAGAGTAGACTCCGCAACCAACGCCTTCGTTTGTTTTTGATCCAAATCGTCAATGTAGTTTGAACGATTTTGCAGTTTGGTGAACTGACGATACGAGAACCACACGCCAATCAATTTCTATTCCTTTATATCAGACATGCGAGTACCTATGAATAAAGATTTGTTACAGCATTCATCCCCATATAACGACGCTTTCCTGAAAGCTCAAATTTCCAATTTTTAGAGCCTATTCTGACAATCTTACACATTACTCAATGAGTCCCGGGACATATATGAGGCGCCACTAACAAAAAATAGTTTTTAAGTCCCGGGACATATCCCGCCTAATTGCAAGTTCTACTCGATGAGCATGATTTTCCACTGTTCGAGGCTTTGGCACCTGCCTCAATATTACTTCCTGCTCCCATCCTCCACTTGTACTGCTCTTTGTCGATGCCCCAAAATTCATTAATTACTGAGGTAGATAAGAAACAACCCTGATAAACATCTCATCGCACTATTTACTGTAAAAAAGGAACCGTCAATGGCGACAGCTTCCTGTGGTACATATAGTAACTACGCATCTGCGTTACAAGAACAAAAATTGAGCAGTTTCAGCACATCAATCAACAAACGACTGGTGCAGTATCCAGCAATTATGGATCCTCTTTGGACACTCATCTGCGAACACGGTTTGCACGAAACCTGGCGTTGCATTATGCAAAATGAATAGCTCCCCATTAAGGTACGGTCTCTCTTTACAAACCAATCCCATGGTGTGGCCATGCGAAAGTCATGATAAAATATGGCGTTCAGCTTTTAGCTTTCCACCGTCCACCACCGACAACGAAGTTTCCGGAGAAAAAACAAGAAAAACTTTATTTGATAGGGCGCATCATTTAGCTTGGAACTTGGGAAAGATTTCTCTGATCCTCTTCCCTCGTCAATCTATTCATTATCGTTGAGTGTTACTCCGGATGCTCTCGAAGGATATACACAAGTTCTTTTTCATCTCCCATGCAGCTTACCGTCGGCGTTGCTCGATCTATCGGGATGATTTTTATTTCACTTCTTTGTCGGATACATTGCCTGCAGACGAAGGACCATTCGAAGGCACAAAGTCCTTCATCTGTGTCGATTCTTTCTTCAGATAGCTAACAGATAAAAAAAACACACACACCACTTTTCTCTGATTCTGTATCTGAAAAAGTTGGCAAAACGATAGCGGATGAGGAGGCGTATAGGAAATAGGTCGTCGGGCAACGCTGCTATGCCGTAACAAACCCCAATAGAAGGGGATTACACAAACTTGACCAGAATGCCCATTGGATTATTATAATTCCAAAATGATGGACCCAGTCGAGCATCGAAAGCAGGAAGGCACAAAGGATCTGGGTAATCGCTGAGCAAATTGCTGGATCAATATAAAGTCCTTTTTCATCCTCCATAAATAGTAGGGAGGATAGTGTTTATAGTAGAAATATTGAATAACGGAAAACGAGCAACTCAAAGGAGAAACGGCACACGATGCCCGTGGAGAAGTAACTGAAAATGCGCAAAACAAAAAAAAAAATTGCAAAAAGAATTTCCATTTCCGCAAAACGAACTCTCCCACACACCTCCTCATATATAGCCCTACGCAAAGAGCCGGCTCTCGTTTCTTTCATTTTAATTAACGATTTCGGGCATTCGCCTGAATTGGATGAGCTGCCGCAGGGGGGCGGGTAATGTCTCTTTGAGGGGAATTTACCAATTGGCAATTCGAGGAAGTGGAATCGAAATCGCTGTGAAGTGATATTTGTTCGTCCTTTTGAATTGCATTACTCGGGCCATAAGCTGATTACCGTTTAATGTGTGCGAGAAACGGATACGACCTCATGAAGTGTGGCGGGGTTTTGTGAGTGTGGGTGGGCTAAGTGCATTTATATATGTGCGATAGTATTTCATTGGTACTTACATACAATATCCATTCGTCCTTCGCCCTGGACTGAGGAGAAGTTTGGTGCTTCGGCGGATACTTCACATCGATAGAGGCCAGTGGAATTGAGTGTCAGTCCTCGCAGCAGGACACGTCTGCTGTCCGAGTGCTCGTCCTGAAATTACAACAGTTTTTAATTGAAGCCCTTCCTGCTGCATACGGTCGGGTTTGGTCGCATTCATTAACTGTGTGCGTTGGTGTTGGGTGAGTTGCCCAAAAGGGTTGCTTAATCCTTCTGACTTGTGTGTACACTCGAGGAAGCCGATAATCGCCTTAGCTATGTGAAAATGATGCACATAGGGGTTTCTGGGATAATCCAGAAAATAGTCTCCTGAAGGCACAGGTGGATGAGAGCCACTGTCCTCCTGAGCAACTAACCAAACACCAGCACTAGCACAAGGGTACTCACAATTACACGGATCCCGTCGACTGGGAAGCTCTGCTTTTGTGGCTCCGCTTTCGGGACGAAGCGATAGAATTCTTCGTTATCCTTGTACCATTTTACAGCGTACAGTGCCTCGCCCTCATCAGCTTGCTCGCCACTGTTAATTCCGATACCGCCACTGCCGCCGTTGGTCGAACTAATGCTACTGCTGCCACCGAACATGCTGTGGTGGTCCCTCAGCCGGCTTGGTTCGTCGTATATCCGATAGGAGGACGCTTGCGTCTGATACTGTTGCGACTGCAGTGAGTACTGTGGTGGCTGCTGGTGATATATTCTGCGGTACCCATGGCTCTTCATGCGTCTGTGGAGTCCATCATCGGAATCCACGTCGATGTAAGTATCTGCGTTGTTGCCCCGGCCGTCGCTGCTGCCCCCGTGTCTTAGATTTCCTCCGCTCGTCATTCTGTTTCCATTCGGTCGGTTCAGTTCGTACTGACACTCCAGGTATGTGGACTCACCACGCAGCTTGTAGGCAGGTATTGATACTTTCACCAGGCGGAGGCAGGCTAGACCTGCAAGGATAAGTAAAATCCGATTTGTGGTAATTAAGTTTCTTCAAGTGTTGTTTTGGGAAGAATTGGAAATTTCGATTGACTTCTTAGCCGTAAATTCGGCTGGGAAAGAAGAGACACTACGGCTGAGAGTGCAGAATGGCACACTGACAAGTGGAGTTTTCAAAGCGAGTGAAGTGTGGTGCTTCTGCGAGACACCAAAACGAATTTCAGTTCTTCATCAGCGTGGTTTCTTCAGATGGAACTTGGAGTTGATTCCTGATTCCCTGGAAAGCTCTCGGGCTATTTGTTTACGAATTTGAATTCTTTGACAGACCTTTGAAAATCGTCAGCTGGGAATGATTCTTGAACAACGCCAAGACCACACATAACCTTTTCACAGCACGGCAATTTCCATCGGAGTAAGGATTAAGTTTGTGATATGTATCGGGTATCGAAAAGATTCGTAAATTAAGGGCTCAAGAGGCAAATGAATGAAAGGGTCTTTTCTTGAGTGGTGAAAATGTTACTGTGAGATTTTTTTCTATTTTGTAGAACCCTGAGTAGCACTGTTGGAAGGAACTGTTGGCACTTTTAGTCAATTACACGAAGAAATTAAAAGTGGGTGGCACGAAATGCGTTTAGACAATTGTCTATGGAATTGCCAGCAGTGATGAGCGTGCCCTTAGGACTCAGTCTTTAAGTCCACGCCAAAGTCACTAAACGGCATAACTGGTGCACACAACTGACAAAGGACCAAAGATACTCGAATGTGCGAAACTTGAAACCCGTGACAGTAGCAGAAGTTAGTTTGTTGAGTTCCACATTAGAAATGTGAAAATAGAATTTCGTACTAAAATGAAATAGCTGATCCCCTTGTTTTATGCATGCAATTGTGTGCCAAGGGGAGAGCAAATTCAATACAGAAGGTTTTCATAGCTGTGTAGGGATATTCATTTTTTTGTTTCAAAATAGCATTTTGATCACACACAGCGAACCATTTTTGATAAAATATTATTTCTTCATAAAGCTTCAATTCTGCCATCAAATGAGAAAAACAAAACCGATCATAAAGTGCCTAAAAACTTATTTCCAGCGTTAGATACGGGCAAATGGAACTTAATTGCCTTGCTTTTGAATATACTGTGAGCGTCAAAAGTGAGTTAACAAATATCTGATGACTGTATGGCAGAAGTGCAAGAAAGAAGCAAATTTGCAAAAAAATATACAAACAATGACATTTCGTTTTGGAAAAACATTAGTGATGAAAGCAAATTTGAAATTTTTAAGAGCCATATGAATAAAAAAAATTTGGAGACCAAAAAATGAAGAATTAACTGAAAAAAAATATTAGGCCGGTCGTGAAACATGGGGGAGGCACCATGATGGTCTGGGGGTGTGAAGTAGCAGCTGGGGTTGGTAATCTTCTCTTCATTGATAGTGCAATGAGGAAGGAAGATTATCTAAATATTCTCAGGACCAACTTGCAACCGAGCGTAGACAAATTAGTTTTAGCTAAAAATTGGATCTTTCAGCAAGACAATGATCATAAGCATACCTCACGTCTTGTTAAGGAATGGTTGCTTTATAGAACCCCAAAACAGCTTGATCATCCCCCATAATCACCGGAGTTTAACCCAATAGAACACTTATGGGAGCATTTGGATAGAAGAATTCGACAGAGTACTATTAACAACAAGGAAGACCTGAAAAAAGCTATAACAGAAGAATGGTCAAAAATTTCCTCCGATGTTACCAATAAACTGGTAATGTCTATGCCACGTAGACTAAAGGAAGTAAAAAGGCCTAATGGAGGACCAACAAAGTACTAAATTTAATTTTTTAAGCAATGGCGTTTTCATGGTGGAACACTACACCCTTCCTGTTGGCCAATTCTTGACGCTTCTGCTCGATCGCCCGCTTCAAGTGGTCCAGTTATTCGCAGTAGATGGTAGAATTAAGCGTCTGCCCATATAGGAGCAGCTCATAGACATGATTCCCTTCCAATCCCACCAAACACTGTTTGGGATATGTATGTTGATAGAAATGTATACTGTTTACTCACTTTTGACTCGTAATAAATGAAGTAGTTATAATTTTCATTAAAAAAATGTATTTGTTGTTGTTTTCACCGTACTTTATCTTTTGAATAATTGATCACATTGAATAAAGCTGTTTTTTTGTATCAATGAAATCTGAGTTTTGTTGTTGTTGTTTCATCTTTATACAGTAATCAGATATTTGTTTACTCACTTTTGACGCAGTATCTGCTTCTGTTAATAAACGATTTGAAATGGGTGCTTCAGTGACATCGAAAGAATTGTGAACTCTTCTTGTATTTCTCAACAATCTTTATTGACTTAAGCTTACACTTCTTCTTCTTAGCCATAATCACCACTTTAATATTATTCAAACCATTTTTGTCACATTCACTTAACAAGCTTATGTTCACCATAAACTTCCAACAAAATACGACGTTGTCTCCACATTAAAGTGATTGAAGAAGAACTTTCCGCAAAAACAGTTTCAGGAATAAAACTCGACATATTTGAATGAAAAAAAAAAAACAAAATATTGTTGTTTACGCATCAATTGTACAATGACCGTAGCTTTCCAACGCATGTTCCAATGGAATAGTAACAATGGAATAATACAAGTTGCGCCATCTCTTAGCAAACCGCCCGAATCAATTAAATTTCAGTCCCAATATAAGACTGAAGATTATCGGAAAGAGACCAAAAATGTTAATGGTGGTTTTTAGAGGCTATAGAAAAATTAAATAAAATATTACAATGGCACCAAGTTATACCCATTCATTTCAAGGATTTTGTAACCAATTTTTTTTTAAACATTTTGATAAATATTTCAATCATAATTTAATTGACATTTGTTTAAAATGCTTTTTATGTTTGCGGATTAGTGGGTGAGTGTCTACACTCTACCAGCGTTACATCCACAAAAACGGACAGTCAGCTGATTGTTGATGCTTCTATAACAATAATTGTTGGCGCGACAGTCCACAGGGGAACCAAGGCCTACCTTGCTTATCAACTGCTCGCGTTGTGCGCGATACTGTTCTCTCACGAGTAGAAGGGACCTACAGTTTTTTGCCGACTTCGAATGGCAAAGTTTTGAGAAGCTCTTTCTTAGACAGTTAATACTCATTGACTGTTGTCAGCATCTCGAAAGAGGTGGGGCTGTGAAAAATTCTAGGTGTTCAGCGGGGAACTGAACCTAAACCTTCGGCATATGAGCGTCGCACTCTACTCTCTACGCCACGGTGGCCAATGTTAATGGTTATACTAACCTCAAAAGTGTAATCATATCGAGCCCAAATGTCATACTGGGAATAGATAATGTAGGCAATCTCTTAGGCTGTTAGAAGTCAGTAAAAGTGGCGTTAGTGTGGTGTAATTACTAGGCATTATGACCGAAAACGTAATTAAAGGTTATATTCAAGTGCCCATTCAGTGGCTGCTGAGCGATTGGATCTTGCGGGAGCTTGTGACTAACTGTCTGATTTTACCAACTACGAAAGTAACCACCGAATATTTACATAACTCAGTTCACTTCCTTGCCCGCCAGAAACTCCAATGACACTTCTCTTTACAGGTGTTCTGTGTGAAGCCTCATGCATTCGAGTAAATTTTAAATGTTGCGATAATCAATTCAAAGGCGTGCTCAATTATGGGTCCAGAAAGTAAGGAGAAAGGACATTAAAAAACAAAGATGGGAAAGCAGGAATGAAGCTCCAATACAGGTGTATTCCCCTTTTTAACAGAAAACCTATCCTGGGTGCTGTCACATCCTGGGAAATTGTGATGGCATGCACCCGAGTGAGCGACAATTGCACAATTAAATACAAAGGATTGCATTGAATTGATTAAACGATAATTGTTCCTTACAAAAACCTCTCCTTAACCCCTTGACATAAGTCTTCTGCTCATCAGGCTCCATGTGAATACTCCACGCCACCCTCAAATTATGTGAACACTAAAAATAGGGGTGGCATCCAGGTGAAAGGACCTGAAGCACAAGCACTCTTTCGGCTTATCATAACTTATTCAAAAACATTCGCATTCAGCCTGTCAATCAAATGTTAATTCCCCGGTGTAATGAACTCTAATTGGGGGATTTTCAAAAATAAACTTGACGTGACAATGTGATTCATTCAGGGGTAGCTCACAAATCTAGGTAATTGTCTTCTTCATCGCTGTTTGGCGGAGTCACGGATCCTTACTAGAAAACAGCTTTAGTTAGCTTTCTGATGTTTATCCAGTAGCGGGGAAGGAGACACACTTACCGGAAAATTTACAAGTAATTGTCTCGGACATAAATGTCTGCCTTATTTTCTTATTATCTAATTAACGGGAAGGATCTAACCGGATCTAACCGACGGGAAATCCTAAATGAAGTCAATTGAATGAAGATTTAATTTTAAAAGTGTGTTTTCTTTAGAGGTTTAGAGGAATTCGAAATTCGAAAATTCTCTAAGTTTCCATAAAATTAATTTATTTTCAAAGACCACCTTTTGGGATTAAGAACCAAATGTGGCCTTTGGCATATAGCCCTACAAGGTCAGCTAGGATGAAGTATAATCTGGAAGTTCAACTCTCGGTGACTTTTTCCAAAAATTATCGGCCGTATGTCGGCGATACCGGCAGATGGGCAGTCGCTTTGGACTTGTCTTCGTAGACTAGCGAGTTTATATACCCCAACGGAAAAAACCCAGCCATCGTTAAAACGCAATATTTTTGGGGCTGAATCCCAAAGAAACTTGAAAGAATGCGATTACCAAGCATTTCTTTTAATAAATTATCCCTGGACCGAGTTGTGTGTGACAGGCTGCGTCGTCTTGATAAAAACACTGCTCCGGCACATTATGCTTGTTCAAACGAGAAAGCCAGTTATCATGGTTCTGTTTTTGGGAGCATCGGTATTTAAGAAGGTGCCTAGGGTGTTGTCTGTCTGTTGAGCTGTCATTGCCATGTGCCAGGACGCAGAACACAGAACAACATGATGCTATAAATAGAGTTTTATATTTACGATTGCAATATTCCAAATTAAAGAAAAGAGTTTATAAGGAAAATTCCAAGACCAACAAACTATCTTTAGTCTTTATTTAAAGGACTATGTGAAAAGGAATCACTTTCCCAACAAAGGGGTAACGCTTTCGTGAGGTGAGAGAAAACTACCGACCAACCATTATACCTCAGTTTCCTCTAGCGGGCCCTGATATCGCAGTTGTGGGTTAGTCAAAAACCGAAAGGTCAGAGCATTTGCTTAAATGAAGAACTAGTTTGGATTATGGGGCCGTATGAAAGATTGTTAAAAACAGAGAATGGAAAGTGGTCAAAATTTACTACTTTGATATGAATTAAGCCTTGATAAGAAGAAAGAAATTGTCTGCTTTAATGGGCTCTGAAAAATTTTGAGACGTTTCCAGTGCAGATAATGCAGACCTTAAATACTTGCATCGCTTTGGGATTCTTGTTTCAACGTCAGCTATTACACCTGGACACAGAAAGCCAGTCCAGAGGGTTAAATATCATCTTTCAAGTAAAATCGCTATACTGCCGATATTGCAAATGAATTTCATGACCATAGGTACTCGTACATAGATGCATTGGGTTCTTGGCAACATCGCACTGGTTACTGTGCGGGCCCAATGGGGTTTGTCATCACAGCCTTCTAGAGAAAAGTTCATCTCATCCGAAAAGACGATTTCTTTCCAAACTTTTGTCTGATGACCACTGATCAAAAAACAAGGCTAAGTTTGCAACTATTACATCAGTTGAGCCTTGAAAGTCAGTAAAGCAAGATTCCCCTGAGACTAGTGAGTGGAATTCTGTTGGAAGGATTAACCACTCTTCGAATTCCATAGGGAACTTGTTCATATCTGTGCGCAGAGGAAAAATATGTGTGTCATGAACTTTTCGCACGAAGCTACATAACGCAGCCACGATGTGCACGTCAATTTTAAGTAAAATATTTTTTACATTAAATTCTTGTATTTACAGAAAAGTTGCTGGAGCAGACGGACTGCCCGCAAATCTACTCAAAGGAGCTGAACTTAAAAGACAATTGAGAAATAAAACCCTCTCAAAACGAACTAAGCTTGGCTTATACAACAGCTGAGGATGACTTGTGTGGGCATGTGCATCAGCTCTTTTGTAAAATATGGTCAGAGGAAAGTATGCTCGTTGGATATCAGAACCGGTCCACAAGAAATGAAATCCCTTTGACTGCGCCTTCAGCCTTCTTAACGTCGCCTTCAAAATCCTCTCTGCCATATTATGTGAGCGTCTGAAACCGTTTGTCCATGGTCTGATGCGACCAGAGGAGTCGACAATAAACCTGATCTCCACTGTACGACAGGTCCTGGTAAGGACACATGACGTACAGACGCTCACTATCTAATCGACGATTTTAATGCCGTTTGTCCATGGCTTGATAGGTCTTTATCAGTGTGGTTTCAGACCAGGGAAGTCCATGATAGATCAGATCTCCACTTTACGGCAGATGCTGGAAATGACTCAAGAAGTGCAAATCGACACTTACCACCTATTCGTCGATTTTAAGGCCGCATATGGCAGTGTGCATGGGGACGAGCTATACAGTACCATGTCTAGTATTGGCCTTCCTAACACATTTCTCAGATTGTGAAGGATGACGATGTTTCCGTCCTCGCTGCTCCGTCAAGATAGGTTACGAACTCACCGAGACCTTAAATGTCAAAAAAGATTTTAGACAAGATGACGCACTGTTGTGTGACTTCTTTAACAACATCATCGAGAAGATCGTGCGTAACAGACAAGTCAACACCAGAGGCACGATCTTCCAGAAGTCAGTTCAATTGCTAGCTTACGTTGACGACAGTGACGTGATTGGACGAACACTGTAAGCCATCATTGAGGCAGTTACTGGCATTGAAGCGGAAGCGGCTAAAATGGGTCTGGCGGTAAATTTGGGCAAAACAATGTACATGCTGTCATCAAGGAATGACACACAACATCGACGTCTCGGACAGAGCATCACACTAAGCAGAAGCAACTTCGAGGTAGTCGAGGATTACCTCGGCTCTGCGGTAAACAGGGAAAACATCCGCACCGAAGTCAAACGCAGAATCACTCTTGCCAATCGCTGTTTCATGAGGCTCAAAAGGGAATTGAGTAATAAAGCCATCTCTCGAAGGACTAAGCTCGCTTTATATAACAGCTTTATCATCCCAGTTCAACTTTATGTCGCGGAAACCTGGACGTTGCTAAAAGCAGAGGAGGAAGTCCTTAGTCTTTTCGAGAGAAAAGCTTTGCATGTCATATTTGGTCCTCTTGGCGTGGATGGTATCTGGAGGAGAAGATTTTACGCCGAACTATATGGGCTTTACAGCGACTTTTGTCTGGTCAAGCGACTTCTGATGCAACACTTAAGATGGCTAGGTCATGTAGACCGTATGGACACCACTGCAATGGCCCGAATAGTCTTCGAATCAGAGCCATTGGGACAATTCAACAAAGCACGGCCCAGGTTAAGGTGACGCACACAAGTAGAGAAGGTCCTCAGCCAACTTGGAGTTCGCAACTGGAGGCAGCTAGCGAAAGATCGTGTTCACCGGAGAGGCATGTTGGTTGAGGCCCAGGTGGACAACGGACTGTAGTGTTGTAAAGAAGAAGCAGAAGTTTACAAGAAAGAATAAGCATTTAGTACTCTCCGCTACTTTTTAATCCTTTTAATCATCTTCTAGTCAAGGTTTCAAGGGTCTGTGTCTTAATACTGCGACTTAAGGGTATCAAACAATCCCTTTAGCGCGTGTCAATTACAAATAAATAATAATTTCCAAATTAATAAGAATCTTGCTCTGTACGGAGTACCGTCTCACATACCGGAGAATCCTTGGCAATGATTCCAAATTAGTCCTTTCTAGGGCTTGTGTATTTCATTTATTGCAGTTTGCAACTTGACTTGTAAGTACCACGCTGGAATGAGTTGGTGCAACAAAACCGTGACTTCCTCTAAGGTATGATAATTAATTGCTCTTCACAGTGAACGGCAGTTTAAGTCTTAATCCTTATGAGGCTCTGAGAAGCTGTTGGCACTTATTTGTAGAACACCTACTGTGCAGTCTTCCACAGAAATGTTCCCACACTAAACCAAGCCCTTCCGGTAGTCAAATCAGCCTTGATTGCGAAATATGAGCCGTCGCCGAAGAAAGCGACCATAAACCCAGCCACCATTAAGATTCAAATACATATTTGCCGTGATTTGCGTTAGTGAATTGATCGACCGAAATACCTGTCATTCGCACACATAAATTCGTTGTCTTAAGTGGAGCAATTGAGCGAAAGAAACAGCCCGACTTAAGCCCCAAAGCGTTCTGCAGCAAACGTCTTGTGTCATTATCGATTTTCCGCACAGATAACTCCAGAATTCCATTGTGGCCAACCGTCCATCGACCCGTACTCCGCTGTTGTGTCCCAAGCGTTTGTAAATTATTTCATTCAGATAACAACAGCTTATTCAGCTGCCTTTCTCAATTCGGTGCTTAAGGTAATCGGAAAATAATTAATCACTAGCTCCGTAGGCACCGCACCGCACCGCAGACCTCCCAGACAATGGGTACAAATTCCCATAATGGACTCTATTACATCACCTTAATCCGACCATTTGGGCTGGAAAAAAACACCTTTCGCCCCCTGCCTCTCAACACCGGCAATTTACAGTCGACCCTTGTGGACTACCCACAAATTCACTGCCTTACCCAGTGGCCAGTGATGCTGCCGCCGCGAAGGAATCGATAATTCACCTGAAGCTACGCACAATAAAAATTGTTTAAATCCTCGGAATTGTTAATCAGGCGGCGGCGCCCTACAGCTGGTGGCCGCGCCTGATGCGGGCGGGTCTCCTTTGCCGCACCCGGTCCTATTTTCTTATCTCGCCCTGCACGAAACCA
Source organism: Eristalinus aeneus (assembly GCA_955652365.1). NCBI lineage: Eukaryota > Metazoa > Arthropoda > Insecta > Diptera > Syrphidae > Eristalinus > Eristalinus aeneus. Next base: position 90,197,042 of record OY019130.1, on the reverse strand, counting down.
ACGAGAGTTAGGGAAGAAAAAAGTGTATTCACGTCGATAGGGATCTGGATTCCACAACGCCGCCCTTTCGTCGTCCACACGGGCGTTGTGGAGTGAGGAAATATTTGAATTCGCCAAAAGCGTTTTCCATTTCAACGGAGTCAACTCACACCCAGTCGTCGCAGAACTGCACGGCGCCAACGCAGACCCGTGCAGACCATGTAATGATGTTGCGGCTGCTTGAATGCCAGGCGGAAAGGGGCGCCGCGGCTGAAGTTGCTGATTCTTACGGCGATGTCGATGAAACTGCCGCTGATGATGATGATGACGATGATGAGACTTGATATTCAAGGCCACCGCTTATGATAGGACGTTGAGGGTTGTGGGGTTGGGGGTGTCGGTCCTGGCGTATTCGTATGTGAAATGGAATCAGTCAGATGGAATCCGCACTGGTTTCGGTCGAGGTTGCTCGATAACATTGAGGATATTAGATCGTTCGGCTCCACACATTGCGGCGCATGGAGTCGGTTACATTGCGGCGTGGCGGCATATCAGGTGGTGTACCCTGCGGAATGGGCTACAATTTGAAATTCCCCAAAATTACATGCAAAATGTCCCTTCACCGAGATGCCTAGAGGCTCTTAAACCGGCATGAAGTCATGTTTCCATTTTCTCCGTGCCTTTGTGTGCTCGGTGTGGTTCGGTCTGAAATTTATTCTGCCAATGGGATGCCGTTCTGTGGGTGTGGGGGTAGGGGGTGTGTGTGCTTGCGGTGAGCCAAATGCTTGGACACATTTTTTGTCATCGTGGAGTTCTCCTCCCTTGCCTCGCCTCTCCCACTCTTTGCCAACCTCCTGCAGAAGCCCATGTCGTGTCGTTCCTTGGAATAAATTATGCGGTTGAAATCGAGTTTCACGTCTGTACGGGCGCCTCGGTGTTTTGTTCAAAATAACTATTTGGCTGTTGTTGTTTTCCAGCTGGCGGTGGGAGTTGTTATTCAGTTCGTTAAGCATGCAGGTTGGGCGAAATGAAAAAGCTCGAGACAAACAATACCCGGAATGTCACTGATTGCCTCTCGGTTGACCCAGTTGCCCGTATCCCTGTTGAAAGTTCATTACCCTAGTCTCGGTCGCCTTTCAATCATCGCTCAAGATGCCCGGGTGCCGATTATTCGCATCGCACATCCCCACATCCGCAAGTTTCTATGAAATCACAGCCCACCTGAGCGGCAGCGGCCACAACAGTTTCATTCCTGCACGGATTGCCGGGTGGGTGGAAGGGGCGCCTGTGAGAATGGTAACCCCGCCGAGGGCCAAGGGGATTAGCATGGATTTTCGTTTAAGTTAAATGTAATTGGAACTGGGAGTTGAAATGAGTTGAATTGCTGATGTTCTGCTTCGACAGCGGTGATAGGCGCGGAAGATTAATTGCTTTTTGGATAAGTGGGCTAAACCCGGTTGGCTATGCGAATTCAGTGGATTTGGCGGGGAGGGGAGGTTGTGCGGCGAATCGAAACTACGTTCAAGTGTGTGCAAACAGATTGATTCGTTGTTTGACTTTAATTTAGTTCGCATTAAGTGGGAATACACTCGGTACGCTTTTGGTCGATTTAAGTGGGCCAATAGTTTGAATACGTGTGCGGAGGGAAGGAGGGTACAAATTGAATTGGAGGATGTTTGTACCTTTGTTTGCATTTGTTTTCAATCCGCCAATATTTGATGAGGAACTTTTATTATGGTTTGCTATCAGAAATAGCGTGTTTTTTGGATTAAGATTTGATTGCGTGAAGCTGGATTGAGTGAAGCTCGAATTCCAAAGAATTCAAATCCATGAAATCAAGTTCGAGGGTCCTCTGCGTGTTTCTATTCCAAAGGAGGCAAACTTTAGAATTCAGTAGCAACAAGTTTTGTGAATGTGCTTAAAGTCCTTAGAGACTAAAACCTCCTTCTTGTGAAGGAGCCCGAGCCGAAAACTGTTTCGATATCGACGTTTCTAGTTCCATGTAATGATATAAAAGACGAACAAAAAATTGGCAAAACATTAGAAGAAGAGCAGCAACTATATGGAAGGGGTTGTTGTCAAGCAAAGGTGAAGTGCTCAGTTAAAGCATTGGAACTGAGGTCTTGGGGGACAACTAAATTCACAACGTCGTAGGATATCCTGGACAATTTCAGCAAAACATTAATTCATTCAGCACACGAACCGCCTAAGAGAGATTTAATGTCGAAATTATTGCCCAGGGTTGAACACTGGGGAGAGGTGACAGAATCTTGTAAAGATTGGATATTTGAGGGAATTTTTGGACGGCAGTCAGTACCAATGAGGATAATTTCATCGTTTTTACTGCTGCTTAATATTTCTGAATTTCCAGCTGATCAGAATTACTCCAACGAAGAGTCGCCTGTTGTGCGAACAAACATATCTTAGGACACCTCCAAATTACAAAATGAGATCGCTCTTCAAAATAGTCAAGAAAAACTGTCAAATCCGAACCAAAAAGATTCAGCAATATTCAATAAGCGGTTCATAAACATTTGTCACCGTAATTGCACTAGGCATTGCTGCCTTGAAAAGGCTTAATAAAAGGAAGTCAGCGAGCATCAACAGCGTGACCACCCCTAACCCAGCACTTATTGACCGAGGAAATAAACATTCCGCATCATCAATATTTTCCAACGAACACTTTGTCGTCTAGGCTGCCCCAGCATGTTGTGATCGTTCACAACAGTAATGAAACACGACGCCAACCGTTGAAGAACAGAGCTGAAGAACGCACAACAGCACGATTCATTTTCCTTTATGCATTTCGTTTTCCCGCGTTTTCGTGAAATTATCATAGAGTAAGCAAATTTGTAATATTTACGCAGGGCGCTCAATATTCACGGTATCGGGGTGGAGCTGTGGTTATGTATATAAATTGATTTATTTATCAAGAATACTATTATTTTAGTACATTCATGTAAAATTTCATATAAATTTGATTATAATTCGCGTTTTATCTCTAGTTAAACAGAATCATAATGGCAACTTAGACGATGATAGTGGACATTTTAAAGCTGCATAGGACAGCATTCATCATCATGTCGAATTCGTTATCCCGGGAAAACTGATCTGCTTGTGTCGCACAACGCTAACACAAACGCGATGCACCGTGCAGTTTGGTGCAAGAACGTCTTAAATATTCCAAACCTGCATCGGATTCCTATGCACTCGTGTGACTCCTTCAATATTGTGCTGGAGAGAATAGTGCGAAGGGCGGTTGTAAACGCGAAAGGCGCTATTTTCTACAAATCAGGGCAATGGCTGGAATATGCTGATGACGTTGATATTATCGCCAGTTCCCAGGAAGCCGTTGTAGAAGCATTCACGGTTATTGAAGAGCAGGCGAAACGAGTTGGCCTGAGAATGAACGAGGATGAAACTGCTTTTCCGTGTTTTTGCTCCTCTCTCAATGCTTCATAAAAAGTGATACATTCATCGGATTTAGTTCAAAAATGCGTCGTTTTGTTCGATAATCTCTTTCCAACTAAACGGTAACTTCATAATACCCCGCTCGTAGAAGCCCCCCTCCTTATTTGCGAAGACAGCCACTATTCACAAGCCTCTTTTGAAATCAACTTCTCACCGCCAAGGGCATTCGCCATCGACAATAACAGGTGGTAATCACTTAGCGCTATGTGCGGGCTATGTGGTGGATGCGATAAAACCTTCCATCCGAGTTCCCGTAGCTTCTGACGAGTCATCAACAAAGTGGTGGAACACTACACACTTCCTTTTGGCCAATTCTGAACGCTTCTGGTCGATGGCCTGCTTCAAGCGATCCAGTTGTTCGCAGTAAATGGTAGAATTAAGCGTCTCGCCATATGGGAGCAGCTCATAGTGGATGAGTCCCTTTCAATCCCACCAAACACATAGCAAAACCTTCCTGGCCGTCAATCCCGGCTTGGCCACTGTTTGGGATGATTCACCGACCTTCGACCACAGCCGTTTTCGTTTGATATTGTCATATGTGATCCAATTTTCGTCGCCAGTCACCATCCGTTTCATAAATGTGTCGAGTTCGTTTCAGCAGCATATCGCAGGCGTTAATTCGGTCCAGAAGGTTTTTTGGGTGAAATCATGCGGCACCCAAACATGAAGTCTGTTTTTGTATCCATCCTTCTGCAGATGGTTTAAAATGGTTTGGTGACTAACTTCCATCTCCTGGACGACGTCACGAGATGCCACATGCCGTCCTAACTCTATGATTTTCATGATTCGAACGGTATTCGTTGTCACAGGTCTTCCTCCGGCTGGCTTATCCATGGTGTCGTTTTCACCGGCTCTGAATCGCCGAAACCGTTCCTCAGCGGTTCGAAGTGATAGAGTACCAACCCCCAAAAACACCATTAATCTCACGGAACGTTTCTCTAGCGGATTTGCCTTTAACGAAGGAAAACTTTAAAATAGCGCGAATTTCGGCCTTAGTGAACTCCATGTTTACACGTCTATAACTGTTGAACGCAATATCCAAATCATAGCGTTTTGTAGGTTGTGTCAAGACCTTTCAAATGATGTATAGTGTTGCCAGATACGAGCTCTGTAGCACTTTGTACAAAGCAGGAAAATTCAAAAGAAAAAAGGGAAGGGCGGAAGGGAGATATTTGACAACCTTATATATGCTGTCGACAAAAAATCTATCCGTCGAATGTGGTAATTGACAGATACAACTTTGAGGTAGTTAAGGAGTTTGCCTACCTCGGAGCAAACGTAAACTACACCTTAATGGAGATTCGGCACAGAATCATCTTTGGCAACCGGTCTTATTTCGGCTCGTCAAAACACAAAGGGTCCAAACAACTTGTTCGAAGGACTAAAATAATGCTTCAAAAGACGCTGATCTTAACCGTACTTTTGTACGGAGCCGAGTGCTGGATGATTAGAAAAACGGCAGAACAGAATCTTAATTCCTTTGTTTGAAAAATTCTGCGAAGAATACATGGTCCTGTCTGCGAGGAAGGCGAATGGAGGAGAGGACTATGTCCTGTACCAAGACGTGGATGTAGTTCGATAGGCAAAAATCTGTTAACTGCAGTGGCTGGGCCTCATCGAGCAAATGAACCACATCGCTCCAACTAAGAGGATCTTCGAATCCCAGCCTTCGGATTCGAGAAAGAGGGGATGGCCAAACCTTCGTTATAGCGGCCAAGCGATTGAAGAAAGCTTGGTCTTGACATCTAAAAGCTGCGTGCCCGGGACCGCAAGAATGGAAGGCAACGATAGCTCAGGCTTCAGACCTTTCATAGGTCGCAGGGCTGATAAGTAAGTAAGTAGGTCATGACTGGTAACAAAATGCTTCGTCACCGGCAAGTCATAATGTCTAATCACACAAAACAAAGGCTTCTCTAAATTGTCCAGTTCCGACCAATTCAAGGAACTTACAGCGGACACAATCGACCAACTCAAGACTCATTGTTAAATCCACTTGAAAACTTGAACCCCGGTGAAATTCCCTGGATGGAACCCGGTCGATAAGGGCACATTCAGAAGTTTGACTTTAGAAACGAACCATGGGCTATCAATCACATACATTCTTCTTCTTCTTCCTATGGCGCTACAGTCCGGGGTGGACCTGGGCCTCAACCAACAAGCCTCTTCAGCTAGCACGATCTTTCGCCAGCTGTCTCCAGTTGCGCTCTCCAAGTTGGTTGAGGTCCTTCTCCACTTGTGTGCGCCACTTCAGTCTAGGTCGTCCTCTGTTGCGTTGTCCCAATGGCACGGATTCAAAGATCACATACATTCACCGCGTAAAGTAAAGACAGGCACATTTGCAGCGCCGAAGTGGCCGTTTATGTGGTATGTTCAAAAAATAAGGTGAATGTTAAATTTCGTGGGCTACTTCCTCTTTTTTTTTATTTGTAATGTTGGTAGACTCTTCTCGAACATGTGCTTATAGTTCCGGCTAGAAAGTATATTTATTTTGTTTGTGAGAGGCATAAATGTAGACGTAAGCATCTCGTACACCGAGCGACGTCGCACTTTCAACAGTTTTCCTCGGAGAAATGCAAGGTTCCTGGTGTTTGGGAATAATTCAGCTGCAATTGGCGTTTCGAAAGCGTCACCACAGATGTACCAGTCGACCCAGTCGGACAAATCGCTCATTTTGATCGGACTTCTTCAGACAAAGACGTGGTCAGCATTAACATATCATGTTAAATTGAAGTTCCAGGAATTGGTCGTTCGAACGATAAGAATTGTAAACTTATGATATTCCTTTATTTTTTTTATTTTTTCACATAACAAATCAAATCCCATGATGAATCACCTCTTTTTCAAAATTCACGAGCTACCGGGCAGCACTTCTTCTTGCCCAAACGAACCAGAGACTGGGAGGAGTGATTCCGATCTTGACTTGGAAGCTGTCGTTGCAGCTCTATTTACTGTGGAACAATAAGAGAAGCCCTTAAATAACTCAAAGTTGTTGAATGTGCGTCCTTTACTTATAACATTTACACCCAGAATTGAATTTGAAAGATTAACGAAGGAGTTCGAAGCCCTTCCCGCGGTTTGGGAGTCACAAGTTCCTTTCTTTAAATTGGCTCATCTACCAAATGTTCACATGTTTACTATACTTGTAAGGGAAATGCATAATCGGCATGTCGTACCTGGCTACTCTACCCCTACTAGGATCACCACTTCAACTCCTCTAATACTGAATGAAGTCCTAAACAAAAAAGTTCTCCATCATAAGACCACCACAGCGGCAGACACAAACACTGGCAAGTGACATTCGCCTCTGGTCGAGGACAAGATCTCTCGGCAAAGTTCGCGCGGAATATTATTCCCTCGTTACCACACTCAGACGAACGGTCCACAGGAAACTGTTGAAAGGAACAGCGCACCAGATTCCTTGGGACTGCATTATCGTCTTAAAATATTATACGATGACATCCTTCCGGCGATATAGCCATCTTCGTCATCTCTTCGGGTGGTGACTGTGCGAGCATCGTTTGTCGTCCTAGTCATCGTCCTTGTCGCTTTTAATGTCATAAAGTAAGTAATTCGTTTGCCACTACCAACACCCGACTTCCGGCACCCGAGATGGCTTCTCCGCATGACTCGCCTGGACGGTTGATGGGGTTGCGCCAAAGGACTCGTGAGCGAGGAATCAAAGTCAGCGGTATGCAGTGATGCCATTAATATAAGCGTACAGAAGTCATTCAGGAGTGGAGATATGGGAGATACACATGAAGGAGCCGAACAACTGCAGAGCATGGCGGCATCATCATCATCAAGACGAGCAACTGAGCAGCCAGGGTCCCATCATCATCGCAGATCGACACTGGGACAATGGGATGGAGTGTGGTCTTTAGTGTCTTTGTCGATGAGGGAAATTGTTATTTCTGGAATGAATTTAAGTTCGGAATGGTCCAAGTCGGTGGGAGTCTCACAAACTTGGTCCCGACGGCGTCATAAAATCTGAACGCGTGCACGACTGACGTGTGTGTGTGCGGGTGTGCACTCTGCAAAGTGGATTTCTCATGTTTGATGGTTATGGCAGAGCGAGGGGGCGAAGATGTGCATTTAATTCTGTTAGAAGTGGAGGCATGTGAGGAGATTTTCATTAAATCTTGAAACCAATATTCTCTAAGCGCTCGTTTTGGATGTCTCAACTGGCTTGATTCTGAAGTTTATTCAATAAATCGGTTTAAGACCTGCTGCCGGAGAGTTTCCTCTCATTCATGAGTTTATCGGGGGAGATGTTTGAGCAGTTCGAGTTTGTGATGGACGATATTTCAGGCGAACGTTTGTGCTGCAACTTCTTAATGGCGGGGACTGACTGTCATTTCCTGGCGTCAATTGTCCATGGAGAAGGAGAAGGAACCCAATTATTGCTATTTGTTTTTAAATGGAAGCACGTAAGTCGAGCTTATTCATAAAGAACGTGAAGAGTGAAATATCAAAGCACAAGAGAGTTACAGACTGCACACCAACTTCGTGTCAGTTCTTCAAAAGGGGGCTTATGGGGTTGTAACGGACACGAAGTATCTTGTGAAAATCAGGTTGAAGAGGCGAAGAATTTGCTTCTGTGCTTAAGGAATCCAACCATTTTCAAGATAATTTAGGTATGGAAGTCTCCTTTTGATCAAGTCGGCAGACGCAATTCGCTAAAAATGGTCTGGATCCTGGGACACAAGGGAACCACAGGAAACGAGGTTGCAGGTGGACTTGCATGGCAAGTATGGCAAGTGTCCAAAGCAGCAGACATAGGCCATGAACACACCTTGGAACTTCCAATCGACAGTTGTGTGACTGAACAGTACAACTATAGATAACATAACTCTCGACGACGTAGAGTTCAGCAAAAGGGTGCTCCAAAGCTTCTTATTTTTTTTTTTTGAAACCTAGGTCTTAACCAACATGCCTCTTCAGCCAGCACCTGATGTCTATAGTTGTTCGCTCCAAGTTTTTTGAGGTCCTTCTCCACTTGTGTGCGCAATCATAGCCTGTACCATCCTCTTCTGTGTCGTTCCAATGGCTCACATTCGAAGAGTTTCCGAGCCATGGCAGTTGTGTCTATACGGTCTATGTTACCTAGTCATCTTAAGCATTGCATTAGAAGACGACCGACCAGGCGCATGTCACTGTACAGCCCATAGAGTTCGTCGTTAAATATTCTCCTCCAGATGCCGTCAATGCAATCAGTACCAAAAATCGCACGCAAAATTTTTCTCTCGAAAAGACTAAGGGCATCTTCATCCATTTTTTGGTAATGTCAAGGTTTACGCGCCATAGAGTAGGACTAGGATGATCAAGCTGTTATATAAAGCTAGCTTAGTCTTTCAAGAGATGGTTTTCTTACTCAATTGTCTCCGGAGCCCAAAAACACAGCGCTCGGCAAGAGTGATTCTGCGTTTGATTTCGGTACTGATGTTGTTGCCCCTGTTCCCCGCGGATCCGAGGTAGACGAAGCCCTTGTCTACCTCGAAGTTGCTTCTGCCTAGTGTGACGCTCTGTCCGAGACGTCGATGTTTTGTGTCCTTCTTTGATGACAGCATGTACATTGTCTTGCTCTCATTAACCAGACCCATTTTAGCCGATTCCGCTTTAACTCCAGCAAAGGCCTCATTGATGGCTCGTTATGTTCATCCAATCACGTCAATGTCATCAGCGTCAGGTAGCATTTGAACTGACTTTTGGAAGATCGTGCCTCTGATTTTGACTTGTGGGTTATGCACGATCTTCTTAAGCATGATGTTGAAGAAGTCACATGACAGTGTGTCGCTTTTTTTAAAACCTTTTTTGACATTGAAGGTCTCGGTGAGTACTTTACCGACCTAATTGGACCAGCGAGAGTTCTCTATCGTCATCCTACACAATCTGACGTGTTAGGTAGGAATGCCAAAACTAGACATGGCACTTTATAGCTCGTCGCTATGCACTTTGTTATCTGCGGCCTTAAAATCAACGAAAAGGTGGTAAGTGTCGACTTGTATTTCTTGAGTCTTTTAACGGATCTGGTGTAAAGTGAAGATCTGGTCTATAGTGGACTTCCCTGTCCTGAAGGCAGACTGATAGGAATCTCTCAGGTCATGGACAAACCGTTTTAGACGCTCACACAATACGGCAGAGAGAACCTTTTAGGCGATGTTAAGGATGATGATCCCTTGATGGTAGGCACAGTTTAAGGGGTCTCTTTACTTGTGGACCACATGGGCGACACTGAGATTCCACTTATCGTGCACGCATTCTCGGACCAAATCTTCCAAATGAGCTAAAAGCATGCGCCAAACCAGTTCATCTCCAGCTGCGTTAAATATTTCGGCGGACAGAACGTCCGCTCCAGCAGCTTTGTTTGACATCGGTTTGACGGTTTCGATATTGCTTTCTGGACTTTATCAATGTCGGGGGACGAACCTCTTGACTAGCATCGTCCAATTTAGCCCAACGTTCTACCTTACAAAGGAATTTGGGCTGTCATCGCAGTGACGGACCAATCATCAGAAAGAAATCTGCGTCACCTCTGTAATCTCTAGACAGGAAAGACTGCGAACGAACTGACGACTTGATGTACATACAGGAACACGTCAATTTACAATTTAAGTATGTTTGAGCCAAGTGATGAGTTTCCTCACGATGCCTGAAGAGAAGTTGAAGATACGATGCCTGAAGAGAAGTTGAAGGCAGAGTACATTTTCTGTCCCGCCTTTGCTTGGATCAGGTGGCGGACAGTTGATCCGGATGTGGTTGGAGGTGACACCCTTAAGTTTTTGTCACCGAAGTGCTTGGTGGCCCCGATAACCAAAAAATTATATTAAATATAGCTTACACCTTAATATGTGGGCGCCGTGGCGTAGTGGGTAGAGTTCGACGCTCACATGCCGAAGAGTCTAGGTTCGATTCCCAGCTCAACACCAATTTTTCGAATTTTTCACGGCACCACCTCTTTCGTGCTGCTAACAACACTCAAAGAGTAATAACTGTCTATGACAGCTTTTCAAACGTCGCCGTTCGGAGTCGGCAGAAAACTGTAGGTCCCTTCTACTCGTGAGAGAACAGTAGCGCGCACAACACGAGTAGTTGATGAACAAGCTAGGCTCTGGTCCCCCTTTGGACTGTAGCGCCAACAATTATTATTATTATTATTATTTACAACTTAATACGAAAAGGGCAGTGGAACAGTTTTTGAGTCTGTGTGCTTCAGAACCTTTCTCCGGAGAAAACCAAGTGTATCCATATATGTCTTTTTCAACGTGAAGACTTTGGGAGAATCACTACAATCGTGGTCTCAGGAAACAGCTGCGTTCCATACAACTTCGAATCAGAGCCAGTGAGACAGCTTAATAGCGCTTGAAAAGATGGACACTAGAACCACTGGTGTCCAGTTTTTTGAACCAGAAGGCGAGACAAGCTTACTCTCAACTAACTTCTGAATATAAATTCTTCTTAAAAGTGACTTTGCTGTCCATGTAGTCGAGATAAAGGAAGTCCTCAAAGTCGTTGATTTTCACTTAAACGCTTTTTCCGAGATGCTTCGCTAGGTGCCAAAGAGTGCTAGGGCTAATCGTCAACTGACACTGCGACGTCTGTAAAGAAGGTAAAGGCACTGTAGGCCACTTCCTTTGTCATGGACCTAACGCGGATTGGATCAGGCGGCGAGTGTTTACTGCTGATGTAGTTGGAGCTGAAACCCTAGGCTTTTTACAGAGCGCTTCCTGATAATTCCAGAAGTTGGTACATATTGGATTTAGGTAACTGTTTGGTAGAACAAACGGATTGAATCTGATTGCCATGGGGTAATGTTTCCCAACATCTAAATAAAGGGTGATTTTTTAGCTATTATTTTTTGGAAACACTGGTTTAAACAGCTTACGAACGTTTCGTGTTTTTTTTTACACAGCCAAACATCTTCAGTTTGGTCTATAATTTAACCATGAATCGTCTTACAATCGAACAACGCTTGCAAATTATTGAACTTTATTAACAAAATGCGTGCTCTGTTATGAAAGTTCATCGCGCTTCTTCCATTTTATACTCAAAATGGACGAAGCTCATTTTTGGATCAATGAGTACGTAAATAAGTAGAATTGTCGATTTTGAAGTGAATTTCAGCCAGGAGCATTACAAGAGCTACCAATGCATCCAGAAAAAGTCACAGTTTGGTGCGGTTTATGGGTTGGTGGCATCATTGGACCGTACTTCTTCAAAGATGATGCGAATCGTAACGTAACTGTGAATGGTGAGCGCTACCGCGAGATGATATCCAACTTTTTTTGCCCAAAATGCATGACTTGCATGACATGTGGTTTCAACAAGACGGCTACATGCCACACAGCACGCTCAACGCGTTCAGTGAACATTTTATTTCACGTTCGGGATCGGTCAATTGGCCGCCTCGATCGTGCGATTTGTGTTGCTATGTTTAAGCTCATGTCTATAGAGACAATCCCGCTTCAATTGACTCATTGGAAGACAACGTTGAAGCATTTATTCGTGAGATACCGGCCGATATGTTGGAAAGAGTATGCCAAAATTGAACAAAGCGGATGGACCATTTAAGGCGCAATCAAGGGCCACATTTTCATGAAATAATCTTCAAACATTAAATTATATGGACCGTACTATCGATACAAATAAGGATTTCATGCATTTTCTGAATTTAATGTGTTTTTCGCCCTTATGACCCTTTAAAATAAGAAGCTGCTCTGGATAATGATATTGGCGGAGGATACAGGCAGAGGTTTGCATATAGAAAAGGGGAACTTTAAGGAAAGAAAAGTGCTTACAGATCTAAAAGCAAACGAGCCAAGAGTTCAGAGCTGTTTGTTCAGAAAATTCTGATTTGATCAAAATTTCAGAGTCAGACACCTTTGAAAAATCTACGAAAAACTATTTACTTTAAGTTGACTTTATCTAAAAAATGGACCTTTTCCAAATAGTATCAAATTTTGAACAGGTGGGCTTTTTGCTACATTAAATTTTGTGAGAAGGGACTTGCGAAAGGGGAGCTGTTGATCAGCACAGCATTCAAACTAGTAGAGTAGTTGCCCGGTTACAGAAGGCTTTAGGAGTTCTGTGTCTGTAACTTGAAGAGTGAATCGAATCAACAAGGGACAAGCCGCTTGACAGTTTTCGTTTAAAAATTATGGCCAGCACCTGAAGGTGTAAACATAAGAACACAATTACCTAAATCCTTAGAGCTGTAGAACTCGCTTGTTCGTCTTTAACAAACGCATTAACCTCTTTGAGAAGCAAAACGTTTTCCTATCTTGACAACTTGAAAACTTATTTTTCAAAATTCAATTATGGGCGTCACACATTGGAGTTCATTGAACTAATTGAGAGCGACTGTTTGATCAGTAGTGGATGAAAGTGTTCACAAATTAAATGCCAAATTATCATTTATATCACTATTGGAAAACATTTTATGACGAGAAATCAGAGATTATCCTGTCATAAGATTCATATTTTCTAAGCGCAATTTAAGGCGCCTTGAAAGTGTACCTTCCTCGTGTTCACACAGATCAAGGAGAAGACAGTTTCCAAATGAGGACCTTTCAAGTTCTGAGAAACCTTATTAATAAAGTCTGTTATCCACCTGAAATTGACTCTTCACAAAGTAAGTTCCCATAGGAGCGTGATCCTCACCTCCCAGCACACATTCCCTATACCACTATCTCATTTAATTAGAATTCCCCTCTTCCCTGCCACCCACGTTCTCGACTCAAATACGCAATAAGCCATCTTTGAAAAGCACACAGAGCCACCTTCCTGCAACAATGAAAATGAATTCGCAACTCCCACCCTCATCATTTGCCCTGATTTCTATCCCAATGCAGCACAAAATTAAAAAAGATAATACTCTGGTGCTCGGGGCGATTAGGGATTCACTTTGATGAGGACAAAGTGAAATTCCAGCCATAATTACCTCAAAGTGCATCCCTGGCAACTCGTGAGCCAATTTTCGTCCCTCTTTGTCATCAATTCTGCAAAAGCAGTCTTGGTTTGAGATCACTCCCACTCGGTCCCTCTTTCCCGCACCGCTGTCATGATTAAATCGCTTTTCTCCAATAAACTTTTGAACGGAAAGATATTCGACATGCTGGGCAGAATTGAGGCCCACAATACCATCAGCACCACCACCACTGCCGACACGACCACCAGGGGCATACGTTCCAGATGTGTTTCGGTCTCGTAAATTCTTAAGCCCATTTAGACAATGAAGAAGATATTACATGCCATGCTCCCCTGTCACTGTTTGCCAACGAATCAAAGACAAACTCCGGTTCGTCATGAGACGGTTCGTCCCTCGCCGCGGAGGAGCGCTACACCAGTCATCCGCATGCAAGGCTGCTGCTAAAAGTTGTGTAGTTTTGCTCCTTATCTCTGACGTATCCAATCCCCCGCTCTTCTCCACTGAATTAAAACAACATCAAGAGGGAAAAATAAAAGTTTCCATCTTTCTCAATGGAGCAGAGGAAGGCAAAAAAGAAAGAAAAACTGCTAAAAATGGGGAAATGATATAAAGAAAAAGATTCGAAGAAATATGTTCGTTTTCGGAAGTGAGGCATGTTTGGGAATCAATGCCAGGGAGGACGCCCATTTCGGGCGTGCGCTTGTGCACGGCTTACATCTCCAACAATTGTGGGTGTCTGGGGAGGGAAAAACTTTTGCAGGCAACCGCCTCTGCCGAAAAATTGCTTTTGATTGTTCTTTTCCTACAGTTTACTCGCAGTTTGTGTGCCACAGAATGTGGCAAAGGAGCATGAAGACGGGACACGAAAGATCTTGTGCCATCCTTTGGGGGGAATCATCAATAAATTACAAGCAAATTGGATTAGTTTTGAGGTAGCCGATTGGTTTACGGAGCTATGTAGCCGCGGAGCTCATGAAAGTTAGCCTCGTGTGCAGATTGAACTTCTGCCTTAAGCTGTAGCGCTTTGGGGGGTTCTGGTGGCGGCTGTGGGAGTCGTTTTATGGTTGCAGTTGGGAAATTGATTATCAGCGATTAGTGCGCCTCAAGTGATCGTGGAAAATGGGTTTGACTTGGCAATGGTGACTTTTTTTAGTTTCAATTGACTGTGCCGAGTGGACTTGTGTTGGTGTGCTTCCAACGACACGACTTCTGCGACACTGGTGTGATTTTTAGAAATGCTTGTAGGCACAGTTAACTTTTTCATCATTTGCTCTTGACTAGGTCTTCGTAGGTCCCTTTTATTCGTAAGGAAACTGTACGACGCACAACACAAGGAATTGTTTAAGAAGCTAGGCCCAAACCCCTTGCTGTGCCAGCTAAGGTGTGTGGAGAAGGGGTGTGGGTCCTACATGAATTGAAGTTCGATTATTCGTTGACTTGACATTCAGGAGAATGATCGGGCAGAAGAACAGTCCTTTAGGAGAACGTTGAAACTGCTGGAGAGTAGGACAAATTTGTATGCATTGAAATGCAGAGACCATCCAGCAGGAGGAACAGATTTGTTAGGTTTACAAATGCAACAGTGGTCTCTGACTTCTCTGCCATGTCGAATTTTAAGGCTTCGAATTTTTTGCTGGGACCCCTAAATGACAGGAATTAAGTTACAGAAGATACAGTTTAAGAAAGGAAAAGGAGGTACAGGTGAACATTGGTTTCAAATACCTGTGGAGTGTACTAAGAGGGAAAAGTTGAGTTAGAAAGAGCATTTCACTTTCGTGTGGCGCGTCTAAGGGACGAATCTCTAAACTTTACTCTGGGTCCGAAGGTGGGGCTAAGGGTAAACGGGTGGCCAATCCGAAAGTGACGTGTGTTGCCGAAAAGTTATTTGAAGAAAGGAAAGCAGCTTTCTAATTCGTTAGAGCATTTTTGGTGGAAATAACGATGAAACTGTCATAAAGACGCAACATTTCGTCAATGTTCCACCGAGACAGTTAAATTCGGAGACTGTTTTTTGTTAATAAATTTAATCGCTCGCTATTGGATTCTATCCTGAAAGTGCAGAAAGGTCTTGGAAACTTAACTTTAGATTTGTGCGAAAAGCCGCTTTGTATTTCGCAGCCAGATCAAAAAGTGTGAAATATTTCCTGCATGACGTAAAGAAACCGAAACATTTCCCTGTATTTTCGTTCAGTTTTAACAAAAAAAAATAGAGTCCTTCTCAGATAATGGATGGTTATGTTGACAACGGTGTCAAGATCAGAATTGAATGACCTAAACATACGCTCTTGATCCAAGGCTTTAGTCAAAGAGGAGTGGAGAAAGGTAAGGAATGAATATGAAAAGCTAAGAGAACAGAGAAGTGAATCGAAATGTAAAGTCGTATCCCTAATTTAAGGAGAAGTTTTTTAAAAAGATATATAATATTTTTACTGGAACCAGAGGTCCTTCTTCTTCTCCTTGTTGTGGCACAACAGTCCGAGGTGAACCTGAGCATAAACTAACATGCACCTTCAGCCGGCACAACCGCTCGCCCGCTGCCTCCAGCTATGCACTCCAAGCTGGTTCAGGTCCTTCTTTTCTTGCATGCATCACCTTAGTTTAGGCCGTCCTCTGTTGCGTTATCCCAAAGGCTCAGAATCGAAGACTTTTTGAGTCGGTGCAGTGGTAGCCATACGCTCTATATGGCTAAACCATATTAAGCGTTGTATCCGAAGACGCTTGACCGAGCGCATGTCGCTGTACAGCCCATAGATTTCCTCGTTGAATCTTCTCCTTCAGATGCCATCAACGCAAATAGGACCACAAATCGCACGCAAAACTTTTCTTTTGAAAAGACCAAGGTCTTCTTCATCCGCTTTTAGTAAGGTCCATGTTTTCGCGTCATAGAGTAAAACTTGGATGATCAAGCTGTTGTATTAGCTTATTCCTTCGAGAGAGGGCTTTATTACTCAATTGCCTCTTGAGCCCAAAAAAAACAGCGATTGGCAAGGGTGGTTCTGAGTTTAAATTCGGTGATGGTGTCCTTATGTCCCTAACTACCTCGAAGTTGCTGCTGCTAAGTGTGACGATCTGTTAGAGAATTTTTGTGACATTGAAGGTCCCGGTGAGTTCGTTACCGACCTTGACGGAGCACCGAGAGTTCTCCATCCCAATCTAACGAGTTTGGTAGGAATGCGAAAACTTGACATGGAACTGTATAGCTCATCTTTATGCGCACTGTCATATGCAGCCTTAAAATTGTGGTGAGTGTTGATTTGTACTTCCTGAGTCTTTCCCAGAATCTGTCGTAAGGTGAAAATCAGGTTTGTAGCAGAAAAAAAATAAATAAATAAATAGAACTAATCACCCTGTTCTAGATTTGTTTTCGGACACCAAGTAAACGGCTTACATGTACTTGCAAAGGCTTTGCTTAATCCATCTGATCAGGTTATCGACCTGGAATACAGCTTCATTATAAAATGGAGTCAAAATATGTTTATTTCTTCTTCTCCGTTTATCGACCGAACAATAGAGATAAGGAACTGTATGAGAGTTGATTTTTTCTATTCCGATCGCCCATCACCCGAACTTCAACTTTCCTCCTATAGGTTAACTGTTGAATTTCCTGGTCTGAGACCACAGGAACTTATTAAGTTGTGAACCAACGATTTCAGGCACTCACACCATACGGCAAAGACGATATTGTAGGCGATGTTTAGAAGGCTGCTACCTCGATAATTGGCGCAGTCAAAGGGGTTTCCTTTCTTGGGGACCTTGCCCGGTCCTGTGATTCCACTCATCGGGCATGCTTTGCTCCGACCATATCTTACAGATGAGCTGGTGCATGCGCCCAACGAGGTAATTTTCAGCGACTTTAAATAGTTCTGCGGGTAGTCCAGACCCAGAGGTCCTTCTTCTTCTTCTTGTGGCGCTACAGTCCGGGGTGGACCTGGGCCTCAACTAACATGCCTCTCCACCCATTACGATCTTTCGGCCGCTCTCCTACCAAGAGATATAAGGGCTTTATCGGTGTATTGGATAAAGCAACAGTTCGCAATGGGAACAGAGTTTTGAGAGAATTCAGAGACAGAAGAGAACAGAAAATTCTTCCACAATTCTTGTTATGTGTGGTTCTGTTCTCGCACGAGAAGAGAAGTACAGATATTGAAGACTGAATAGGCGAAATTTCCGAGGTTTTCGATTGACTGTGGGTGTGAATTCAAAAGAATGGGAAAATGAAAAGTTGTTAGTACCTGGGATCTTACTTATCCGAAGGAAGTAGGATTTCTTCAGAAACTCACAGTGACAAAAGCGAACCACTTGACGTTATGCGGCACTAATATCAGAAAAAAGTCTCCACTCAATTTAATTCGAGGTGTTCAGCCGGGAATCGAACCTAGACCCTTCGGCGTATGAGCATCGCATTCTACCCACTACGCCACGGCGGCCAATACCAGGCAGTAATCTTAATTTAATGTAATTTCTTGGTTTTCCAAAGAAAGGCTGTGTTACAAAACTCAGGTTTTCAGTTCCCTCTACATCAGCGCCAAACAGGCGGCCGGACCTGATACGAGCACCGGCGGGACACTGACAAAGAAAGTGCACTGAAGTGTCTTCACCTTCTCCACAGGCGTCGCAAAGAGTGACACATAGGTGCTTAGCGAAGGTGAAGTGTCCCGATAGTACGCCGACAAGTCCTCCGCACTCACTTCTGTCTACAGATAGGAGAAAAGACTCGGATTTCTTGCTAACGTTCGGGAGCATACACATAGTCATCCTGCATTCTGGAGAGTCACACAACCTCTGGTTGTGCTGAAGGGAGATCCAGCCGTCGACGGAGGCCTTGACCAAGGATGTAGGCAGACCCAAGGTGGCCGCGGGCCCTACGAATGGCTCGGTTGAGCCATGCCTAGGTAGTTCTTCGGCAATCTCGTTTCTCATGATCGCGGGATGTCCTGGGACCTAGACAAATCTAAACAAATTGCCAACCAAATTAAGGGAAGACTTGCATTCTTTATTTATCTTGGAAGTCGTTAAGGCCTTAAGGATAGCTTGGGTGTTGCTACAGACACAAATAATTCGTCCCTTTCGCAATATTGTTGGTGGCCAGTAGGATCGCAAACGCTTCCGAATGGAAAACCAACCTAAGAAGGCCTGAAGTCTGATGTTGTCGTCTTTCACGAAAGCTTTAGCCCCAGAACCCTCCGTCATCTTATAGCCGTCCGTGAAAATTCGACTGCCAGTGCAGGACATGGGAAAAGTTGACATTGTATAAGCGACGCAGCTGTATTACCTTACATCAGATGGCATGCCCATGAGGAAAGTGTCATAGGAGAGGCGGTGTGTGAAGTCATCGAAGCTCCAGTGCGACCTGGACAGGGATGGCCTTGATTGTGCATCCCATGTTGTAAAGGTCAAGACGAGGGAGATTGATCAGTGACTCAAGAGCAGAGCCAGACAAGCTGGGGAAGGCTCCTGATTAGATAATATACTTCAGAATAGTGGTGAGGTTTCATACTACCAGAAATAAATTTAACCCTGCGGCAGGTCCGGAAAAGATCTAAGATGATCGGCACCCAGAAAATGGTTATCAACATAAAGGCAGCATGTGTCTCTTCCCGATAAAAGCATGCCTTCTCAGCGCTCCCTATGACCTGAACGACAAATTTTATACTTTGATATTTTCGCAAAAATCGGCGCTTTCCAAAGGTGCTTCGGCCTTTAGGTCCTTAATTTTGAAGAAAACTTCAAATGATGGCAGTCGATGAAGCGAAGAAGACAATGCGTAATACACATTATGAACGACACGATTAATCAAAAGTGCGTTAACATGGCTGGCACCTGATTCAGACACCAGACTTGATGAGAAAAAGGCAGCTGCTCTTTTAACTTTGAAGAGACGATCGCTGAAGTGGAATGCACCGAGTCTCTAAAAGAACTTTATAGCGTGTAGCATAACACTTGAGATGGTAAAACACCCCGTCTATTGTGCCTTCGCTTGTGGATAAGGTCTTTACACTTACTCTTTATAATCGCAGCTTCTTTGCACTCAGGAGGGAAGTGGGTAACAGAGACCTCATTCGGGGATCAAGTCAACTTGCTTATTGTGCATAGTCACAGTCATACACGTTCTTAGGCTTTTTCGGAAGAAAAGTTGTGCATGACATTTTTTCTGTTGGCGTTTGGTAGAGGGGGATGAGCAACAAGCTCTTCATCGACCAAACCTCTCAAAATATACACCTCTACTGAGAATCGAACCACTGCGAACCTTTATCAGAATCCCAAAGCATCTCCAACGGCGTACGTTTAGATCGATAAAAACTGGACCACCAAGCATGCCACTCCGGGTTCCTTGTCCGAGCGACAAACTGATTCTGCATAATTCCATTCCCTCGCAAATGGGATTCCTCCACTTTGCATCTCACCACCATCGCTGGCAATGCATAAAATCTAAAATAAAAGACTCCCCTCATTGTCCTCACAAAGTCCAGCCCTGCGCTGCATTGTCAGGTCAAGTGCCATCCGTTGCCGTACTCACGACAAGCACTCTACTTGGGCAAATCGGATTTCGACATCTTCCGTTAATGAACAATGCACTGAATTAATTTGGAAGAGTAATTCGGAAGGAAAAAGCCAACCACCACCACCTACAGCATTCCAGTTCTGATCAACTTACACTCCACCACGTCCTCCATGAAGTCCTCCACCATGAACAATGGCTAATGAGCACCTAGACTAATTCTGCAAAATCAACGAAAAAACTAACCACACGCCTCCCACCTCCAACCTGCACCTCCTAATGAAGCACAACACCACCGTTGAGCAGGAACCCAGATACGTCCAACCAACCGGAGCTAAACGAACGAATTCTGTGCCAAGATAAGCGGCCCCTTCACCATATAGGAGCGGTTCGAGTCTGTCGGAGGGCTGTCACCACCTATGCGGACTAATGAATCTTTTCGTTGTTTTTCAAGCAATCTTACGGAGAAGAAATTTAATTACAACAATCCGGGCGTGCAGTCGAATCAGTCTGGATGGGCGGAGTGCCGGGACTGAAGAAATATTAATAGGCGATCCAGATCTGGACGCGGCTCCAGGGTTGCCCATGCGAGTGCACTGGAACTTCATTGTTGAGACCATGAATAGAGGGTGCCAAGCAATGACACAAAACGTGTGTCATTTCTTTATTCAACGCTTTTTTCTTCTCTTAAAAAACACGTTTCGCTTTGTAAGGCGAAAAAATGCGCAGGGATATAGAAAACAAAAGCCAACCAACCCGTCACCATTGCAGCCAACAGCAACTGCAGGACCACCGGCAGCCAGCAGCTGAATGGACAAGGACCCCAAGGTAAATTACCTTTTCTTTCCCATTCCCCAAAACAAGCCAGGAGACCTCCTCTGTCAGGGAGCGTGTGTGTGTGTGCGGATTCTTTTTGTGTCCAGCACGTCTGCAGGGCTGGTGTTGAGGTGGTGTCTCCATAACGGAATTACAGGTCGCAAGGCAAGGTGAAATGACAATTAACAAAGAAGACAATACCCCGAGCACACACCAGACCCAGTTCGAAGTGATTCTGGGCAACTGAATCCATGGAATGCAAATTACACTTGCTGTTGTGATTCTCTCACTTTCAGTCATCTGGCTTGTTTTTGCCGCGGATAACGACATAAAGCAGTTTAGGAGAAGCCGAGTTCAAACCCAAAGGACCGCGCAGGACCGCTCTTGTTGTCGAAAAATGAAAAAAAAAATGGAAAGAAAGAACCCATTGTCCCCGCCATGACGAATGAAACAATTAAGTGATGAAAACGGGAGCAAGCAAACCAAGAAAACGGGAGAAAAACACTGCAAGGGATAACAAAGGAAACAAGGTGAATGTGTGAGGTTTAATTGTGATTATCTGGCGGGCTCAGAAAGCCAGCCAGTTGTGCGGCGGTGACAGTGGGCATCCGCAATGAAGCAGTTAACCTAAAGGGTTTATGGCTGCGAAAATTAATGTTTAATTCGACGGTGTGGTCCGTTTCCCAGCCGCTTCAGACTTTAACGACACTTTGGTGCGAAATAACTAATGAATATCCCCCGGGGTCCTGCTTAACTCACTGAGTGGATGTTAGTTTCGGAATTTAGTGCGTTGCGCTCCGTGTAAATTACAGGGGGAATTTTAATTTTCCAGGAATTTTGAAGGGATTTGCCAGAGGGTGCGGTGGCGAAGAGATTACTAATTTCGTGGTATGCCAACTAATTGGGGGTTGGTTGGCTTCAGAAGTGTATCCGAGTGGTTGTGGTGTGAATCACTTCTTGGGTTTGCCGACTTCTTCAACTCAGCCGTGGATAGATTTCTTCACGGTTTCCATTCCATTGGAAAAAAAATACACTGATTGACTCGACCTGTAACCAGCTACAGACTACTGCTATTTTCAAACCGTTCATGACTGTGGTTTTGACAAACGAGAGAGAACTTCAATGCTTAGAAATATTTGAAACAATTTTGTTGCAAAACAACATATACCTACCATCAGAGCCCTCCAGAGCCTCAACGTGAATAAATCTTTTATTTTTTTTATTTATAAACATTCTTTTTTGATCTTCACTTTAACAACTAGTAATAGAAAAAGAAAACTTATTTAACATGGCAAAATGCCGTCTGTTGGAGATTGATATTATTTGAAATAATTCAGTGGGAACAGAAAAATAAAAAATAAAGTTACAGAAAAGAAAAGGCTAACTGCTAAATGAAACTATTACGGTAAATAAGGCATGTATACAGAAACTATAAAGCAGGTTCCAACCCTCCGTGCCATTGAGTATATTCTTCATTTCTTCAAGGGTAAGAGGAGCTTTTGAGAAATAAAGCAGACGCAGTTCCAGTAATATAGGACAGAGTGTAATAAAATGGTATATATTTTCGACTCGATTGCGATTGCAAAGAGTGCAGGTGCGTTCATAATTGTAATTAATTTCTCAGAAATAATCATCACTCGACACTTACACCGAGCGGCAGATACACTGCTCGCTGCCGCATAAAATCGGGAAAGCAGCAAGACTTGGAGAAAAATGCCCGCGTGATTTAAAAGATTCTATAAATAGCTAGTGGTCGCCGTAACGTAGTGGGTAGATTGCGACGCTCACACGCCGAAGGGTCTAGGTTCGATTCCTAGCTCAACACCAATTTTTCGAATTTTTCACGGCACCACCTCTTTCGTGCTGCTGACAACACTCAAAGAGTAATAACTGTCTATGAAGCTTCTCAAACGTCGCCGTTCGGAGTCGGCAAAAAACTGTAGGTTCCTTCTACTCGTGAGAGAACAGTAGTGCGCACAACACTAGTAGTTGAGGAGCAAGCTAGGCCCTGGTCCCCCTGTGGGCTGTAGCGCCAACAATTATTAATTATTATAAATAGCCACAAAAGCACATTGGCCATGGTAGCAGGCGGCTACGCAGCGGCAGCAACAACTGGGTTGCGGATGATGTTTGGTTTCGCTGGAAGAAATGCGTTTCATTTTCGTTTCTGTTGTTTGTTGTCATTGGCGATGCCTCCCACCACAGCCCACTTATCACAATCAATGGTGTAAGTTACAAACAGCTTGACGGTGTTGAGAGTCCACCCTCAGTGCACTTGATTATATTTCGCAAAAATAATTGCTTGACGGCAATTGTTGTTTGTCTGCCGTCTATTTATGCGTCTATGTCGATGCGGTATGTAGTTAGGTCTCAGCAGTTCAGTTCTAGATCTAAAAATAATGCTTATTTGTCCATTTGAGAGTTCTGGTTTAAAGTAGTTGCTGGACCCCAGTGTATGGTTGAGATGTTTGTACACATGTCTCGATGAAGAGGAACGAGCTCGATTTAGTCAATCTAGATACATCTTGTCATCGTGTTTCCTAAGGCATTCGTATAATTTATCCTCCCATTCATCTGAATTTTCCTCAGTGAGCCTAAGCCCAATTTTTTGTGTCTCGAAATATGGCTCTTTACCGCAGAACTGTCCGTGTTGCAAACCGCCATAAATGTGTTCATAGAAAATCAGCAACATCAGCAGAAATGGTTTGGACAGTGGATGCTCGAATTGTGGGAAGTCCACATCGAAGTGGATGATAAATAGATCGTGAGCTCAAATTGTTGGAATGGAAACCACACATTCTGAGAAATTAGCTTGGGTTCGAACCATTGATTCTGATGAATCACACGATCGCTCACTGCACGAAGAATGTGCGATGGTCGAAGGAGTAAACGAGTTGCTCCACTTGCAGGAAAGTGATGAGTTGCCGAATTCGATATTTTTCGGATGACTCGCCATTTGTTTTCGAGCAATATCTCAACAGACATATTCACTTGCGTTCACTTGCCATATAGTCCTCAGAAAGCAGGCTACAATGCTGGTGATGGTTTGTATTTTTGGACCGCGATATGAAATCTATGGCAACCGTTTACCATGGAACTATCTTGAAGATAATACTGAAAATTTCCTCCGGACACCGTGGACATTTCAACAAGACTCGGCGCCATCTCAAAAAGCGCGCGTCAACCAAAATTGCTTAAAAAATCAGTGTGCCATTCCCCCTTCCACTTCGAC
The DNA here is from genome assembly GCA_955652365.1 of Eristalinus aeneus. NCBI lineage: Eukaryota > Metazoa > Arthropoda > Insecta > Diptera > Syrphidae > Eristalinus > Eristalinus aeneus. Next base: position 90,173,120 of record OY019130.1, on the reverse strand, counting down.
ACAATGGGCTGGAAATTTCTCAGACACTAATCCGATGGATTTCTCTATCTGGGGTATAGCACTCGTCACTTCAAAACTCAAACTTCTGTCAACTGCAATTTAAAAGTTGCCAAAGGTCAAAATATTGCAGAGTCAGTTTCATGCAGCGTGCTATGCTTTCTTTGCCCATCTTAAAACCATTATAAGACCTTTCCAAAATTGGTAACCCCCAAAAACTTCAAGATAGATCAGAAGATAATACTGCTCTGCTAGTACAACAAAGATATCAGAAGGGCAAGATCGAATGCTTTTGTAAAACTGATTATAAATAAAATGCCAGAGACGATTAAAATCTCGAGGTTGCAGAGAAAATGACGATTTCCTTCCAAAGAAGTGAAACCTAGAGTTTAATGATGACTCGAAATTTTGTGCGGCGGTGACAGTGGGCATCCGCAATGAAGCAGTTAACCTAAAGGTTTTATCGCTGTGAAAATTAATGTTTAATTCGACGGCGTGGTCCGTTTCCCAGCCGCTTCAGACATTAACGACACTTTGGTGCGAAATAACTAATGAATATCCTCTGTGGTCCTGCTCAACTCACTGAGTGGATGATAATATCGGCTTATTTGGACGGCTAACACTTTATGAATGTTTCAAGTTAGCTGAAAGCATTTACGAGTTTTTCGCCACGGCACTCGAACTGTATGTCTCTTTCGTAGGAGGGGAACTAGCAATTTGACAACTTTTTAAAATAAAATGAAGTCATTTACAAGGTTTTAAAGAATTTCTCTCTCAATGACTCAATTCGTTTCTAAAAAAAATCCAAAGTGAGATGAGCACAGTATTGTAGAATTAGCAAAAATACACATTTTTGCGTGGAAAGAAAGAAACTGGGTAATTTTAAGTTTTATACGCACATAAAGGGTTTCGTTCTGTTTTCTTGCTTTGTACTAGAAACGCGATCATGTAAAAACGTTCACAACAATATATAAGTGCGCGTTTAACTGGAAGCCTGCAAAGTTCAATGTAGTGCTTTCATACGAGTTTGAAACAGTAACAAAGTCTCCATGGATTGTATTTGGTTCCGCTTTGAAAAAAAACGAAAACCAGAAATTCCAAAATAGGAGTTTTCTATAGATCTTTTAGTCTTTTCCAACCGTTTCATAATTTCATCCGGATAGAACTTCTGAGATGTATTGGCGAAAAGTTTGACTGAGCAGTTGACAAATCTCCTGCTTTTGACCAATTTCGGTTACTTTTTCTTTTTTTCATGGTCCTGTTGTGTATATGACTGCATTGATCGTTTCTCCTAGCAGGTCCAACCTAAACTGACGTCTATCCAGCCTGTTTAGCGGAATATGTTCGCTCAACATTCTGTCTATTAAAAGTCCGTTCCAATTTCAACAAGACAAGAGCGTTTTACTGGTGGTAAGAAATCGGATCTGCTGTCGATCCCATTTGAAACTTAAAACCTTCAAACCTAGAGCAGCCTGAACCATTAAGATGAATCTGAACTTTCAGATGTTGAAGTCTAGTGCTGACTACGGTTGAGGTCCTTGCCCTTCAGTTTGCTGAGCGAGCTGCACATAAGTCTTAATATATGGAACGAAATTGAACAAACCAGGCCTGGATACCCGCTGTTTCCACAGTAAAAAGTATGATGTAGTGTACACAACAATATTTCGTTCATATTTAAATCGATATAACTCCTGAAAACTGCACCTAGTTACTCAGCTGTCTTCATAAAAGATTTTACTTATTTCTCATCATCATCATCATCTCATTTACAATATTTCAAGTCATACGCTACCAAATGAAGAAAACTTTTTAACATATGAACTTGTCAGAGTAAAGACATCCTCAATTCGATCCTTACAGTTTAAGTCATATGCTAACGTACTTTTCAAACGGAAATAAAGAAGCCAGAACCAGTAACATCGGCGGGTCAAGTAATACTAATAATTTTAATTTGATGGTGCGACAATCAACAGGGGGATCAGGCCAAGCTTCAACTACTCGTATCGTGCCCGCTACTGTTCTCTCACAAGTAGCTAGGACCTAAAGTTCTTTACCGACTCCGAACGGTGAAGTTTGGGAAACATTTTCTTAGACAGCTATTACTCGTTGAGTGTTGTCAGCAGCTTGAAAGAGGTGGTGCCGTAAAAAATTTGAAGTATTCAGCCGGGAATTGAACGTGTGAGTCACTCCACCCGATACACCACAGCGGTCAAGTGTACAGGGCTTATTCGGCGTCCTATTGAAGTGGGTGCCATGACATCTCAAGTGTAAAGAGGGTCGCTTGTACACGCCTGCCTACTGAACTGTGAATTTTTCATCTCAATAGTCTATGTGTCAAAGAAGAATGCGGCTACATCTTAAGACCCATCTGTCAGAGTTCTGTTTCTTAAGTCATACATTGAAAAAAGAGGCCGCTGGCTCTTGAAGCTTCTCCACATACTTATGTAATGAAGGAGGCTCTAAGATGAGATTGGTTGTCAAATATCCCCCCTCCGCTTTTTGGCTCTTCATTCAATGCTTCATAAAAAGTGTTACAGTGATCGGATTTAGTTCAAATATGCGCCGTTTTGTTCAATATTTCTTATCATCCAGATGGCAACTTCATAATACCCCCCTCGTAGAAGTCACCCTCCTTATTTGCGAAGAACTCGGACAGCCACTTTTCACAAGCCTCTTTTGAGTTCAACTTCACACCACCAAGGGCGTTCGCCATGGCCAGGAACAGATGGTAATCATTTGATGAAGTTCTGGCTATATGGTGGATGCGATAAAACCTCCCATCCGATAGTGATAGTGTGCCATCCCCCAAAACGCCATTAATCTCACGAAATATTTCTTTAGCGGATTTGCCTTTTACAAAAGAAAACTTTAAAAAAACGCGAATTTCGGCGTTAGTGAATTCCATGTTCTCACGTCTATAACTGAAGCAATATACAAACTACTCATGCATGCGTAGTTTAGTAGGTTATTCTAAGATCTTTTAGATGATGCATAGAATATACGAGCTCTGCAGCGCTTTGTACATAGCCGGAAAATTCAAAGACAAAAACGCAGAAGGGAGATATTTGACAACCTTATATGTTCAAAATCTCAAATTCCAAAATCCTGAAATCTTAGAATTTGGAACAAGTTGCGAAATTCATTTACTTGAGAGGCGGTTTGTATTTTCCCAAATTGTACAGAGGTTTTCATTAAATGCTCGTAGCGGAGGATTTTTATCTACCGCTCTACGATCATTTTTTCATTCTTCCGCGCTAACATTTAGCTCTAAGCTGTAGAATTTCATTTAAAAAACTCTTTGAGCACATTGCAATTTTGCTATTCGGGACTTTACCCACAACTTGGAGCATGACGGGTACAGTCTGAATGGTTTGTTGTGCTATAAAAAGTGATTTACCCTGACATTATATAGAAGTCATAGAAAGTTATGGACGTATGATTCCAACCGCCCAACAACAAGACAATGCCTCTAAGCAGTCTTCTTCGTGTCAATCGGCCTAAGCCCGAAAATTTTGTTTACTTACGCTTCAAATGAGAGAGGAATAGGCTTCGTCACTGATCAACATTTCACGATACATCACTGGATGTTCATTGATTTTCATTTTAGAGACGGTTCGCTGCAATTTTTCCGCAAATTTAAGCCGTTTGGTATTGATTCTTGCACAAGTTGAATTGCCCTTACATGCCGGGAACAAGAACGGCAGTCAAAGCTGGTATGATCGACGGTGTCACCAATTTCACGCAAGCCGCTAAAGTCTCTTCACTCCATTCCGTATGTGATCTTACCGGTCGAGTATCATCCACTTATGTAGACTGGGATCCAAATCTGCAAATCGTTTTGGGAATAATGATTTCAGAACATCAATTGGGCGGCCCGTAACTTCATCGAATCACACGAAAAACATTTCCTCCAGTATGCTGGCTTTCGTAATGCAGCTGGAGCATTTGGAGATGTTGTGTTGTGAGCCTCTTCATCATTATTTACCAAACGATACCCAAAGGAAGTGAAAAAATTGTCTCAAGTGTTTACTTGAGAACACGCCAAATGGAAAATAAACCTTAACAGATGACTCAATAAGTCTTTGGCCTTATAGGGGACGCCACTGATGAAAATTATTAATTTTATATTAATATTTTTTTGAATGGAATGGGGTTCAAGTTATGGAATGGCCGCCGCAATCTCCAGACCTAAACCCCGTTGAAAATCTTTGGACAGATGTTAAGAAAGCTGTTGTTAAAGCGAAACCAGAAAATACACTACAGCTATGGGAAGCTGTGCAGGCTGCATGGAGAGATATTCCAATTCGGCGATGTCAGGCACTAATCGACTCTATGCCACGACGTTGTGCTGCTGTGCTCAAAAATAAGAGTTATAAGATGAAATACCAGAACAAAAGTATAAATAAAAAAAATAAAAGCCGTACTATTCCACTAAATTTTGCATTTTATTTACGACGTTTTACTTGTGGTGCTATTATTTTGCACACCAAAATTTCGGTTTCATTACGTATAACGGGAATTTTCTTGTCTTAGAATGCATCTTCGCTTATCTTGTTTTTTGCATTTTATTACTGATACCCAACAGATGTCCTACAATAAATATCGTGTCTTTGCATGAGCATGGGGGAAAGTAATTAGCATCCAAAATACAGACCTCAACGTGGTGCTATTTTTTTGCACAGAGCTGTATGTCCCGGGACTCACCCTTAAAGAGGACTGAGCAAAGTTCTTGCAATTGGTTGAATCATTGGTTGAATATCAAATTTTTACATTTCATTTTGGTTGCCATGCATTGAGCATCTCTTTTTCCTTATCCCAATTAGAAGTTCATCCCATTTGATCTCTTGCGCTTCCAAGAAGCACGCCACCCTCGGCCATTCGATCCAGAACCCGTAAAATGCTCCTAATGAAGAGGTACCCAACCCCTCACAGCCAAATTGTAACTTAACAACCTATAATGATTCCATTTAAACATTTCTGTTAGTCTGTGTCCAGCGCCTTTGTGCTGTGCAAATATATCTTCATAAAAATTAACGACTCGCCAACGTGCGCCGCTTTCAGAGCGACCCACGGATTAGACCGAAAAGTTCTTAATTTTAATTTGCCGCTCCATAAATCTCGAATTCCCGCCAAATTGGTGTAATTTAAAAAAGGATTAACTGATTTCCAACAAAGCGGGCGCGTAATCCTTGTCTGGGGTACCTGTGATTATGTGCCCATGCGATGACAATGATCCACCACCACCACCTCGGCCCCTGTGGCAGTGTCCTGTCGCTGCTGCTATCGACGCACTGTGCGACCTTCGTCGGTCGAGTGTAATTACCGAGGTGAACTCTTCAGACGACTACCCGCAGAGTGCTCAGTCGAGTATGTAAGCATCTCTAGGGCGCTCTGTAGATTTGCGCCGCTGTCCTTGTCGCGCATAACGTGATAAGGCGTCTTGTTGCCTGTGTACTGCTGTTTGTCTGGACAAATATGGCGGAGGAGGGATGCACCCGCAAGAATATTTTTAACTCGACAAGAGAAAAAGAATTTACGCGAGAGACCCGCTTCTACCGAGCTTCCTCATACGACCATCGGCTGGGGATACAAAGGGCTCCAAAGGGCTCCAAAGGGCTCCAACGAATCCGATATGAAGAGAGAGGAGTGAGGAGCGGCAGCTGGAATGTAATATCATGTGGATTAAACATCGGGTTAGATTAACGAGGGTGTGAGACTATACGGGTATCCCTTCGGGGATGGTCCCCACCCGGCTAAGTACTCAAACACAAAACAGCAAAAGGGAGAGAAAAATAAAACGGAAACAACTTCCGCTTCGAGTGGATACACACACAGATGGCTGATAGTGGGTGGGCGATGGGACACTGAAGATATCAGCTCCTGCAATGTTTTGTTCCATTTACATGTTTCCTTTCCAAAGAGGTTCACTTTTATTCTCTTGTACACTTTGTGTCCTTAGCCTTTATAGTGCGGGGTTCTTTTTATGCTTCAGCTCGCGCGTTTGGTAAACATTTTTTTGTTTGTTTGTTTGGGAGATTTTTTCTTTTGTGTGTGTGTTGGTGTTTATTTAGCCTTGACACTTGTTGTGTGTGTACTCGTGTCATGAGTGTACATTTATCGTTGTGTCAACGAAACGCCTCTGAAGAATATGATTCCGAATAGTGGTGGGCGGCAAACCTGTTCGGGTTGGTGTGCGTCCTTGGCTGGATTATCGCGGACGGGTGCCGGGTCAGCCGATACTGGCTATCGGGCTGTCCTTCACATGTATTTATAATCGTGCCAACCTGGCGTTGACTTTGAATGTTATCACGTCACGATTAAAATCATCGGCGGAAAGGAGGGTAATCAGCATCCGCCAACGAAATATTTTTTGAAAAGAAGGACGGTCACTGGTAAGAAGAGATCCTAGTTGGCCGGCTACATTACGAACAAATTGCAAAAATAAATCTTGAGACACAATCCTGTCACTTGTGGAATGTGTAAGAAGCACACATTCTGTTCCCTAAACCTTCCATCTCAACCGTTCTCTGTCGTCAACATATGAACATTTCCAACGAAACCAAAACTTACATCTAGGACACAATAAACTCCCTCGCACGAGATACGGGATAAATATTATTTCTGGCTAATCGCATCAGTGTCCTTCCAGCAACCATCCCATGACAAACGATCACAAAATCCGCATGAATGGGCAGACATTACGTTAGCTCTATACACCCGGCAATCACTAAGGACACCATCATTTCCACCAGAAATATGGGTCCGATGAAAACAGAAAAAAAACGGGATTTCATATAAATATCATCCAATATCACAGTTTGCACGAAATTTCGGGATTTGAGTGAAAGGGGAAGCATCATAAATCATGGAAACCTTGAAACACAAAACTTGAGGGTTTGTTTACGCTTCAAATGGATCCACAGTCCCTCGTCGGCCCCGCTCAACGTCCGGGACGTCCGGGAATCCGTGAAAAACACAAACACCCAGACAAAGTCACCGAAAAATTTGTTCTCCTTTTCTCTCTCTCTCTCTCGTCCTTGGTATCCATTTTAACATCCATTTTTATTATTAATATCATTTCTATCATAATATCCAGAAAATACCTCAAGGATTTTCAACCTCATCCCCCAAAAACGGCCGAGGGACGAAGGCACGGGGATAGAAAGGGAATAAAAAAATTCCATCCGCTGGAGTCCTGGATTTCGGTAGAGCGCTTCTGATTAAGTGAATGAGCAATGAGCTGAGTAGGAATTTGCCAGTGGCTACGAAAACTCCATCCGGACCCCTAGCCCTGTTCCGTTAAAGGAATCAAACTTTCATTTCCGTGGCAACAAATTCTCCCCGCCGGCGTCACTTGGTAGCTCCCGGATGCAGTGACCCAACCAAGGAGCTGGACTTTGCTGCGACTAGTGCTCAAACTCACTCACTCAGAATTATTGTGTGTCGCGAGGTATGACCTCAAAAATATTTGAATAGCCACCAGTCAGTGAAGTGAAAGTAACACAAGTCTTGTGTGCGATTTCTTCGTCCCTCTATCGGAGCCGTTATTGAAAATTTATTGGCGCTATAACTCGACTTGTGTAGCCCGCATTACCCCACGGAACGTCCTGTGTGCTTCGCCACTGCTGGCGTGCATTGCAGGACTCGATTGTAAATATCCCCTGTTAATTCATTGCGAATAATAACTCACAATGAGTGAAGCACTGTTCGGGGCGCAAGGAAAAAATCTCCGCTGCATGGGTTGGTGATTGCGCCATCATAACTCATACCCGGTCATCGGCGCTAGACCGTCTGTATGTGTGTGGCGTTGGCGAAGGGGCCATGGCTTATGTACGTCACGGCTCTGACATGCTGTCGGCCATGTCAACCAGCCTGTGAGTGGGGTGTTTGTGTGCGGATAAGTTTTGACATGATATAATATTTTCGGGTTAGTCCGGCGGTAGTCCGGAGGTGATGTGATATATGCTGGGCCCTAAATCACTTGTCCTTAAGTACAGCCGGGTCGTGGTGTCGGTGAGGGCTGAGGACAACTCCCCTGAGATTTGTTGTTGAAGTGAACGGAAGGCATGTCGGGGTATTACTGAATCATTTGCTAAATCAATTTGATGGAGGACTTCCTTGCGGTGGGGTTGGAACGAAATGACCTGCCAAGTGATTGTGATTATGGGCGACTCTTTCACTCAATCGAGGCAATCTTTTTTTCGGCGCACACATGCACGCGCAAGCATATTGACGGTAATCTGATGGGAGTTCATTTTCCTGAAATTAACTATATTGCGCAAATAGATGTCAGATGGGGGCGGTGAGCCTCTCATGACCCTCCTTGGCCCAATCAACAAATGTGCTCTGTCATACTTGATTTCGTATTCAGTGAAAGCTGAATAGGACAAAAGTGCGGACCTCATAGACCAAATCAGACTCTTCTTCATTTCATTCACTTCATTCATGCCGATGGAAGGACTGATTAATTAGTTGCAGCCTCAAACGAAGTGCAGTCAATGCCCTGAGAAGGAGCCTCTCAAACACTCTCCACACTACAGCATCGCAAAAGCCATTTAACACGTAAAACGATGAATCTCAACGTAGGACATAAGCCCTTCTCCACTGCAGGATTCCATTTCATTTCCACTTCAAAGCCCCTCTGTCACAACCAATTTTTCCCAATTGAAAATGAATAACAGCTCCATTACCGCCTTTCTTGTCCTCGAGACCACCACCACCACGAGCAGCAGCAAAAGAAGGCAGTGCCAACAAGGACACCAGAATGAGAAAAAATCCAGAAATGGCAGCGACTTCCTGCAGATACATATTTCCTATTTGCATGACCTCATTGAGAGTGCTTCAGACCCCATTATCCTGCCAACCGCCCGCCTCGTCCTCTGATGCGAACAACACGGAGAGACATGTGAATGTGTGAGCAATCTGAGGGCGACATCAAACATTTTCATGCACATAAACGTTTTCATTTTCACTCGTTTTTGCATTCCTCCCGACCCCACCCCACCCCGCCCCATCGCTCGCTAACGACACCCTCAGCAAGTTAAACTCCCAATGTGCATGCATTCCTTCACTTCGTTCCTTTTCATTTTGACGTTGCAAAAGGATAATGTACACTTTCGCTTGTGAGAGACTCTTGGAATAAGCAGAATAAGAAAACTCAAGCAGCCATTCGGCAGCCGCCCTTCCACGGCGTGCCAGTGACGGTGCCCTCTGCTTCCCAACCGAAGTTGGAGTGTACCATCGTGCTCGCGTTATGGGGACGCGCTTAGGTACATTTTTCTGTCTCTTGACATCCTTCCAAAAAGTTTTAGTCACTCGTACGTTAGCCCCCTTTATCCCATGCCTCGCCCATTACGACCGGGACTCAAGCTCACCCACCCAGTACAGCAGTGCTGCGCCTAACGGCACGGTTAATGGCATTCTCGGATACATCTGATTTGAAATTCCAATTGGTCCACGGCGAGTGGCGGCGAAAAATCCAGTATCAGAAAAATGCTGGCGTTAATGACTAGATTAAGTCCGGCTAAGAGACCATGAAAGCAAACCCTTGTACACCCTTCTTCGATCGAATCTGGGTTGCGGGGCGCGATGGTGTGTGGCATGTACACGGCGAAAAACTTTTGTTGCCGCAACCTTACCCGGCCCGGTTCCGAAGTGGACTGAAAATTTATTTCAAAGTTTCGAACTTACATCGGCGAACTGCACTTCCCCGGTTCTATTCAGATGTCAGTGTTGGCGTGACACGACGTGCGGTAGACTCCTTCGGCAGGACCAAGGTAAAAACTTTGTGCGGATGGCCGCCTCGCATTTAATCGGTGAATTAATTGCACCCCGAAGCAAAAGGCATTTGAATTTATTACTGTGGAGCGGCACATTCGCTCGGAAAGTTTTCTGGTCCGAAAGTTGGCCAAAGCAGGCCCCTCACTGCCTTACTCATGTGGTTCGGCAGTGTGGGAGCAGTGGTATTCTGCATATGTCAGGCAGGGGGGTTGTGGCATTGAAAACTTGAGCTGGAATCGGCAGCGCCATTGCCGACTAGAGATGGGATTAATTAAATTATTTGCTCTGACAGTTGACGTTGTTGGGGGAGGGAGTAGGGGAGGAAACTTTCGGCTGTGGCTTTTGGTTGAGAATACTTTAATGAAGTGTAAAACTGTGAAGATGGCTGAATTATTGCTCATCCCCTTATGTGGAGATGGCTGCGAATGATGTGCTCAGTGGGGGAGTGCCGGGAGTAACCTCATCGCAACACCTCCACACGTCCACCCACAATTAGACAAAATTAAAATTTCAGACGAAATTGTTTGACTTGTGCTTGAAAACGAATAGAAAGCCATTGACTCGGCGAGAATTCACTCCGAGAGTTGCACTGATCTGAGGCATCCATGCACATTTTCGATTTAACTGCCCTTTATTGGAGCTTAAATGTTCGGACTCGGGCCACATCAGTTTTAGCGATATGCAAGTTTAATTAGTTTGGAAACAGTGGGAAACATCGGAAATGGAAATTGGTTCAACGCCAGAAGAGCAGAAATCCAAAAACCCGCCATAAAATTAACTTTCCAAAATCCTGTGCCGTAGTGCCTCAGACCACATAACCAAGGAGGGTATTTGGATGAAGTTCAGAGGGCATAAGAGGGGAGCGTGCGAAACAGGCGAAGAATTGCAGATTGTCATCCTGAAGCCTATCTAAGGGCAAAGTGCTTCGGTAAATTGTGTGCAAAGTCTCGTCGTTTGATAATTCTTCTTCTTGTTGTGGCGCTAAAGTCCGGGGTGGACCTGGACCTCAACCCCCTCCAGCCAGCACGATCTTCCGCCAGCTGTCTCCAGTTGCGCACTCAAAGTTGGTTGAGGTCCTTCTCCACTTTTGTGTGCCACTTTAGTCTAGGTCGTCCTCTGTTGCGTTGTCCCAATGGCACACATTCAAGGACTTTTTGAGCCGCAGCAGTGGTGTCCATACGCTCTACATGGCCTAGCCATCCTAGATTGCTATTTCCGTGTTTAATAACAATTTTTTGTTATTCATTTTATTTTTTGTTTTGCTATTCCATGACCCCGAATATATTGTCGCCAAATATCAAACGACAAGAGTTTGCAATTTATTTCGAAGGAATAACTGGGTAACCAAAGAGCTCTGTCTTTGGACTGGTTGAAAGAGTCTGGCATCTGACGTGCTTTCGCCGTCGTTGAATCGCATCCTTACTGAATTGAAAATTGACTTTCGAACCGTTCAATCCATTTTCAAGAATGGGTTCAAATCTGTTATTCAACATATAAATGCTGGTGTTCACCAGGTCTACGTTTTGTTTATGACACTGTTTTTTAAATTCATAAATGAGACCCCTTTGACTGCGCCAATTATCGAGGGATTAGTCTCCCTAACATCGCATACAAGATCCTCTCTGCCGTATTGTGTGAGGGTCTGAAACCGTTTGTCCATTACCTGATAGTTCCTTATCAGTGTGGGATCAGATCGAGGAAATCCACAATAGACCAGATATTCACATTACAGCAGATCCTGGAAGAGACTCAAGAAGTGCAAATCAACACCCACCACCTATTCGTCGATTTTAAGGCCGCCTATGACAGTGTGTGTGGTCGCCGTGGCGAAGTGGGTAGAGTGCGACGCTAACATGCCGAAGGGTCTAGGTTCGATTCCCAGCTCAAGACCAATTTTTCGAATTTTTCACCGAACCACCTCTTTCGAGCTGCTGACAACACTCAAAGAGTAATAACTTCCTAAGAAAGCTTCTCAAATTTCGCCGTTTGGAGTCGGCAAAACACGAGTAGTTGATGAGCAAGCTAGGCCCTGGTCCCCCTTTGGACTGTAGTGCCAACAATTATTATTATTATGACAGTGTGCATAGAGGCGAGCTATACAGTGACATGTCTAGTGTTCGCATTCCTACCAAACTTGTTAGATTGTGCAGGATGACGATGGATAACTCTCTCTGCTCCGCCAAGGTCGGTAACGAACTCACCGAGACCTTCAATGTCTAAAAAGGTTTTAGACGAGGCGACGCACTGTCATGTGACTTTTTTAACATCATTCTTTATCATCACTCTCGCTTAACTCACAACTCAACACCAGAGTCACGATCTTCCAGAAGTCAGTTCAATTGCTAGCTTACGCTGATGACATTGACGTGATTGGACGAACACAGCGAGCAGTCAATGAGGCGTTTGCTGGCATTGAAGCGGAAGAGGCTGAGATTGGTCTGGCGGTAAATGAGGGCAAAACAAAGTATATGCTGTCATCAAGAAAGGACACACAACATCGACGTCTCGGACAGAGCGTCACACTAGGCAGCCGAAACTTCGGGGTAGTCAAGAACTTCGTTCACCTCGGCTCCGCGGTAAATAGAGACAACAACATCCGTACCGAAATCAAACGCAGAATCACTTACCACTGGCTGTTTCTTTGGGCTCAAGAAGCAATTGAGTAATAAAGCCCTCTCTCGTAGGACTACGCTCGCTTCATGTAACAGCTTGATCATCCCAGTCATACTTTATGGCTCGAAAATCTGGCCGTTAGCAAAAGCGGACGAGAGAGATGAGTTTTGCGTGCGATTTTGGTCGTGTTTGCGTTCATGGAGGAGAAAATTTAACGACCAAATTTATGGGCTGTACGGCGGCATTCTCTTTGTCAAGCGTCTTCGATCTCCAGAAGAGCATATGGACACCAATGCTGCGGTACGAAAAGTCTTCGAATCCGAGTCATTGGGATTACGCAACAAAGGACGGCTTAGGCTGAGCTGGCACACACAAGTGAAGCAGAACCTCACTCAACTTGGAGTGTTGCATTGGGAATAGTTCGCGAGACGTCGTACGAGATGAATAGGCATGTTGGTTGAGGACCAGGGCAACTCCCGGATGTAGCGCCAATCAAAGAAGGAGAATAAGAAGAAGCTTCGCAGAGTCAATGGCTTTTTTCCAAATTATCAGTATGTTCGCATATTTCGAAATTCATTGCCCAAAGCTGCCCTTTTCTAATTTTGAAATCCCCCTTTGTTTCGTGTATTCGTAAAAACTATTCAGATTCAAGACTTTCGCGACTTTCAAAAATAATAAGCAAACAGGGTGGAGAAGAAAATAATAAATTCATTCCAAGTACTCTGGTGGAGTCAAAGGCAATCGCAGCCCCGCACTCTTTCCTCTCAGTTTTCCAATCAACCAAACTCACTTCAAGAAGCCTCCAAGCACGGAAAATAAAATCCACGACTTAAGTTCATTCCACAGGGAGGGCAGCACATGGAAATCTCGCAGGAGCGTGTAGCGTCTCCGCAACGCAACGACAGTTGATTGTCTTGAGAAATGTTTATTCAAAGTACTTACACACAGAGAACAATAGCCGCACCCAAGCCTGACACAAATTCATCTCCAACGAGCACCATTTCCTTGGCGTTCCACTTTGCGAATAGCATTTTCATAATTGCTTACGTCCAATGCAGTACCAAAGCCACTTTGCAACGACCACACAAAGCATCGCAGTCTGCTCCCCGAATGCCGAAGTGTGTATCTCGGCAGCAGTTGAAATAAATTTTGAAATACTTTGACATGGAAGTTTATTCCGGCAGCTGAAGTACCAGAGTACATCACTGCATCCCCCGGGCGATAAATCCTTTCCAAGGCGGAATGCCGTACTCGTGCTCGGGTATAAATTGTTTAGGAGGGGCATGAAGCGCTATTGTTTTATATTTTTCTGTGTGTATGTTTTTTTTTTATCTTTTTAGTGTTGTTCGTGGTGCTTCTGTTGTTGGCCTTGTCATTGTTGTAGTTTTATTCACGAATGTATCCTTTCTTATCCTTAATCGAATTACTCATGGTGTATGCAAGTGCTGGAGCATTGTGTTTGGTGGCGAGATGCCGACTGGTCCCGTCCCCGTTGTTTATATTTCTACAGGCGCTTTGCCACAAACTAAAGCTGTTCACCAATCCCCACTCCCGCGCATTACTGCCGGCATGCGGTGGTGTAGCGCCAGCAGCTTGTGCAGGGAATAGACCCTCCTTCGCCATCACTATCTGATGTTTGATGCAGTTCTCTGTTCGTTTCCTCCCTCCGGCTCCACCGTTGGGACTGCACAAGGAAAATCGTCGTGTGCATGTGTTTCAGAGAAGCGCTCTTGCTCGAGACAACGAGGGTGCGGAGTGGATTTAAGATTTGTTTCAAGTACCACAGTGTCGCATCCCGTTTTACGCTAAGCTCTGCAAAGTAACATCAGCACGATGTGGATAATATGTGCACCATTATGGAGCGAGCCATGAATCGGAAGCAGACGACACCATACTGCTGCACAGTGTGGCGACTAAAAAACGGATCCGAATGCTGGTGCCAGATGAAATTATGCATTCGGAGGAGCTTCTCGCTTCTCGAACATTGTAGAGGAAATGATATATTTTTGGCAGGGTGTAGCCAAGGACCCTGATTCGATTTAAGGATGAATTGTATCATTACTTTGATGTTGTTGTTGCATTTTGAGGAAAAATGTTCATTGGCATTTGCGTCCGTTCGACGGTGAATAACTGTGAAGCGCACAACTGCCTGATGTGTGCATGTAGGTATCCAGAGGAATTCACTGAAGCGGCTAAGAGTGTGAGTGGCTGCAGTGATGGAGAAATGTCCATTTGCGCCCCTTTACAACGTCGTATTCACATCTGTATCTTATCTGCACATGCTATCGAATTCCAGGACTCGGTTGAACGTCAAAATCAAACGCCGGTGAAGGCACAAAGGAGATTGTGCTCTGGGCAGTCTTAAAGCTTATCAAGATAATGGATGACGAGGCAGGGGAATGACGGGTACATAATACTGCTTCGAAAATTTGGAAAGCAACATGAATGAGACAGGTAAGCTGCAGTCGTCTAGTAATTCGGTCCGAGTAACCGTGGTGACAGCTAACTTTGTAGTGGGAAGCGATGACACTCGAATACCTGCAATCTTTGGAAGACGATTCGATCTTCTTTTTTCTTCCACTCTGCTCAAAAATCACTTGGAATCAATGCACAAACGGTGAGTAAAGATTCCAGCCAGCAGGTATCCATCCAAAATTAGGATGATACTTTCTTTCCGGATATACTGTATCCAAGGTGAGCGGACTCGCCCCCCACTAACCACTCATCCTCTCAAGGAACAATAAACAGTGACGTGACTTTCTTTCGGAAAGAAACTCAATTCCAATGCTCTTTCCGCAGTTTCTCCCATGATACCATGTCAGTGTGCTTCTTCTCCCCCTCTTACGTTCCATCCACCGTGTGCACCACCGGAGAATGGTTTATGTCGTTGAGTGACACTCACTTTCGTGTGGTTTTCCACATATTTCATCGCGAGCTGTCTGAACGAGCTCAACAAACACTTCGCTTCCCTCCTTCAACCACGCCCACCGCAGTCCCCACAGAGAGATATGAACATCCGCAGCAATTGTCTGCATCTATGGCAAATGAAATTTAAGTTTTTCGAAATGCGGATATCTATGTGTCGCAGTTAGTCCCTTGCGAGCGTTTTCATTTAATTGCGACTGACAACTGTGGTCACGATGGGAGGGGGAGCACTGCGCTTTGCAGTTCATTTCTGCCCACCCACTAATGACGGCTAACGTAGCTCTTCGCCTTCGTCTGGGGGGTACTTGCCGCGTCAACTGAGACAACTGGGAGGGAAAGAAAAAAAAATTCGAAGAGAAAAAAAATTCGAGGAGAATAGAAGTGAGCTCTAGACGTTTGCTTGCACGATAACTTCCAGGCACGAGTGCAGATTTTATACACTGACAAACTTTACTCCTCCAACAAACTCTTGAGTGCGCTCTAGGAACTGCGTTAACGACGACGAGAACCGCGCCGACCCTGAACCATACGTGAGTGTGCGTGTGCATGGATTCTCGACTGTTCACATCAATCCTCCGGCAGCGGTGGAGGGTCTCCAACGCTCCTTTCAGCTTCCCGACATGCGATTTATTCGTGCGCCTCACAAAAGTTATATTTCCACAGCGACTAACTATTAGCATACAGAAAGCGAAGCAAAAAAAAAAAGAAATATTTTAATTTGAACAATAGGTGTGTGCCTGGAGGGGAGGCACACCGACCGGGAGATGTGTACCTTGCATCACGTGCTCTTGTTTTCCCACTCTCCGCAATGATAACTAACTTTGCTGCTGAATGGAAAGCACGAGGCGAAAGGAAATGTAAACAAGAAAAACATTCCCCACCGCTGTGCATCTCCATCATTGCAACACCAGTTGAGACAGAAAGTTTCCTAAGCAAACTGCGATGTGAGACTATGCACCGTGCGTCGCTTATTCAATTAGTCGAGTCGTGTTAAATATTTCTGAAAATGGTAGAGGAGATGGTGGAAGTAGGAGAGTTTTTTTTTGCATTTTGTAGCTTTCTGCGCGTTTACGTGACAATCAATTTCGCCTTAAGTGTTGTGTCTTCTTTTCTTCCACTTTCAGTGTCCTTCCAGTCTAGTGAGGTTTAGGTTGACTACAAAAGGAGGCCAATTTTGTTTCTTTTAAGAGGAAGAGGCGTCTTTTTCCACAAGCAAAGCAATCGTGCTGCCAACAGGAGAGTGTGGGGCATACTGACATTTGCATTTGTAGTGAGGTGAGGGAACAAGAGGACATTCTTTTTTGGAATTTTTCAAACTCACGTGTAGTGTAAGCAATTATTGATAAACCATTCAGTTCGACCTGAAGGATTCTGAGAGCAACAAGAAGACTGGACAAATGTGCTGGAAAAGAGAGATTTCCGTTTGGACATCAGATTGGGATCGCAAGGATTCTAGTTGCTGTGCCTACCAAATCTAGGATTTGATTTTCGATTTTCGTGTACGAACACAGTCTATTAACATTTTTTTTATTTTATTATGTTGGTACACTGATCTCGAATATGTGTTTTCAGTTTTACCTTTGTAGCGCATTTATTTCGTTTGTGAGAGGCATAGAAGGTAGACGTGTTTTGCGTGCTCGGCACTTTCCTGCTGTTGAAAGATACAAGGTGACGAATCATATAGCTATAAGATCGAAATGGGTCAACGACTTTAAATTCAATTTTGAGTGAAATAATTCCATTCTGGTGGCCAAAATCGTGAAAATGTTGTCAGTGGCATAAGGTGATTGTACTCTGAGTGCACTCTGAGTCAAAATCTGTTTGCAAGTGGTACAAGGTACAAAACGTTGGCATTTTCAATTGTATTGTCTGGAATAAACAGTAAAACTCCCATTTTATTTAGAGGAACAGAACCGGTGATCATTTTGTCGGCTGTCAATGTAAATGGAGTGACAACACTTCGAAGTCGTAGTTCTGCTTAAAATACGCCCCGCGCGAATTCTTTTAGTAGAAGCTATTCCAAAATGGTCGAGAAAATGTGCATGACGATGCCCACCCTGGACGACCCAGCACATCAACCACCGATGAAAATACTGAGAGAGTGAAGCAAGTTGAAAATTGAAAAATTTGGAGAGTCATTAACCTTGCTGAAGATGCATGCCATGCATTTTTTCAGATATTTTGGGCATCGAAATTGTGACAGCAAAGTTCGTTTCAAAATTGATGAAGTTTGACCAACAAGGTTCTTAAAAGGTTCTTACGTGGTGACGAAGCATATACGAAGGTTGCCTGTTATATTTCGGGATTGGGCGACCCTAGTGCTGCAATCTGGTAACTGCCAGCTCTATCGTAAGCTTTGACATTTTTGAGGTTATACGTACTCAGAACATTTTGACATACTTGCGCTATTTGTGTTGTTTACAGTAACTTAAAAGATTCATCTCGCCCAAAAATGGAATTAAATCGTGAAAATTTTCGTGCGATTATTTGTTACATTTTAAGACGTGGATTAACTCAAGAGCACTGAATCGATGAACATAATTCAATTTTTAGCGATAAGGCTCCACCAAGGACCAGTGTCTATCGATGGTATGGTGAATTCAACCGGGGTCGTAGTTTACTTCAAGACGAATTTCGTGAAGGTCGTCCAAAATCAGTTGTTGTTCCGTAAACTATTGACGCTGTGCGCCAACTGATATTGCAAGATCATCATGTGACCTATTGTGAGATTGAGACAACCTCAGGCAATAGTGGGACCAGCATACATAATTTGTCAATCGCTAAAAACAAGGCTCGTGTCGATTGGTCGACAGAAATGCTCCAAAAATACGATCGTGGTGCTTCGAAACACGTCTATGACATTGTGACAGGTGATGAATCGTGTATTTACCCGAAAGTAAGCAGCAGTCGACTGTATGAGTGTTTCGAGTTGAGCCAAATCCAACAAAAGTTGCTTGCACACGAAGCACTTCCAAGCAAATGGTCGCCTGTTTTTTCGGAAAAACTGGACATGACGCAACCGTACCACTAGAACAACGTAGAACAGTCAAATCTGAGTGGTACACAACATTTGTTTGCCAGTCGTCTTCCAAGAAATCAGGAAAACCAACCGCCGAAGACGGATCACTCTTCACCACGACAATGCGAGCTCTCACACATCGACTCAATTATCTGCATTTTTGAGCACGCAAAACATCGATTTGATGAGTCATCCGCCGTATAGTCCTGATTTGGCACCGAATGACTTCTTTTTATTGCCGTACTTAAAAAATAAAATGAGAGGTCAACGTTTTTCGACACCTGAAGAAGCGTTTGATGCGGCCAGATGTTTGGCAAAAGTGCTTCGACAATTGGAAATAATTTTTAATAAAATAATTAAAATAAAATATCAAATAAAAATATTTGTTTTTGTCATCTAATCCTGAAATATAAAAGTCAATCCTCGTAGGTCGTGGTCGTTGTGGAAGAGCCCAGGGGAAACAAGACCAAAAAGGCGCGCCAAATTCGATCGATTGTGAAGGTTTTGACTGACAATGGCGCAGTGCACCAGGCGTTCTTACTACATGATCGAACTGTAAATTAGGATTTTTATTTTCAAGTTAGATGTCCGCCGTGGCGTAGTGGGTACAGTGCGACCCTCACACGCCGGACTCCCAGGTTCGATTTTCGGTTGAACACCTCGAATTTTTCATGACACCACCTCTTTCGAGCTGTTGACAACACTCAAAGAGTAATAACCGACTAAGCAATCTCCTTAAACTTCGCCGTTTGGAATCGGTAAAGAACTGTATGTCACTTCTACTTGTAAGAGAAGCGCGCACAACACGAGTAGTTGATGAGCACCCTAGGCCTTGGCCCGCTGTGGACTGTCGCGCCATACAATTATTATCTTCAATTACAAGAAGCAACACCAAGAAGATTTCCTGAAATGAGGAGTGAAGCAAAGTCTTAGATAGTTTATAAACTTTGCTTCACTCCTCATGTATTGTTCGAAATTTTTTGGCCAAAAACACGTCGTCATCATGGCTCCCTGCGACTTTTTCCTGTTCCCATGATTTAAGGAGCCGCGAAGGAACGGCGTTCTGCAATGGTTGTCTAGATACAAACTGAATCACTGAAGGAGCTCCAGGGCATAGCAGAAAGTGCCACTCTGATTGAGGTATCTCCAAAACATGCATTCTGAACGCATCAACCGCTTCTTCAGGTGTCGAAAAACGTTGACCTCTAATTTTATTTTTTACGTACGCCAAAAAAAAGATGTCATTCGGTGCCAAATCAGGCCCATACGGCGGATAACTCATCAAATCGATGTTTTGAGTGCTCAAAAATGCAGATGTTTGAGCCGATTTGTGAGAGCTCGCATTGTCGTGGTGAAGAGTGATCCGTCTTCGGCGGTTGGTTTTCCTGATTTCTTGAAGACAACTGAAAACAAGTGTTGTGTACCACTTAGAATTGACTGTTCTGCGGTGTTCTAGTGGTTGCGATATGTTCAGTTTTTCCGAAAAAAACAGGCGACCATTTGCTTGGAAGTGCTTCATGCGCCAGAAACTTTTGTTAGATTTGGCTCAATTTGAAACACCCATACAGTCGACTGCTGTTTACTTTCGGTCTCATGCGGGTAAGTCTACGATTCAGCGCCTGTCACGATGTCATAGACGTGTTTCGAAGCACCGCGATCGTATTTTTGGAGCATTTCTGTCGACCAATCGACACGAGACTGACTTTAGCGATTTACAAATCGTGTGGGATCCAAAGCAAACAAATTTTTGTTGATGGTCGAATGCTCATGCAATATTGAATGTATGCTGTTCCCACTAATGCCTAAGGTTGTCTTAATCTCAAGATAGGTCACATGACGATCTTGCAATATCAGTTGGCGCACAGCATCAATGGTTTCCGGAACAACAACTGATTTTGGACAACATTCACGAAATTCGTCCTGGAGTGAACTACGACCTCACTTCACATTCACATTCACTATACCATCGATAAACACTGGTCCTTGAAGGAGCTTCATCACCAAAAATTGAATTAAGTTCTCAATGCACTGTTGTTGAGTTAATCTACGTCGAAAGTTGTAAAAAATATTCGCACGAAAATTTTCACGATTTAATTCTATTTTTGGGGCGAGATGAATCTTTACGTTACTGTAAACAACACAAATAGCGCTCGTATGTTAAAACGTTCTGAGTATGTATAACCTTAAAAATGTGAAACTTTACGATGGAGCTGACAGTTGCCAGATTGCAACACTACGGTCGCCCAATCCCGAGATATAAAAGGCAACCTTGGTATATTAGCCAACTGAGCCAACTACTCGTTAATGTTCGGACGTTACCTACCAGCAAATCGACACCAATTTTTAAAGAAAATGTACATCCTGGAAATATGTTTTTTTTACTGTGATTAATTTTGAAACCAAGGAAGTAATTGTGATGCAATTTGATTTTTATAAATTAAAGGATGACATTTTTCAAAATCATTTCAAAATTAATTTTCAATCATTTTCTACAGTTGGTTAAGCTTAAGCAATTTCTCAACATGCATAGTTGAGAATCCTTTATTCATCCGATGTGCAAGTTGGGAATATTTTATTGTTTAACAATAAAATATTGTTTTACGCCTTCCGACTTCCCGTTTAGGTTCTCCCACGTTCGGAATTCGTAACTTCTAATTCAATCTGTTGTCTAACAACAATTAAGATAGACGTTGTTTTGGCTTTCAAAAATCAGGAAACTTTTTACAAACTTTTGGTGTGTCATTGTTTGTTGTTATTTTCGTTCTTATGAGATTCGTTAATGTAGGAAGGGGTTTCTAGCGATAATTTGAAATCCCAGATTTGAATTCTTTGACATTTCATCTCTTGGTTATCAGGCTTCCTTATAAACTTACCAGGTGTGCCACTGCCTTGAGTCAAACCCCTGTTGCTTTGAATTGGAATAGACAATGATTGAAAACATATATATATAATACTTTGAAATAGAAATTGAAATTAGCTTCGAAATTGAACGCCTCTCTCAGAAAAGAAGAGCAAAAATGTAGTCCCATTTACAGGCATCAATTGTTGGCGCGACAGTCCACAGGGGGACCAGGGCCTAACTTACTCACCAACTACTGTTCTCTCAAGAGTAGTAGGGACTTACAGGTTTTTGCCAACTCCGAACGGCGAAATTTGAGAAGATTTTTGTTAGGCAGTTATTTCTCTTTGAGCGTTGTCAGCAGCTCGAAAGAGTTTGTGCCGTGAAAAATTCGCGGTGTTCAGCCGGGAAACGAACCTAGACCCCACTGCGCGTGAGCGTCGCATTATACGCACGACGTCCCATTTACATGAAATAATGAAATATAGTCCGGAGATTGTGAACAGTGGTTAAATGCCAATGTAAATATTTGCTGTGTAGATTTTTTGTGTTTATTTTTTTTTTCAAATAAACACAGCTATCCGTTAAAGTCTTTTTCAATATATTTGCAATTTACTTAACGGATTAGAGATGTGTAGGGTCCGTAAGTTAATTTTCAACGTTTAAATGATCATGCGTCTTGTAAATTTTATCACCTTTCGATTCGTTATTTGTGTCATTTTAATATAAATCTAGGGTTAAAATGCCAAAAATTTATCTTTTGCTTTATGTAAACCTCATGTCATATAATGTGAAAAAGAATACTTTACTTAGTGTCAAAGTTGTATACTTTTTGAAAGAACAGCATTAACTACGCCGATCAGAATTTCGGCCTTCCCGGACTTTGTCCCAAACTAGTAGTAGGGGACTTTCTCGCTTGTTTAGGAAGTAACGCTTTCGTCTTTCAGAATTCTATTTCGTAAGAAAAACTTATATTAAGAGCAGAGAAGTCACAATCTTTTCCAAACAAAATGTCTTACTCTGGACACCAATTCGAATTGTCCTGCTCAAATGGGCACATAGTAAGTGCTTGTTTTTAGGGCTTCAGGACTTCAGAATGAATACTCAAGAAAAAATTGTGCAAGGAAAGATGGTTAAACCTTCAGAAGCATACAAGAAACGTCAAAGAATAAGGAAACTCTTTTGATTTTAATCCCATTCTCTCATTGGATTGAAATCGAAAAATACACATACTATTGAAGGAAGCTGGCCAGACTATTAAATCAGGATTCAACACTCGAGTTCTACGCTGTGGTTCTACCACTGGGGTTCAAAACTTGGGTTCAATACTCGGGTTCAACGCTCGGGTTAAACAGTCGTGTTTAACACTCGGGTTCAACAATCGTGTTTAACGCTCGGGTTCAACAATCGTGTTTAACACTCGGGTTCAACTCTCGAGTTCAACACTCTTGGATGGTGCCATAGCCCTTGAGCTTGGATATTGCTATTTTTGTTTTTGTGATGCTGTTCTGAACAGCTATTTTTGCAACTTTCTCAAAAGTTCATGGGTACTTCCGTCCACATTTGAGAGTTCTGCCATAAGTTATTCGTATCTCAAAGTACCCCACAGATCCACCTCTTCATGGCTGTTGCGTAAGATCGCCACTCCACTCACACCATTGTTCCTTATCTCCGTTGTAGCATTCCCCCAAGCTATCGACAACCTTAACAAATGACCAAACCGATGTTTCGGGCGGGAGGGTTCGCTTCAATTTCTCAAGTGAAATCCTGAAAACTACAACACCCCAACATTCACTAACCACGCCACAATTACAACACAAAACCAAGAAAGCCCAACCAGAGCACAGCGCTGACTGATTGATTGATGGATCGAATAATTTGTATACGCCTACCCTTCGGAGAAACCTTCATCATTGTCCGAGACAGCTAACACTGTACCGCACTGCCGAACAGTCTCGGTGCGGCACGAGTTAGTGAATCGTATCTTTCACGAGTAAGTGACACAATGCCAGGTAATTGATTGCTTCAAATGGGAATCTAATGACCTTGAATGGGATGCCGCCCCTTACTCTTTCAATCTGTCTTTTGTGGGTGGCTGCTTGCCTGTGACGACTTCCAGGGCGTGTGACACTCGACATACAACAGCGATGACGATGACGATGACGAAGAAGACGACGTCCCCTTCATTTGTTCGGAGCGATTATCATCGAATGCCTGTGTCGTCAAACGCACAAACAGAGATGAGCGTTTCCTGCTGCGTCAGGGTTGAGATAAAATCGATCACTCCCCATGGATAATCCCGCTCCCGCTGTAGCTCTCGACACAGTTTGCTGGGTTAAATTATTCTGAAAAAATGTCTCCACGGCCTGAGATGCTTATCCTAATTACTTTTGTCAAGGACGAGATTTCTGCTTTCAAGGGCCGGAGTTTTTCAGCACAATTAGGCAAATTGCACCCACATGTGGCCCGGAGGCGGCAGATGAAAGAAACTTAGATTCTGCGAGTGGGCCTCGTTTCGTGGTTATGTGTGTCAGGACAGTTGTGTGTCTAATCTTTCACACCCATGCCCTGATCTGACATGACACTCGAACTATGTGCGACCCGCTGACATCGTCAGAACAGGGTGAAGACGGGGAAATTGGTTTGGGTCCTTTGCTGTGATCGATACGAGTCACCAAGACACACCACTGAACGTGGTTCGTTTACCGAGTGCAGTAATTGCACTCCTTGCCGCAACAAACGCAGTCACGCCCGTCGACTTCGTCGCAGGCACGGATGCACCCGAGCACGGCAGGATGGAGCTCGGCCCGGAGTGAACGTGTAACAAATAAATCAAAATTTCATATCCTGAATTGATCGATTTTCCACAAGGAGTAAATTGCTGCTTGTGTGCGCACACAACCCCCGACATCTCCGCCAGCGAACGTCGGCACAGTGTGTTTGCGTGTGCTCGGTTGGCACATAAGAATGACTGTCAGCCGCGGGATGGTTACAGCCGTGGTTGGAGTCATTCGCTCGAACCGTTTACCGTGTCGGTTTAAAATTGGCACGCCGCGCACACTGAGCCACAGTGTGGAGCGGTAGGGAAATTATGTATCACCATCACGAGAATGGTGTTAATCTACATCTCTGAAGAAAGACTCCTTTTCCGTGCACATAATAGTAACTACGTGCGGGGTGATTCGACATATCTGATTTCTCCTCCTCATATGCTGGCTGCTGGGTGGATTCGTACTCTTTGCCATCTCATCCGACGTGTTATGTGGCAACGGATACGTGGGTATGTGAAGTTATGTGGCATTTCCTGAGGTTACTCTAGGAGTAATTACATAATAGATACGGATATGGCAGAATCTCGTCGTTATTGAGAGGGAATTGGAAGCTTTTGTGGATAAGACTACCACGTCTGCCTTTGAAATGGCAGACGCTTTTAATGACAGCAGTCCTAAATATTTCGTAATCGGAAGTGGAGCTCCTTTAACGGGCTGTGATAATGCACGTGAACGCGGGGAACAGGTTATCGCACCCCCAAGGGATGCATTCACATTTTCGGGATATTTCAATATGCGCTACTGCATATGTAACCGGAAGGAGAAATTGGTCGATCTCGGTAAAAGTGTGGAAGCATAGTGAAGAAAGTTTAATATTTCGGTGTCGATGACAGCAAGGACGTCTCAAAGAAAAAATAGCAGCTCTGTGGTCTTTCGGGACATGTTTTAGAATATAAATGGCGTTTACTCAAAAACATTGGGGTTCACATTGAAGCACAGGACGTTTTATACAAAACCGCCGTTTACTTCTGCAGATTCACTGGGGAAGTAGTCAGAGGTTTTTCTTAGGCTTCAGTTTATATATACATCTTTTACTCCTTCTTTTAATGGTGTAACAGTGCGGGTAGGGCTGACCCTCAACCAAGAAGTCTCTGCAAAGAACTTGATATGTCGACAGCTGTCTCCAGATGCCAAGTTGATTAAGGTTCTTTTCCACAAGCTTGCGTCATCTCTCCCTAATTGCATCGTTTCAAAGGCCTGGATTCGAATACTATTTAGGCTGGAGCTCTGATATCCACTCAGTTGCATCGCTTCAAAGGCCTGGATTCGAAGACTATATAGGCTGGAGCTCTGACATCCACTCAGCTTTCAACTTAACAATTTAAAGTATTGAAGACCATTGCTGGGAACTTTGCCGACCGAGTCTCCCGGAAACTCGCTCAGAGTTCGACGCTTCCTAAGCACAGAAGAAGAAGAAGCATAGAAGAAGAATGGAAACGTTGTCAAGAAGCCATCAAAGATGCTGCCACTGATGTGCTGGGTTTCACGTCACCACCCAGAAGGAACCCATGGTTTGACGATGAGTGCAGGCAAGCGCACGCAGCTAAATAAGACGCCTATAAGGCGACGCTGCATCGAACAATGCGGGCTGTTCGTGAACTCTACGAACAGAGAAGAAGGGAAGAGCACCGGCTTCTCAGAAGGAAGAAGAAGGAGCATGAGAAGCGCGCGGTCGAGGAAATGGAAAGGTGTTTTGGCAGGAATGAAGTCCGAAAGTTTTACCGAAAGGTAAAACAGCTATCCGGAGGATACAAGGTTCGGGACAAAATGGACAACTAGTAGTAGAGTCGCAGTCTGTGCTGAGAATCTGGAAGGATCATTTCTGCAGACTTCTAAACGGCGATGACGACCCAAATTCCGCTGTTAGGCAGAATGTTCCACTCAATTTGGACGATGATAGACAAGCATTCCGTCCCCCCGACTAAGACGAGGTGAAGATAGCAATATCCAAGCTGAAGTCGAATAAAGCTGCTGGAGCGGACGGACTGTCTGCAGAACTATTTAAAGCAGCTGGAGATGACCTGGTTGGGCGCATGCACCAGCTCATCTGTAAGATATGGTCGGAGGAAAGCATGCCCGATGAGTGGAATCTCAGCGTCGTTTGCCCGGTCCACAAGAAAGGAGACCACTTTGACTGCGCCAACTACAGAGGGATTAGTCTCCTGAGCATCGCATACGAGATCATCTCTTGCGTATTGTGTGAGCGTCTGAAGCCGTTTGTCCATGACCTGATAGGTCCCTATCAGTGTAGTTTCAGGCCTGGGAAGTCCACAATAGACCAGATCTTCACATTACGGCAGATCCTGGAAAAGACCCAAGAAATGCAAATTGACACCCACCACCTATTAGTCGATTTCAAGGCCGCATATGACAGTGTGCATAGAGACGAGTTATACAGTGCCATGTCTAGTTTTGGCATTCCTACCAAACTCGTCAGATTGTGTAGGATGACGATGGAGAACTCTCGCTGCTTCGTCAAGGTCGGTACCGAACTCACCGAGACCTTCAATGTCAAAAAAGGTTTTAGACAAGGCGACGCACTGTCATGTGACTTCTTTAACATCATCCTCGAGAAGATCGTGCGTGACTCACAAGTCAACACCAGAAGCACGATCTTCCAGAAGTCAGTTCAATTGTTAGCTCACGCTGATGACATTGACGTGATTGGACGAACACAGCGAGCCGTCAATGAGGCGTTTGCTGGCATTGAAGCGGAAGCGGCTAAAATGGGTCTAGTGGTAAATGAGGGCAAAACGAAGTAAATGCTGTCATCAAGGAAGGACACACAACATCAACGTTTTAGACGGAGCGTCACACTAGGCAGCAGAAACTTCGAGGTAGTTAAGGACTTCGTCTACCTCGGCTCCGCGGTAAACAGGGACAACAACATCAGTACCGAAATCAAACGCAGAATCACTCTTGCCAATCGCTGTTTCTTTGGGCTCAAGAGGCAATTGAGTAATAAAGCCCTCTCTCGAAGGACTAAGCTCGCTTTATATAACAGCTTGATCATCCCCGTCCTACTATATGGCGCAGAATCTTGGACGTTAGCAAAGGCGGATGAGGAAGCCCTTAGTCTTTTCGAGAGAAAAGTTTTGCGTGCGATTTTTGGTCCTGTCTGCGTTGATGGCATCTGGAAGAGAAGATTTATTGACGAACTCTATAGGCTGTACAGCGACATGCGCCTGGTCAAGCGTCTACAGATACAACGCTTAAGATGCCTAGGCCATGCAGAGCGTATGGACACCACTGCTCCGGCCCGAAAAGTCTTTGAATCTGAGCCATTGGGACAACGCAACAGAGGACGACCTAGACTAAAGTGGCGCACACAAGTGGAGAAGGACCTCAACCAACTTGGAGTGCGCAACTGGAGACAGCCTAGCTATCTTAAGCGTTGTATCCGAAAGCACTTGAACAGGTGCATGTCGCTGTACAGCCCATAGAGTTCGTCGTTAAGTTTTCTCCTCCAGATGCCATCAACGCGAACAGGAGCAAAAATCGCACGTAAAACTTTTTTCTCAAAAAGACTAAAAACTTCCTCATCTGCAACGTTCATAGCAACGTCCAGGTTTCCGTGCCATAAAGTAGAACTGGGATAAACAGCGAGCAACAACAGAGCTTAGTCCCTACAGAGAGGGGCTTATTTTTCGATTTCGAGAAGCAGCGATTGGCAAGAGTGATTCTGCGTTTGATTTCAGTACTGCTGTTATTGTCCCTATATCCCGTCGAGCCCAGGTAGACGAAGTCCTTGACTGCCTCGAAGTTGCTTCTGCCTAATGTGACGCTCTGTCGGAGGCGGCGGTGTTGTCTGTCCTTCCTTAATGACGGCATGTACTTTGTTTCGCCCTCATTAACCACCAGACCCATTTTAGCCGCTTCCGCTTTCGCATCAATGACAGCAGACTCCTCATGGAAGGCTTTCTGTATTGGTCCAGTCACGTCGATGTCGTCCGCGTAAGCCAGTAATTGAACTGACCCTTAGAAGGTCGTGCCTCTGGTGTTGACTCGTGAGTTGCGAATGATCTTCTCGAGGATGATATTAAAGAAGTCACATGACGGTGTGTCGCCTTGTCTAAAACCTTTTTTGACATTGAAGGCCTCGGTGAGTTCGCTACCGATCTAAACGGAGCAGCGAAATTTTATTATCCTACAAAATTTGACAAGTTAAGTGGTGAAACCAAGACTAGATATGGTACTTCAATCTTGTATTAAAATAATTAATAGCAATTATAATTGGATGGCGAGACAATCCAGAGGGGTACTACGGCCTAGCTCGCTCATCGTGTTGTGCGCGTTACTGTTCTCTCACTAGTTGAAGGACCAAAAGATTTTGGCGATTCCGAACGGCGAAGTTTGAGTGTTTCTTAAAGAGTTATAACTTCTTGAGTGTTGTCAGCATCTCGAAATAGGGGGTGCCGTCAAAAATTTTGAGGTGTTTACCCGGGAACAACAACAAATAGTGGGGGAACAAATAATTGCAGTTCAGATAGATGGCGCCACAGTCAAGTTGTCGCTGATCTTGGAAGCTTATTCCTACTTCATTGGAAACGTGTGACATCCGCATCTCTTTTAACAACAGCAATGTTTTGTGCCACTTTGAAAATGTCAGGATACGTCCCGAATAAACTGCGTTTTATTTTCATTTTTACTTGAAAGAAGGGTGCAGTTAAAATCCAGCGAAGAAGCTGCTGGTGCTCTAAGCGGTAAATCCTGCACATAATTATTTTTACGCTTCAGAAGTGGTGCTTATAGCGTTGAAGACAAAACATGACTTGATCAATTCAAAAAAGCCATGGAATTGGGGGTCTACTGGATCAGGACCCATATTCAACGCAAAATTATCTCATAGATCCGTTCTTACCTACAGCAAAAAAATTCCGTTCGGATAAAGAAATTTGGAATTATTCAAAAGGAAGAAAATTAGGTGCCGTACGAGATCCAGGTATACCGATATGAAGTGAGCGTCAAGACACAAATGTCTCGATAGGGACATTTGTTGTGAACGAGCCCTTAGTTTTTGTTTTGTTTTGTTTTGTTTTTGTTTGATCTGTGAAATATATTTAGTATACATTTAGTCATTGAACAGACAACAACATATTTTTTCATCGTGTTAAAAATGTCGAATTTTGTACCAGAAAGTGATGATTTGCGGAAAGCTTTAATTTTTTGTTTCCATTTGAAGAAAAGTGCTGCAGAGTCGCATCGAATGCTTGTCGGGACATGTGGTGATCATGCTCCATCAGAAGCAACATGCAAGAGATGGTTTCAACGGTTCAGAAATAATTATTTTGATGTGAGAAATGAAGAACGCGGAAGACCAACAAAAAAGTTTAAAGACGCCGAATTGCAAACGATATTGGATGGAGATGACACTTTGAGTCAAAAGCAAACGGCAGCAATGTTACATGTTGCACAACAAACAATTTCTGACTATTCAAAAGCTATGGGAAAGATCCAAAAGTGTGAAAAATGGGTGCCACATGAATTGAATGAAAGACGGATGAAAAACCGAAAAAAACACTTGTGACATTTTGCTTCAAAGACACGAAAGAAAATCGGTTTTGCATCGGATTGTTACTGGCGATGAAAAAATAATTTATTTTAAGAATCCTAAACGGAGAAAATCATTGGTTAATCTGGGACAATCATCAACATCGACTGCAAAACCAGATCGATTCGGCAAGAAGGCAATGCTGTGTGTTTGGTGGAAAAAAAGGTGTATTGTACCACGAGCTCCTAAAACCCAGTGAAACCATTAAGACCGATCTGTACTGACAACAAATGATCAATTCGAACCATGCATTGATAGAGGGACGACCAGAATGGGCCAGAAGACACGGCAAGATAATTTTGCTCCATGCCAATGCATTTGCACACAAAGCAAAACCGGTCCAGGATACAATCAAAACACTTGGCTGGGAGCAGCTACCTCACCCGCCGTATTCACCAGACTTGGCTCCTTCCGACTACCATTTGTTTTCATCGATGGCTGAGCAGCACTTTCATTCCTACGAAGAGATCGAAAATTGGGTGTCTGATTGGTTTGCTTTAAGAGACGAACAATTTTATTGGCGTGGTATTCACAAATTGCCAGATAGGTGGTCAAAATGTGTAGAAGACAATGGATAATACTTTGAATTAAATGCTTTTACTTTCCCGTTAATAATAAGTGTTTCATTTTCGAAAAAAACGCTCTTTTCATACGGCTAAACCGAGAGTTGTCGATTGTTCAGTTCACAACTGCTTCCCGAAAGACATCAGAGGGTGAAATTTCTGCATCGTATAGTGACTTAAGATGAAAAGAGATACAGCGATAATTCCAAATAGAAAAATGACATTCATAGCCTGGTGAACACGTTCCGTCATCGTCTAAATCGATACCAAAGAACAAGAACCAAGGTCCAAAAGCACATTACAGAACCAGTCTGTGTCATGTTATATGAGCTACTTTAAGCAGGTGAAACTATTGCTGGTAAATATGATCGACTACAACGTATGCATGTGGGACGTGCCTTATGTAAAAATGGGCAGAAACGACCGAAAGGCATCGCAAGGTAATTTGGAAATCTGATAACTTCTTGGCCCCAACTAATCTGCAGCGGCCGAAAACTACCGGGAGACTCTGAGATGGACCTCTTATTACCCCACTAGTTGACTACTGCCTTTTTTGACGCACACAAAGCGATTTGTGCGATCGCCGGTTAGGGTCGAAGACTAGCCTTGATCGGTGCAAAGAGGACTCATTTTTTGAGATGGGGTTTGAAAATTGCCAGAACGATGGGAAAAAGCAATCGTTTCAACAGACAATTCTTTCAAAGCATCATTTCTTACGCTTTTTTATCCATTGAAGTAGTTTCGAATTTGTACTCCCAATAAATATTTATTTTGTAAAAAATTAAGCATCAACAAGGAAGAAATATCCTTAATCCCCATTCGGTGCAGATGTTCCAAATCAACTTATGCATACATTTCACACGCTATAGGCCTATTTCGATTTCTTCCATAAAATTAGACTAATCTCACCTGCAGCTGCCATATTGAGAAACTCATTGCACCCAATATTTCTGGGTTAATTAAAAGCCTCAACACATTTGAAATTCCAAGTGACAGAAGAGGAGGAAGTCTTTACAAGGCCACCTGAGCACGACCCACTTATTGAACAAATGTCAAGCGAATATGTGAAAGAAACCATCATCACGCAGAGGTCACATGAAAACCACGCACCAATCTTCAAAGGCGAAACAGCACAGGCTGTGCAAACAAGGACATAAATCGAACGATTTAAGCCGATTAAAGAAAAACAAATCCCCTTCACCAAGCCACCACCCGCCGTTCCTCGTTAGCAGCTCCAACAAGTTTGCACACTTGGAAGCATCGCGGATCGAACTGCCTGCCATCGAAGTTTCAAAGATAAGGATGAGTTCCTTCAAAATTCCCCACAATCAGGCGAACTTCCCTAGCCCGTCCCCATCGAGGCACTTGTCTGTGATCTCTATCAAGGCGTAAAACAAGACGAACCAACGAACGAAGTAAGGGGCGAACGCCACCAAGAACAAAGGAAACTCTTCCATTTCACAGACACAGGCGTGAGTGAACTCATAACACCGAAAAATAGGGAATGGACTAATTTAATGATTTCCTCTCCTTGGATGACTTCAGTTCTCCGTCGCCAGGGTGATGAAAAAAAAAATCTGACGAGATAAAGACACAAGCGAGAGGGAGTGCTCTATGATAAGGGTAACGCCATCTCCGCAGGGCTGTGAAACTTTGCAATTTGGCAGAGCAAAGAAAAAAGTATATTTTATATCACCCATCAGTTCCTGTCTCTTGACTTCTGCGGAAGAGGATGAAGCTTCACACCCACAAGTAGGGGAGGGACGTTTCCCATCGACTGAACTTTAACTAGCAAACATTGACTTCTGGGCGTCCTTTCCTTCTAAGGATGCAGGCGAAGCCTCATTAATTAGGTTATCATGAGAAAGTTTTCGCCGCTAGATGGCCCCTCGGAGTGGAGCAGGCAGCCAATGGATGGAAGGGTTCGAATTTCTTCGATTTCGGGCTTGTTTCGGAGCTTTTTTGGTTTTTGCGTGTTTTCATTTTTTTTTTGCTTTTGTTTCCCTTGCTTGTGTTTGCTGTGCTGGATGTTCGGTTCGCTTTTGTTTCGCAGATTAAATTAAGCAGTTTGGTGGGTGTCGGTGATAGCCCCATGGTCATTTGTTGATCACCGAATCTGTGAAATTTTGTGTGAGGCAAATGGTGTCGGTTGTGGGAGCTGAAGGGAGGGCAATTGTTTAGAGTTCTAATGAAAATTGCCTGGAAAAGTGCTGAGGATGAAAATATCTTGTGACGAGGGCACGGATGAGACATTGTTTGGAGGCGGCTATATGTTCTTTGGAGTGGGGGAGATCTTTAGGTGCACAAGGAGTCAAAATATTGCATTTGCGTGGAGAAGGCAATAGCAGTCGGGTTAGGGATCGTGATTCAATTTTATCAAACAGAACACTTTTTCGCCCACTCGACTTCGTTTGAGAATTTGTTACGTCACTGATTTCAGTTATTCACATCACATTTGATAGTTGAAAGTAGCTAGTAGGACTTGCAACTTTTCGAATAATCCGTTCACTTGGAGGGCGGATTCGTACCTAAATCTTGTATCTGCTATCGTTTTATATTTTTGACTTTAATTGAAAATGAAAAGCACTTCTGCAGGCACAATAAACTAACGTGTGGACTTCAATAATAAGGCTCCCCAGCTCGATTGGCAGAATGATGGGTCAAGTTTGTGAAGACATGGTTAGAAAATGCTATTGCGCATGTAAGATGCCGCAGAAACTGAGCGTTCTCTCACGCAAAACCGGCCATTTTCGATGCAGAGCATTACGCCAGTAATCGCGAACTGATTGACTGGTTGAAAGAAACTCACCCCACGATGGCCAAAGAAATCTGTCGAAAAGGTCTTTATTGTAACCTCCTTTCGACTTGCAACCAAACGGTTGTTGTCGTGTAAAATTGGAAGATGAACGATGTGTGACGTTTTGATCAAGGATATACTTACATACGGGAATTTTCGGGACATGAAACAGGTTTCAATTTTACGAGGAAGTCTTCTCTACTAATCTTTTCAATATTCCTATATAAACTGAATGTTTTAAAACGCTAGATCCTGGATTTGGTTTGAGAAGCAAGATAATTCAACTTTAACCATCGTACTGAATGTCTACATGTCCTGAGGTCGAGGACATGATTTTTAAGTTCAAAAACATGTCCCTTCTAAACATTTGCTTCGATTAACCAAAAAGAATATCTTATTTCTGCATAAGCTTTTTTCAGAAGTATAGAATATTACGTTGTCATCACGTTTTTATTGGTTTCATTTTTTAAGCTGTCAAAATTTCAATTTAATTTGGTTTTTAATTTCAATGACAATAGATTGATGCGAAGCAAGCTAAACATAGATCCGGTGGATGGACGCAAGATCTCCGTTGATCCACAATTTCATAAGCCAAGTCTGTGTAGCGATGGAGCTCACTTTCAGATGAATACTTACGTCTATGAATAAAACTTCCATATTTGGAATGTTAATAGTCATCAAGAATATGAAAAGCTGCGAGTACTGTCATCAGCGAAGGAGTGAATTGGATTAAGAGTGACAGACAGGAGAATATTTACAAAAAATATGAAGAACATCGGAGACAAAACTTAGCTCTTGGAATCACCAGCGTTAATATGGTGATTATCAGACTTTCGTTCGAAAAGAAATGTCTAATTTATTGAAGAAAGGAATAAATTCTTTAATCTACGACGATAACCCACAAACGATTAACCATTGGGATGAGCTAGAGCTGGAGGAACTGGAGAGATATGTCCATACGTATCCTTACAACTATAACAAGGCACGTCGGCCACGTTTCTCCAGAGTCTTAAAAACAGAACTACGTTCGAATGCAATCCACCAACGAACAGAAATTTGATAAACGAAGAGGTTGACAGGTACCTAATACAAATGGACGACACCATTAAACGAACAATGAAAAATACTATTCCTACGCTGACACCAAAGGCTGCTGGCGATATCTACCGGAACGTCGAGATAGACGCACTTCACGTGCAAAAAAATAGACTACTGTCAAGACTAAAACTCTTGTACAGACGGTTTACAGATCCGCAGAATGATGAAATACGGTCGTTGAAGTCGCAGATAAAATTAGTTCAGTTCAATACAGACTAGCAGTAAACTTGTACTGGGGCAATAAGATTCGGGCTGTAAGATCCAGCAACCCGAGCAAGCTCCCACAAGAATAGAATCTTCCGGAGGAAAGGTTTTAACGACATCCAAACTGTCCGACTCAACAGAACGACAGACAACGCCAACTTACTAAGGGCAGATGTGGGATTTGGTTTTACGTGATCACCTGCCTTAACGGCTTATATCACGGGGAACCTTTTTCCCAAGAGTCGTAAGTAACGCAAGACTAAACGCCTTAGTTACCCAAGTAACAAATTGGGATCATGCTTGAGGGGCAATCACCCCACCTTGGTTTGATGCGAAGCCTTCCTAAAACCTCTTCCGCTCTTTGGGTCGCAGCGCCCGGTTGAGAATGCAACTCCACACTGAGAAGGGATAGTCCCCTAACCGACTTGCCTAGTTTTGCTTAAACAATGGGCTAGACAAGTCAGCACAGTACACTATCCTCGACTCTACCCGCGATGTTAGGTGGTAAACCACAGCCACCACGAAACTCCCACAAGGGGGCCTACCGCAATGGTCAGGCTGGAACCGAAGTTCCAGGGGCCCCTGACCTCCCGTGGCACCAGAATATAGCCTCTGGTTAAGCTGTCACTATCAGTCAGGTTCCCTCTAAGCCTGGGTCTGTTAGCCGCCATCCCGCCACAGATGGTCTTTCCTCCATCAGTGTTTCCGTTGTCACTATAAATAGTGATACGGATGTGATTTTGAATCATGTGATTCATAAATCCAGTCACATCATCTGGACTTACTAAGGGCAGTAGACATCGATCCAAATGGGGCAGTACTTTACGACGACTTCTTTGTAGTCGATGATCCTCAGGTGATGGTGAGAGTAATTGGAGCTGTCTTCCAGGAAGTGTATACGGTCAGACAGAGCCAAGCTTAACTACCTCCAACTAAGTACCGAGATAAGTCAATTGCGATCCGAGAATCCGGGTTTCACCAGGTTCAGTGACGATTTTCTGGCAAATGATGCCGTCGCCGATGATGGAAACAATTCCATCCTTATTTCGAAGGCTGAACTCCAGGGCATCATTAATTGACTGAAGAATAAGAAGTCAGTAGGAATCGATGGGATACCGAATATTGTTCTGCGCCATCTACTTTCTGAGGCAGTAGGTGTATATACAGCCCTGTTTAACAATGCGCTGAGTAACGCATATTACCCTGCGCATTAGAAAAAAACCTGTGGTACAGCCCATTCCGAAAAGGGACAGGGATACTTCCATCCCGACAAATCTCCGGTCTATAGGTCTTCTTCCGTGCATAAGCAAGGTTTTTGAAAAGATTGTCATTAGAGCCCTAAAAGCATGGGTCGAGGAACGTCAAATTATACCGGACAACCAATTCGGCTTTAGGGCGGGGCATAATACCATACATGCCGCGTCCAAATTGGTATCTGACATTCAGTGGAACAAGAACAAGAACCAATGCACAGGTGCTTGCTTGAGAGACATGGAAAAGGCGTTCGACACCGTTTGGTTAGAAGGCCTCGTCCTCAAGTTAGTCAGACTAGGCATAGATAAAACACTGCTGTATATGATCTATGATATGGTTACAGGTCGGAAGTTTGTTGTGAAAAATGGCAACGTTACATCCACAACAGTATTTCACATAAAAAATGGGTTGCAACAAAGGGCCGTTGGCTCACCGATCCTTTTCGCTATATTCACTAGCGATCTTATTGGTTCCATGCCGCATTTAATCGCGTACGCCGATGATCTCATAGCGTACAGATCAGGCCCGAAAATTGAAGTTATAAATAACTTGTTGCAGCATGACTTTGACGAAATTCAGCGATTTCGCGACGACTGGAAGTTGAAAATCAACTTCCGGAAGTGCGAAACTATCCTCTTTAGAACCCCGCTATCCAGGGCCTCAAGGGATACGAAGAAAAACCGGCGCAAGTTCAGCATATTGGACCCGATGGGCCAGCCGTTAACTGTGCAAAATGTAGTTAGATATCTTTGCATTTGGTTGGACCAGTACTTGTACTGCGGTAAGCATGCGGATACAGCCCTGACAAAAGCTAAGAAAGCCTTTGCTGCGACAAGTTGGTTGTTTTACAGCAGCCGACTTGATACTAGAGTAAAGGTGATCTGCTACATGGCTCTCATACGGCCACTCATGGTGTACGGTTGCCCAGTGTGGTTGAATCTGAGTCCTCCAGTGTGGTTCAATCCTCCTTCTGAGTTTTTGAGAGGCAATGTCTCCGGGGCTGCCTCCGGTTTTATCGAACACCTGAATCCGATTACAAGAAATTCCATCCCAACGAGGTTTTCTATAACGAGGCGAATCTAATTAGGATAGATAATTTCATTATTAGGCTGACTCAAGGGGACCATTGCACGGGTGATGACTTCTTCCAACAGTCTGATATTTGGGGCGTATTAACCCAACTTCATGTACCATGAAAAGATGCGCCTGAACGGATTCATACCTTCTGAAGCGTTTTTCTACTTAGACTCGAAAGGGCTGATTCAGAACACGGAAGGATGTCCTATCATCTTCCATAGCGTACGCCGAACAGTGGATAGGCGGCTCCAATACGAACCGGACGTCGCTCGTAACCACGAGGAACTTCTTCGGTTCAATAGGGCGATTTCTGCCCGAGAACGACACTTCTACTGGTGGTTGCACCAAAACCAGCTCCCGCCAACGCGCGAAAGTAGACTATATTAAATTTACAGATCTCCTTGTGGCCAACTTACATTGTTTTTAAGCTAGTGCGTAAGGTAAGAAAATAAGATATAAAAATAAAAAAATATATATAAAAAAAATACAAAAAAAAAGGTGCACTATGGCGTATTAGCTATATATGTCAAGCTTATAAATTCTACATACGCCATGGTACACGCGTCCGTATTTTGATATGGACATAGTCAAGTTAGGTTTTTATTAAGTTTAAATTTAAGATAGGTTAGGTTAGGCTTAGGCTCAGGCTCAGACCCAAGTTTTATAACTTTTCTTGGGGAAAAAAAATAAATTATTATCGACAAAATTTTATTAACAAACTATGCCCAAAAGCAATTTTTAAATTATATCAAGAATAGCTTAGAGCACCTGCTAATGGTCATTTAGTTAAATTTAAGAACTACTGTTAAGATAAATGTAAGCTAGTTTTTAGTATTTTTCTAAATTTAAAATAAGATAACATAAGATTTTTAATAAAATATGCCAAAAAACAAAACAAAACAACCATTGGGAGGACACCAATCGCTTTATGCCCAAAATTCTTGAAAGAAAGTCATCGAATATCATACTGACTACGTTCGAGTTAGACGTGGCAGTTATAAGACTACGTCCGGGCCCGTCATGTCTGCGCCGTGTGCTAAATAGCAGCTTTAGGACATAATGCCTGAAAGTTGTCCTTCGAATAAAGTAAATTTCGTGTCAATATGCCACATGCGTTAATCGTTTAAAAAAAATAATAGATCACTGACCTCATCAGATAAAAAGGACCTAACTCGGAAGGTCAGTTACAAGTAACGAAAAATATTAAAGCTTTTTCACATGCAATAAACATATTGATGCGCAGTTGCAACTGTTACAGCGTCTTTTTCAAGACGACTATTTACTTTCTGCAGAGAAATTGGGCGAACATTGTGACAACATCAGAAGCGTTGAAAGTCATGATGGATCTTAGATTGTCTAGTCGGTAGCGTAAGTTTAATCAATTGAAGCCGGTGCCTTCAAAGCCAAAACACTGCATAAAACTCCAATATCTTTCCCAAGCAATGTGAAGGAAATACTAATGCTGAAGAAGGGTTCAACCATATTTGAAGATAAGAACCAAGAAAAAATTACGAAGATAAATGGCACCAATACAGTGCTTGTAAGACTCTTCTTCGTCGTTCAAAAAAATCCTATCATCAAGCCTGTTGTCCCTGTCGCATAGGCTAAAGTTCGACACACGCCAAAGATACCATATTTGACTGACATTTTTCACATCATCACCTCTTACGACTTACTGTCTAAAAATTAATAAGTATTCTACTCTGTTTAAATATGTTTAGAAAAAGTTATAATAATAATTGTTGTCGCGACAGTCCACAGGGGGACCACCAGGGCCAAGCTTGCTCATCAACTACTCGTGTTGTGCGCGCTACTGTTCTCTTACGAGGAGAAGAGACCTACAGTTTTTTTTCCCGATTTCGAACGGCGTAGTTTGAGAAGCTTTCCTAGACAATTATTACTCTTTGAGTGTTGTCAACAGCACGAAAGAGGTGTTGTCGTGAAAAATTCGAAAAATTTGTGTTGAGCTGGGAGTCGAATCTAGACCCTTCGGCATGTGAGCGTCGCACTCTACCCACAATGCCCGGCGGCTACAAAAATGAGGTTATTCCAATTAATTTATAAATTTTAAAATGCCAGAATTATATAACTGGGGACATTCCCGGTATATATTGCGAATTGCCATAAAAACAATTCTCGAGGCGTTTAATCTTCTAATCAGGAAACCAGTTAAATATTTTATTTTTCTTCTGCACTGCAAAGTAATTGAAAAAAAAATGATAATAAAACTATAAAGTACTACCGGTTAAAATTTTTCAATGAGTATTGAGTCTTTACTTAATTCCTGCAGATTGCTAAGAGATGGCGTAACTTGTATTATTCCATTGTTATTATTCCATTGGAACATGCATTTTAAAGCTACTGTCATTGTACGTCGTGGCCGCCGTGGCGTAGTGGGTAGAGTGCGACGCTCACACGCCGAAGGGTCTAGGTTCGATTCCCAGCTCAACACCAATTTTTCGAATTTTCCACCTCTTTCGAGCTGCTGACAACACTCAAAGAGAAATAACTGTCTAAAAAAGCTTCTCAAATTTCGCCGTTCGGAGTCGGCAAAAAACTGTAGGTCCCTTCTACTCGTGAGAGAACAGTAGCGCGCACAACACGAGTAGTTGATTAGCAAGCTAGGCCCTGGTCCCCCTCTGGACTGTAGCGCCAACAATTATTATTATTGTCATATGTATTGTACGTCATTACAGTATGTATCATTCAATTGATTCGCCAACAACAAACAGTTTTGCGAGTTTTTGCGTGTTTTTGCGAGGAGTGCTTCTTCATTGCTTTAACATGCTGCCGAGAGTCATCGAATTTTGGTGGATGGTTGGTTTATGATGAAAATGTTTTAGCCAAGTTAACATGCCGAAATTAAATTGCACGATAAAAAGTGGTGATTCGGATTTTGAACACGATGAACGCTCTGGACAGCCAATTGTTGGTGTAAAAAAGAACCATAACTCTATGAGGATGATTGCTAATCACAAGAAGAGTTTGCAGAATCCTTGGGTGCCACTCAAGCAGCTATTTCGAAACGTTTAAGAACAGCTGGGTGTATTCAAAAATAAGGAAATTGGGTTCTATTGAAGACAAAACCGCACGAAGTGCTGTGTTCAATTTTAAGACTCAAAATCTTTTTAGTTTCTGACACGATTCAGAGAGAAGTTTTTTTTTTAATAAAGACACGATGATGCATCTCGGTATCTCGAAGATGGAAAAATTGTAGCAGAACAATAACTCGAATAATTCATCCATCATTTGGGATTCACCATATGAGACAAAAGAACTCAGACTCGAAAGAGTTCAAGAAAATTTCACGAGATATGCATTCCCTTAATTATATTCCTACGAAGAACTACCTAGCTATGACGAAAGATGTAAAACAATTGGCTTGCAAACCTTAAGTTTCAGGCATAAGGCAACGCCAGCCATGTTTATTCGTGATGTTATAAATTACCATACAAATTCGTCAGAACTACTTTATCTTATGAATATATACGCTCCCCAAAGATCTCATTGGGTGGGAAAGTTACTGCTTGATAAAAGGCATAAAACCAATTACGGTTGCAATGAACCCATTACTAGGTGCATTAAAACCTTGAATGACCTTTGCAACGAAATTGATTCTACATTGCCACGATCAGAGTTTAAGAAGATAGTGTATACTTTGTTTCTTGATTAATATTGTTTATTTGGTGTAATCTGTGAGATGAGAAGTCGGCAGATGATCCTTATTCGCGCAGCAAACATCTCCTGTGTAAAGCGAGACTGAGAGCTAATGTTTTGTAAGTAATTGCTAAAGAAGGAAATGTCTTGGTCTCTTGTGGAATGTTTCGCGATTCAGCTGGTTGTTCTTCTTTTTTTTTTGGCGTTCGTCCAATAACCTCTGCAAATGATAGTCTGCTCAAAAATTGTTTGCACACATTGTTTCAATAATAATAACAATAATTGTATGGTGCGACAGTCCACAGGGGGACCAGCGCCTAGCTTGCTCATGAGCTACTCGTGTTACTGTTATCTCACGAGTAAAAGGGACCTACAGTTTTTGCCGACTCCGAACGGCGAAGTTTGAGAAGCTTTCTTAAACAGTTATTACTCTTTGAGTGCTGTCATCAGCTTAAAAGAGGTCGTGCCGTGAGAATTTTAAGGTGTTCCGACGGGAATGGAACCTAGACCTTCGGCGTATGATCGTCGCACTTTACCTTCTCTGCCACGGAGGTCACCAAAAAATTGTTTGAATAGTCGCGGAACTGCACTTCCTAGCCGCTGCTTCCTTGAGGTAATAAAGCAATTGACAAACAAGCATCCCACTCGAACAACTATCATAACTTTCAAATATCCATGCCCTTCTATATATACAGGCATAAGCTTGGACAAAAGTAGACCAGGCTGCTCTTGGCAGTTTTGATTGAAAAAGATGAATCAGAAGGCTGTCTGAACTGTTTGACAAAATCAACATAGTCAGCTGAGTGAAGACTAAATGATTATTTGTTGGCATGAAAAGGGCACCGATTACGACAGATCTGACCGAACAGAGCACAAAACATAAACGTTATGGAGTGCATGTCACAATGAGCAGCAAATAATTTTAGGTATTCAAGGACTTCCTCTACCCAAAATCAATTCAA
Source organism: Eristalinus aeneus (assembly GCA_955652365.1). NCBI lineage: Eukaryota > Metazoa > Arthropoda > Insecta > Diptera > Syrphidae > Eristalinus > Eristalinus aeneus. Next base: position 90,131,953 of record OY019130.1, on the reverse strand, counting down.
AAAACGTTCAAGTCTTGTCAGACGCTGTTACATTGAGCTCAAGGGGCATAGAGCTCTCTTCAGCAGAGCCAGGCTGACTTCGTGCAATATCCTAGATCAAAGACATCATATCTGTACCATCCTGATGTACTTTTTGTTCCAGAAAGTTTTTGGACCCACTTCCGAGGGTCGGTGTGGTGAAATGAGATTTGACCATGGCTGCGCACGCAAATCGAAGAACTTAAACGTTTGACGTCTAGGTCCAATCCGGTTTGTGTCTCCTGTCTGACTGAATAGAATCTAGCTTGAGACGCCTTTAGGCTGACGTCAAAACCTACCCCAGACTGTAGCGCTAGACTAACTTAATAGGAACCAGCTTAAGATGCATATTAGTTGAGGCCCAGATCCACCCCGAAATCCAGATCCACCAGATTTACTGAAAAGTAAAAGCCAGTTATATGTTGTGCGCAAGCCCCGAAAAAACTGCATTCAGGCTTGTCTGTCTCGCATGTCTGACTGAGTTAAATCTACCTGGAGACGCCTTGTAGCTGATGTCCAAATCTACCCCAGAAAGTAGCGCCAGACTAACTTAATAGGAACTAGCTTAAGACGCATATTGGTTGAGGCCCAGATCCACCCCGAAATATGGTTCCAAATTTATTGAAAAGAGGCTTGCCAAAGATTCATATTGGTTGAGTTTCGGTCCATCCCGGACAGAAGCGTCAGATATACTGAATAGTTTCCAACATCACAAAATAGAATATTCTGTTTTGGTTCTGTTTGAAAGTTTACCAGTTATATGTTCTGCACACAATCGTAGTAAATGATTCCCTTCATTGATTCATGTAAACCAAGTCCTGCACTTTTGCACTCTCATCAGTAAGTAGCTTTTGCAGGATTTAAAATTCAGTTTTCCATTAGGTTTAGAAGTTTCAATAAGCTCTTAGTGCATAGCACACACTAATTGAGTTACATTTTCCGAGAGCAAAGAGGATTACCAAGTTTCTATGCAAAGGGGAGTTACGCGGACAAAGGAGGCCTCAACACACAATATGATCTCATATGCGAACGCATTAATTTTGTAGCACGCTAGTAGTAATTTTCAGTGAATTAGAGCATACAGCTTGACGGCGGCGATATTTCACTCAAAACACGAAACACCCATTCAAATTGATTGACCAGGTGGTCGCAACAGTAATTTGGTAACCCCAAGACACTAACGCTGGTCACAATGCACTGAGAAGTGGAAATATTCCTCTGGGCGGATCGTTACTAGTCGCACGGCCCACTCGGCCGTCTGAGTATACAAATTTTATGAGCGAAACAGGCACGTGCATTGAGGGAACGGCCCACTGTTGGTACTCCTTTTGCCAAAGTTCACTAGGAGCGACGTGTATAGAGTAAAGACGTGCGGAAATTATGAAAAATGGAATTGGAAAATTTGCACGCACTCTTTGCATTTTCCTCCTGAGAGCACATTTAAATTGTCAAGCAACAATTCCCTCCATCACTATTCTGTCGGAGCGTACAACGCTAAGGAAGTGGCTTATCCTTTCAGCAGCGATAACTACTACTTGTTCCGGAGAACAAACGATTAAACCGGATTTAGACATGATGCCTGCGGCGTGGACCTGAATTGACGAAAACTTCGAAGGACACAACTAGGCGCAATTAGCGACAGATAGGTACTTCGACTGCTTTACTTAAGTTATGCATCTCAATGGGTTGCCGTACATAATCCAGATTTGATCTGCTTGCAGAAGACACTCAAGTGCCAGAGAGAGATAGCAGAGAGTCCTGAAATATGCAAATGAGTTTTGATTGTAGCACACTTGACGTATCCTTTGGCAAAGCCGTTGACGCGTCTCGCGGTCAATGAACGTCAATTAAATCCTACTTTCCACGAATTAGTGCTGGATTATCCCTCGTTACTCTCACACCACCGTTGGTTGTCACGACTATTAATTGCCATCATTTGAGCGTAACCTTCGTGCTGATACTATGTATTCGCCTGTCTCTGCACAAGGCTTGGCCGAGAAAAAAATTTGGACGCAAAGCACCGCATGACGAAGATAAAGTCTGCGAGTTAATGAAGCCATCTTCACATCCTGGCATTTTTTGTTGCCTTTTGTTTTGCATAAATGTAACATTCCTGAAGGTACTTTTATTAATTACCTGTGTCGGCAGAAGTTATGAAGGTAAGCAATTGAAAGGGAGTGGGAATCATTTCGCGGAAAGTGTGCACAAACTCAGATATGTGGAGGGGACTGTCGGAATTTGATGGCAGAGAGGGCTGCTACCCGACATGACACATGACTGGATATAACAAAGATCTGACACAAAAATGGAAATCCATTGAAGGGGTCTATGGGGGCTGCAATTCTGACACTGAAGTTTAAAGGCGGAATAAAGAAAACAGACATCAACCGTCAGACAGCAGGAACTGTCCATTTGATGTCAAAAGGGAAACGAGCGGTGACGGAATAAGCAAGAGGTTTATAAACGAAGGCATTTAAAATCTACCGTGTTGTAGGAATAATTTATATACTTCACCATCTGAACAAGTGTGCTGCTTTGCAGCATGCTGTCACTGGTTTCAACATGATCAAAAAAAAAAATTGATTTTGAAGTTATAGATATTGCGCGACTGTCCAAAGGAGGGTCAGGGCCTTGCTTACTTATAAACTTCTCGAAAAGGTTTTCTTTCTAAGAAAAATATTCGATTTCAGGAAATAAAGGAGATAAAACACATGTTAAAGTGTCGATGTGACATTTATGGTGTAAATTTAAATTTTTTATTTTAACGAGTACAACACTCAAACCGTTAATAATAATAATAATTGTTGACGCGACAATCCACAGGGTGACCAGATCCTAGCTTACTCATCAACTACTCGTGTTTTGCAAGTTACGGTTCTTTCACGAGTAAAAGTGACCTACAGCTTTTTGCAAAATGGAACCTTTATACTTGGTTACAGTTCATTGTATGTATTTCCAAAAAACCCTCAATTACTTGTGAAGCTGTCCAATACATCCAGCAAGCTCAGCAACACTACACAGGGATAGTGCGGCAGGCAGAAAAACAATCCTGCAGCCGATGATAGGAATTTGAAAAAAAAAAAATCTATTTCTTGGTGCTGTGTAGCAGTGGAGAAGTATGTCGACTCAGAAGAATGATTCCTGGACTGTAGAAAGGCATCAGAAAGCTTTTCAAATCTCACTTTTCATTGCCAACAGCAACCACAGGTCTCTTCAGAAAACCAACACGTGAAGTAAAGAAAGAAGTCACAATTATGCACAGAGTCACGGAGCATGCGGAAAATTTGGCAAAAAAAAATCCACTTCCGTAGGAGGCTGTCCCGAATGCATTCGTTTGGATGAAGAACGCTCCTTTCAAACTAAACAACGGTGGACAAGTTTCTCGTCATCGAAACCCATCGAAACAGAATTCACATTCTGAAAAACTCTTAGAAATAACGGGAAAGGATTCCGTTGGGCACACGCATCAACTCTCCGGTAAGATATGAAAAGCATATCCTACGAATGGATTCGCTGCGTCATTGTCCGATTCAGGTCAAACGAGATCGCTGTGAGTGCCAACCGTTGTTTTCATTAAATTTCTGAAACCGTACCTGGCTTTAAGCCAGAGATGTCTTTTGTAGATTGAATTTGCCACTGCAGACAAATTCTAAAGAAGCCGTGAAAATTTCAAATCGACCTCCGTCACCAACCCGTCAAATTCGACGCCGCATGTGACAGCACATTCCACACTGCCGTGTCTATTTTTGAAATGTCTATAGAACTTGTCACATAGATGCATTAAATGGTGACAGCGACATCTGTTTCGGAATTGATTTAAAGAGCTTTCCCTAGAAAAGTCTACGCAAAACCCTAATCATCCTCGTTCAGCTGTAACGCCCCTAAACCTTTATCTTCGTAGAAGAGGATGAAAATATTCGCTTGCGTCTTGTTTGTCGCAGGGGAAGGAGATGAGTCACGATGAGTCGAACCCTGTTCAACAGTCGTCGTTCCATTTATAGACCGAAGAATCAGAGACTATCCAGACAAAGCCCAAAACTTCTTTTTTACTCGAAAAAATTTGGATTTGACAAGCTTCGTCTATGTATAGGCGGCTTGATAATAAAATAGTGAGGCGATTTTATTTCTTACATGTAGTCACTTAATAATAATAATAATATAGCGCGACAATCCACAAGGGACCAAGGCCTAGCTTGCAACTACTCGTGTTGGGCGCGCTACAGTTCTGTCACGAGTAGAAGGGACCTTCAGTTTTTTGCCGACTCAGAACGGTGAAGTTTGAGAAGCTTGTGTTAGACAGTTATTACTCTTTGAGTGTTGCCAGCAACTCGAAAGAGGTGGTGCCGTGAAAAATTAGAGGTATTCAACCGGGAAACGAACCTAGACATTCTGTGTGTGAGTGTTGCACTCTACTCTCTACGTCTCGGCGGCCACTTGTAATCACCAAATATTCCATTTAGCGTGCGTCAATCATGAAAAAGTAACACTAAAGCTTGTGTGACAGAAAACTAATTTTCGTTTGAACATAAAACGAAATTCAGAACCCGTTCCTGTTATGGAAAAGCTGCGAAGGTGTCGCAGACTGCCGGTATTCCCCATCTTAAACTACATTCACTATTTGGTCGTGCTGTGAAGCAAATTCATTGCAAAAACTGCACAGCTTCTCGGCTTGCGCACTCCCAACACCGTTCCCCGAAAGTGTGCATTCGCTAGTGCTCCTGCGGCTTCCTTTTCTCTTCTATTTGAATTTAAATTTATGACGCACACAAAACGAAGTATATCCCACATGCTGAGGATTATTCAAACTAACGTCGACCCGGCTCATACAGTCCTCCTTCTTGTATCGGAATGGCTTCTTGAGATAACTCAAACTCCGCATTTAAGTATTCCGCAAATTGAAGTGGAACACATGCTCTTCCAAAACGTGGATCAGTCACTTGCGAAAGAAATAAAACTTTAACAACTTATTCCCAAGGTAACTTCATCGGACACCCACACTCTCCCGCCTACGGAGTGCGCTCGATTTAAGAATTTCCATCTAACCGGCACGTAAATTTTCCCCCGCTACTCCCTCCGAAATTCAGTTTTCCACTCTTTTTCTTCCAAACTTAAATTATTAAGTGAATTGCACCGTAAGCAAATTTGAATGTAATTATGTTAAAATATACCAAAGTTTGTTCCTTCATTCGAGGAGCTTGATTTTTTCTTCTTCTGTTTTCTTTTGCGCTCTCCTATCTCCCCCTCTCCCTTCTGTCTTTGCATAGGAATATCGCTGAGGGAAGGATCTACCATCTCCCACGCCGGCGCCATCTACCCTTTTGCCCTTCTGCTCTCTTATGCAGGGTAAAACGAACAACTTTCTGCCTCCCCATGTGACGAAAACGTACCAAAGGACGAAACAAAAAAACACAAAGTGCAAGATACGAAAAAGTTTACATATCATTAACGTTCTCAACTTTAAGAGGACTTAATGTCTTTCTGTGACGGCGGCAATAGCAACGGCAGCTGAACGAGCAAGTTGCAGGAGACTACCAAAAAACGAGGATAGGAAATTTAATAACGTTCAAATCATAAATGCGCCAGGACATCTACGCCTGCATGTGCGTGTGTGTCTGCATCCGCAAGGCATGCAGAAACCGGCACCATGAAGAGGGGCAACCTGTTCGGGCAGCTCCGTTCAGGCGCAATAAAACAAAATCGCTAATAAAATTATCCCACCTCGCACCCCGAAGACGCTCCTAAAAATACAGCATACACACAAGAAGGACTACAAGCCGAAGAATCCAATTTATTTTATCGGCTCACTAAAGTAAACAACGCTAAAAGAGAATACAGCCGAGCGAATGCCCGCCAGGAGAGGGACTAAGGCAAAGTGTGACAGGACTACGCGCCGTGAAAAAACACACTTACCGATAAGCGACAAGGCGGAACGTGTCAAAGGACATGACCTTCCTAATCTACCTGTCTATACACGTTAGCGACCCAAAGAAAAAACCATCGAATATCCATAGCGGCATGCGTCAGAGGACGGACGTGCTGCCTGCGAATCGGAAAGCGATACCTGCTGCGTATGGTTGAAAAGGACATGTCAGAAGCCCATGGATGCGATCGGGTTTCCTTTTAAGGAGCAGACGTCTTCGGCACTTACCAACAACCAACAAATGTCATTCACTTTGGGAACGAACAACACATTCTTTGCCATGTATCACTTACCTTGAAGTAAACTGTAGATGAGTAGAATGATCCGTGTATCGAAGGATAAATTCATTTTCAGAGCATAATCCTTTTGATGTGCAGACAGTTGAGAAAATGCGCGCACTCACACTCACGGCAAACAAGTCACAAGCAAACTCACGCAAAACGAAATGCGGGCGTGCGACCGACAAACAAGAAAAGAAAAAGAAACAAAGTAACACCCACTCAGCACACAAAATCTTCCCTTCTTCCCGCTCACAAGTACGAGTGGAGCGGCGTGTGTGTGTGTGTGTGTGTGTGTGCGTCAGCGCAGCGATGTGGGAGACTGTTGCTTTTGATGGAATTATTTCTCGCTAAACAAATTTACAAGCGAATAAAAAACAAGTACCCGCGCGTCATTCGTTCACATGCACTAAAACACATATTTTCGCGTGCTCCTCTCCTCTGGGGGGTGGTTTGAGTTTTCAAAAGAAAAATCCCTTTCTCACTTTTTTCACTCATCCCTCCCATGCAACGAGCACAAGCACATGTTTGTCCTGCTTCTCATTCGCATCCTCGTGGTAAAGTTAATGTTTCCGAAGCGGGAACGTGCGGCATAGAACATCAACAAGAGCTCACAGGAGTTCGATGCTTCGTTTAACTTGAATGTCCTTATGCGCTTATGTAACTCACTTTATGGCATTCTATTCACTTTGCTCCTCGCAGTGTGTGGTGGCTCTGTTGGATTTGGTAATGCTGTCGGCTTCCGATGACGCTCGTGATGACTATTTCATTCGCTCGTGCTGCCGAGATGTTTTCCCGCCACAGGACGAAGCGTTTCGTCAAAGACCAGCAATGTGACAGAAACGGAAAATAATGACACTCGTATTTCCGAATGCAAAAAAAAGTCCTTCGTTCTTGTTCTCGTTTTCCTTGTTGACGACGCTGACGATGACGATGACAATGATGACGCCGACAGGATGGCGCACACTCTTCAAGTGTATGCACTAAGGCGAGGTGCATGAAATGAGCACAAAGTGTCAAAGTTCCACACTGCACTGCTGCTGATTAAATAATAACGAGGCGAATGCTAACTGTTCCTCTTGTCGCCGGCAGGCATTTATGAACCAGTTTCATGTGTCACTTAATTATTTTGCCAAATCCTGCAAAGAAAGAAGGACAGAATGAAAAATGAGAAAATGGATGAAAACTCTTCAGACTTAGAACGTCAATTGTGTATTCTTCTCAGTCGGGTCTTTCGTGTTTTTAGTTGTTTGCTGTAATATATTTCTAAGCGTTGTTTTTCGCCCCGTTGTGGTGAGAGATTAGGGGGCGGTAATACCCACAGCCTGTTCCATGGTGACGTTGGAAAAAAACCTTTTGCCATCCCATGTGCAAGGGATTGTGTCAAAGGAAATGTGCTAAGATGAGATTTGAAGGGGGGGGGGGGGGGGGGGGAATTTGGGGATGGGAATTTGGGAACGTTCCCCTGGCCAATCATTTAAATGGAAGATGCAGCTTAAGTGGAACACTTGCGAAGCTGGAATTTAAAACGCAGAAAATTCTGATCACAAGTCACGAACAAAGGACGGGTTGGTCAATTTGGGCAATTCAAAATTGCTCCGTCGACACTAATGTCAGTGGAGAAATACTTGCGTGAGCCTGTTTTTGAATATTCGGACACACAGCTGAGCGGTCCATTGACAGTTCACACGAACAGGGTGAGGATGAACTGGGGAGTTAGATTCTTGGGAATTCTTAAGCACTTTAGGCCAAAACTCTGGCCGTCCAGGGTAACATCACTTCTAATATGAATACATCGAATGCATGCAGTCTGGTTCTTACTTGATGTGGGCGCCGAAACTCTGTGACTTACCGGGAAATGGTTTAGTCATTGGGCTGACTAAATTTTGCATCAGCTCACTCACTTTTAAGTATTCCAACAACTAAACATCGTCTCTGTCTGGACAGGCCATGGTTTTAAGCCTGTCGGGCAAACAGTTCACATGGCTGAAACTAAACTTTTGATGCTAGAACCAGCAGAACGGCACAGATGGTAGTAGATTCCCGCTTCCCATCAACTCCTTCTGTGGTAAGATGGAAAAGAAGTGTGAAATACCTTCCATCATAAATGGCCATGCCATAGCAGGGGTCATACTTCCTTAGCTTCCAGATTTCAAAACACACTCTGCTTCTGGCACTTAGGGGATGGGAATCCTCCAACTGTGTGAAACACCTGCGTACTGTGTGCACGCCATCATCATTTTCGTGCCCTGGAACGCAAAAGGAGAAGAACGTTCCTCCTGGGTAACACGTGCCTAATCAAGTGTCGTCTGCTATACTTGCCCAAAATGGCCAAGTCACGTAAAGAGTTGTGGCAACACCTCTCCACTTTGAACGGAGAACAGAGGATGGTTAACGCTGTGAAAAAAAGAAAGTCACCCGACGTGGTGTGTATGAACGTCAAGGCAATCGGTGATGCAACAAGCCATCTAGTGAGATACCAAAGTTCACCCCAAACTGAAGCAATGAAGAACTATAATTGCCAGCGACAGGGTAACTATATTCTCATTAAAATTCAGGAACGTGCATCATAATTAGCAGAGTTTTTTTAGTTTTTCACTCGCCCGCCCCCCCCCCCCCCCTCCCTCCGGCAGACACCAACGCAACAGGATATACAGTTTCAAAAGTGCAGAGAACGTGCAATTTATGCAAGCATCCGCGAAAAATTAATGCACGATGTGATTGCATGGCGACGATGTCATTGAGCCGGAACCGTCTGGCAATTAATGGCACTTCAGAAACAAATTGCAACACTGTGTCCTTTTGATTGCGATTGATTGCAGTGGCCAGGAGTCAAAGACAGAGAGTTGTTTAAAATCACATTCAATCGGTGATTTTAATTCTTTGCCCTGTCAATACCATTTTACACATGCATTCTTATAGCTGCAGCAGAGCCCAAATGGGAACAAACATCTGAAAGAAAAATTTGCATGTCCTTTGAATGAGCTTTTATATATTGAAAGGCTTGGACATGGAGGCAAACGGAAGCTGAGTTCTTTGAGGTTATAAAAGGGGACCCTTAAGTCAAAATTAAAGCCAATCTACTGCAAAACTCATTACGGAAGAGTTTGGTTTGCGTTGCAAAGTTTCAATTTAAGTAAATTGCACGACATACGATCAGCTCAAATTTTTTGAATTATCTCCAAGAGTCATATTGACACATTGCAGACTGCAAAGAAAGATAATGAGGTGGGCTGATTTCTTGCAGCACATAAGTTTCCTGGAAAGTAAGAGGGTGTCCTTTGGTTTATGTTCATTTCTTTCATTAGAATTCTATTAGGCACTGAGCTTTGATGCTTTTTCTGATATTCATGAAAGTTTCTCAAGTGCTACTTGTTCTTCCTCAACGACAACAGTTCAAGGATAAAGCAGGTAGGTTGGCTAGATATCGCATTACGCGTTTACAAGTGGGAATTGACATCAATCGAGCTTCTAGGCGAAAGAAGAGGCAGCGGATGAGTGAAACTGCTAGATAGGATGCATAGTGATTAAGTGGTCATCAGAAATTAGCTTGTATTGACAAAAAACACTAAAATAAGGACCTCTAGAGCCAAAAAACAGGTTTGTTGTTTGTTTCAAATTCAAATTGGATACTTTTTTCAAAACATGCAGTGTGGCGCTAAAGTCCGGAGTGGATCTGGGTCTCAACCGACATGTCCTTCAGCCAACACCTGATGCCCCCAGTTGTTCGCTCCAAGTTGTTTGAGGTGTTTCTCCACTTGTGTGCTCCAGCTAGCCTAGGCCATACTCCGTTGCGTTGGCCCAATGGATCGGATTTGATGACTTGTCAGCTGAAGCAGGTGTGTCCATATACATATGTGGCCTAGCCATCTTCATCGTTGTGTCCGAAGACGCTTGACCAGGCGCATGTCGCTGTACAGCCTATATAGTTCGTCGTTACATCTTCTCCTCCAGATGACGTCTAAAATCGCACCAATATCTTTTCTTTCGAAAAGACTAAGGGCTTCCGCATCCGCCTATGGGAATGTCCAGGTTTCCGCGGCATAATGTAGGACAGTGATGATCAAGCTATTATACGAAGCTAGTTTAGCCCTTCCAGAAAAGGCTTTATTTTTAAATTTCCTCTTGAGAACAAAGCCACAGCGATTGGCAATAGTGATTCTGCGTTGGATTTCGGTAATGGTATTGTTAGGAACTATTTACATCGGAGCCGAGGAAGAAGAAGTCCTTGACTACCTCGAAGTTTCAGCTGCCTTGTGTGACGCTATGTTCGAGACCTCGATGATGTGCTTTTCCTTGATGACAGCATGTACTTCGTTCCGCCCTCATTAACCGCCACACCCATTTATGCCGTTTCCGCTTCAATGTCAACAAACGCCACATTGACTTCTTCCCGTGTTCGTTTTATCACGTCAATGTCATCAGCGTAAGCTAGCAATTAAACTGACATGTGGAAGATCAGACCTCTGGTGTTGACTTGTGAGTTTTGAACGATCTTCACTGTCACATGAAGTGCGTCGACTTGTCCAAAACCTTTTTTTACATTGAAGGTCTCTACGAGTTTGTTACCGACCTTGACGGAGCAGCGGGATTTCACCATCGTCTTCTTACACAATGTGACGAGTTTGATAGGAAAGCCAAAATTAGACACTGTCATATGCAGCCTTAAAGTCAACGAATAAGTGGTGAGTGTTGATTTGCACTTCTTCAGTCTTTTCCAGGATCTGCTGTAATGTGAAGATCTGGTCTATCGTGGCCTTCCCTAGCCTGAAACCACACTGATAGGGACCTACCAGTTCGTGGACAAAAGTTTTCAGGCGCTCATCCAATACGGAAGAGAAAATCTGCTATGCGATGTAAAGAAGGCTAATCTCTCGATAATTAACGCAGTTCAAGGGGTCTCCATTCTTGTGGACCGGGCAAACGATGTTGAGATTCCACCCATCTGGCATAGTCTGAATTGCGTAGAACATTCTGTTTAACAGCGGAATTTGGGCCGCAATCGCGTTAAGGGGTCTACATAAATGATCCTTTCAGACTTTTTCTTGTTGTTTTATTTTTAATAACATTAAGTTAAAAAAGGGGAGCACTTAATTAAAAAAAAATATATTCCACAATAAATTAAATACATTTTGTTATAAAAAGGCGAATAAATGTACAAACAAGAACGAAAATTAAAATAAGATTCGAGCCGAAAGCCTTTGTAGCTTGTGCTCTTAAAAAAAAATACAAGGACTAACAATGTAATTTCACATTTCTATGTTAGTCTGTTTAAATAAATAAATAAATAAAATACGATTATAATATTATATTACGATTACAAATTATTAAAAGAGCAGAATTCATTAAAAAAACAATTCCTCATAGTCAAAAGACCAGAGTCACTTTTTAGCACATTTCACAGCTACATTTGTCACTCTTATATGGTACATCTTAGGGTGTCAGGAAGCAAATTAATTAGGCGGTGAGCGGGTACAAGAAAGAATCGTCCAGAGATTACTTTATGAACAGGCGGTACAATAATAAAATTTCTGGAGTTGACTTACAAGTTGTAATTATCTGTGTTACGAACTGTGTAGAAACCCGTATTTTGATAGAATATTTTAAGTATAATAGGCAATAGAAATGTCTTATCGGAAGAACTTTAAAAGTTTTGAAAAGATTAAAGCTATTACGATTAAAGTTCTACGATGGGTCCTGCATACAATTCTTACTTAAGGTTTTTGTTTAATCACTAAAGATTCTGCTTTGGTAAAATATGCGCCTCCCCGGCAATAATAATAATTGGGTGGCGCTAAGGTCAACAGGAGGAGCAGGGATTCATCAACTACTCGTGTTGTGCGCTCTATCGTTCTCTCACGAGTAGAAGATAGCTACAGCCAACTCCAAACGGCAAAGTTTGAGAAGTTGGACAGTTATTACTCCTTGAGTGTTACCAGCATTTCGAAAGAAGTGGTGCAGTGAAAAATTCGAGGTGTTCAGCCGGAGATTGAACCTGAACCTTGGGTGCGTGAGCGTCGCATTCTACCTACTACGCCACGGCGGCTAGCAAATGACTCCGTGTTTTAATTTTGATTGAGCCATTATATACTAACAATATCATAGAGCAGGAAAATTACAGTCCAAGATAATAGGTTTGTCTTATTGCTTTATTAAGATGCTGTCATAAGTACCGTGTGTATTTACCCCAATTAAGCTTATTGTCCAGCATTATTCCGAGATGCCTAAAGATTTCAACACAATCTATCTTAAAGTAGCTGGTACAATAAGCCGTCTGAATATAATAATGTAAATACCAAAAATACAATATACCAATACAAACAAATATCAATACAATCAATGTTAGATAATCAAAAGCGTTTGTACGGTAGACGCTCTTTCTTTAAAAGCTATAAACACCGCCATATTTTCTTATTCATATTCGGTTGACAAATTTTCATGGCACATTCATGGCACAGCCCAACGTTTGCAAGTTATTCAAATTTGTTATTAGGTTTCTAAATTAATTTCGTCCATTCTCCATTTCCATTCAACAGATGGCGACACCTTCAATTTGTGGCTGATCTTGGAAGCGATTACTTAAATCAATGGAAAGGTCTGATAGTTAATATTCAAATTTCGTGGGCTACGTACACTCAATTATACATTGTTATTTTATTTTGTATATTATATATATTTTTATATATTTTTTAATTGTTATATCCGACAGTCCACAGGGGGACCAGGGCCTAGCTTGTTCACCAACTACTTGTGCTGTGAGCGCTACTTTTCTCTCACGTGTAGAAGGGACCTACATTTTTTTGCCGACTCCGAATGGCAAAATTTGAGAATATTTTTCTCAGACAGTAATTACTCTTTGAGTGTTGTCAGCAGCTCGAAAGAGGTAGTGCCGTGAAAAATTCGTGTTGAGGTGTAGACTTTCGGCGTGTGAGTGTCGCACTCTACCCATTACGCCACGGCGGCCACAAAGTTATAAAGCATATTTATTTTGTTTGTGAAAGGCAAAAAGTTAGACATGTTTTGCGTGCTCGGCGATTTCCTTCTGTTCAAGAAATTGACTAAAATAAATTTTATGTGAAAAAATGGAATAACGAGTAAGTGCCACTAAGCACTTGAAATGATGATGGTGGCATACGGTGAGCGTAGTTTGAGTCCAGAAAATATTTAAAAGTGGTTCAAGTGTTTCAAAGAAGGTCAAGAAGATCAGGGTGACGACGCTCGCCCTGGAAAAAACCGGGCCATCAAGAACCGATGAAAATACTGAGAAGCTGTAGAAATTGGAAAAGTGGTTAATGGGAGTCCCCGAATCACTATTAGAAACGTGACTGACAATGTCGGCATATCGGCTCATGCCATTTTTTTTTCGGAAATTTTGGGTATGAAACGTGTCGGAGTAAAATTCGTTCCAAAAATTCTGCCAACATTTTTGCCAAAAAAGAGGTCGCATTGGCATTGTTGAGAGACATCAACAGCGGTCCAGAATTGTTTGAAAGGGTCATGTCTGGTGATGAATCCTAAAACACGACATCGAGGCCGAGGTCCGATCATCCTAGTGGATAAGCTCGAGGGAACCAAGGCTAAAATCGGTAATCACGTAAAACACGTCTTACTTTAGTGCCTTTCATAACCATATTCACTGAAACTGTAAGCATATGTTCGAGACGATTGTACCAATATCATAAAAAAAAACGGATAATCGCGGATAAAACGGAAACTGTCTTTGCGGAAAGTTCTTTTCCAGCTGGAAGAAATGTGCAGCTACAGAACTTCGTAGGTCACTCCGACCGAAAAATTGGTGTTTCCGGTGCTACAAAATTGATGATTTAAGGGTCGATGGCAAGTATCATTTCGGCCAGCCCAAAAATATTGAAAATGAAATGTCATTGAAGGCGCAGACTGGTAGTAGTGGCTCAGAAAACGTTTTCCCTTCGATTAAAGAATTTTGGATTTATTTAAATGAAAGCAGAAATATAAAAAGTTCAATTATAATTTTGATCGTATCAAAATGTTTTCGAGAAATTTATTTTTTCGTTTTGTGACCTCTCTATCGCACTGTGTGATGTCAACTTGCGCTCGCTCGTGCCTATGTCCTATTTCAAATCAACGATTTTGGATATTTTAAGTAGTTTGTGCGTGAAGCTAAGATATGTTCCTATTTTTGTCTATGCCGGAATGCCAGCAAATCTCAAAAGTAGTGATCAAATAAAAATGAGCACTCCACACGTCCCCACCATGGTATAAGTTCGTTTGAAATTTTTGTCGTCACTCCGAAAATAGAAACTCCCAACGAACAACGTCCAATTAGCCAGGTAAAACTGACCCCGTGCGGGTGAAATAAAATTCAGGCGTGAGCAGAAAGCGCTCCGCAGAGGAATATTTGAATTACGGAGAAAATCAACTTCATGCTACCCCGGGATACTGGGTTTTGATTATGTGCTTACGTTCATGACGTCCAAGCCGGGTTGCGTAACCTTGCGGTTGGCCGAAATGTTTATTTTTAAAATCTTCCTGTGCAACCTGTTAGCCCACCCACCACGCAAACTCGCTGCTGGCAAAAGTATCCAATTTTCAACACCATTTCGGTTCTCCAAAGCAGGACTACGCATCCCCGGGTGAGTATATTTTGATTCAAAATCCCCCCTCCACACTGTGTGAGCGTACTCCGAGATATCAAACACTCGGTCGACCTATTTTCCGTTTTTTTTTCGGTTTTCGTTTGCTCCTGCCATGCTTTATAATTTTCTCTTTGTGAAATGATTCATCCTACAGCAATTTCATTTGTTTTATGCCCACTATTACGTCTAGAATCGTAAAGCTGCAGCCATGCGACAGGCAGGATAACCATAACAGAACTCGTAGGCTTTTGCCTTGCGGCGTGGTTTTGAAATTTTTGCGAAGCCGACACTCTGACACATCACGCGTAGCTAATAAATCTTGTGGAAAACTTTCGATATTACTTCTTGTTCGCTCTTTCCTCTCTCTCTCTCTCTATCTCTCTGTTCATTTTAATGGAGAAGCAGGCGAGCGCGTATGTTTGACTTTGTGGGTGTGTATGAGTGTGTGCAGGAAGGGTAGGTGGCGTCCGGGGAGGATTGCGGCTGGATCGTTTTTATGAAATGTGTCGGAAGTGCCATCATTTTTTTTTTGGTGGGATGGTGGATGATGAAGTTGAGGGCGGCCTGAAGTCCTTAGTAACATAAACAAATGTTAACTTGTTGGTTCTTTGCGCGTTTCTTTGCTCTTGACTTCTTGGGGAAATCAGGCATTTGAAAATCAATTGAGTGACACTCTGTCTCTTGGGATTTGGGCAATTTGCTGGAATGTGGCTGAAACTTCAATGAGAAACTTTTTGGAACATTAGGTCTGATCTGGTGGTGGAGTGGAGTGGTGTGTAGTCTCAAACTATTTTAGGAGGAATTGAGTTTTGCATAAATCACAGAGGGAATGGAAAACTGAGAATGAGTCTTATTTCGGGGGCTGACCGTTAGTGTGCTTCTGATGCTTTGGAGCTGAGCAGAAGTTGGAATACAGCTCACCTCACAAATACTCTGTTTTTTAAAACAACAATAAGCTGTCACACTTCATCTTTGAACAAAGGATCTTTTGTGAACATTGACCCTCCTGTCCAACAACTGATACGACCCTGCCCGTATCGACTCCAAGCCGTCATCCATACAATGCAAATAGAATTTAAAGGACTTTTCTGACTCGGGACCATAATGCAATGTAAAGAATCCAATTCAAACAAACCACCGAAAGTTGGCTGATTCGACCGTTCCCTCGTTCGGCCGCCTTTCACATCGTCCCCTTGGTTTCAATTCAATGCAAACTTTCTACCGTGTTTTTTTTCTCTCATCTCCGTTATCATTACGCATTTCACACTTCACTACCAATTTGAATAAAAGCCAAATGTATCGCAATTCTTCGCATCATAAATTCATCAAACAACCATTGGAGGGACCCGAATGGACAGACAACAGAAGGCAGTCGATGCCGGAACGGAACGCAAGGCCGGAACCTTCATTAAAATTATTTACTCTCCCACCGGAAAGGATGGACGGAAGTTGACCCATAAAACAAAGGCAAGGCAAAAGAACAAAACAAAATTCTCAATTATTCCATCGACAGACTGCAAATGACCTAAAGTATCTGCTTAAGTAATCACGGAACATCTACAACTTTAAACACGCCCTACTGGGTGACTGCTGCGGAGGAACGGTGTCGGCAGCGGCTTGTCAAAGGGGCACCGAGTACTTGGAGCATGCCCTTAAAGGATGTAATCCTTCTGGCACTTAGACTCAGCAAACATGTCAGAAGATGGCGCAAAAGAACACTGTGAAGGAAAATAAAAAACAGAAATGACAAAAATGAATATAAAACTTGTTTACGAAAGGATCCTGTGACATCTGCTAATGCAAACTACGGAAGGCAGGACAGTGGGAGGTCAGCTACGTGGCGAAAGTGAGAAGAAATTTAAATTTAGCTTTCACGATTTAACGACATCGTTGGACTGAAGTCGCGACACGCAACAGAAGTGAATGCGGAAGAGGGAGCGCATAACGAAACTTTTGCCCAATTTCATATCCTGTCGCACAAAGAGGATCCTCCGCCACCAACGACAACAACCGTACCCCATGCCTCGTGCTGCTGCTGATTTATTTTTTATTTTATTTTATGACCGGCACTTTTATGAGGCATGTCGTCAGTTCCGCTCAGGTTCAACATCCCCGCTTGCTTTTGTGTCATCTCTGCTCCTGTAAATTATGTATTCTCAGTTGGCCGACGGCGATTGAGCTGGGGTATTGGACGAAGGTGCACACTGCTGCTGTTTAAGAGACATTTCTGTTCTGCTTTGTCTTCATATTTTTTGCGAGAGGAAATGTTTTCCCGCTTTTTGCTTTTGTTGTTTCTTTCACTTCCTCGTAGGTGAAGGTGCGTCCTTGCTGAGGCGCCTCGCAATCAAGAAACGTGTTATTTTTTTTGTTGCTGAAGAATGATGGAAATATAAAATTCAAGTCACTTTTGATGCAAATTAATTAAAAAGAAAATGAATGACTGAGAAAAAGGCACAACACAGGTGATAGAGGGCGTGAAATGGTGGAACAACAAATTGGGGAAGGTATAGTCCAGGGAATGTGGTTTAATAATTTAAGTCGCCCTTTAAGGGAAAAAATCGCTGCAGGTATTCGGAGCAATGCGCGAAAGGTTATTACTCCGGAGGCTATCAACGCAGTAGTCTGGGCTTATTATGTGGCGAATGGAAGATGGAATGGCTTACGTTCCGCACTGATGGATAATTTGATGGCGGAGTCTCGTTGGGGAATGGTAGCGCAAGTGACCCGCTCCACAGAACACGGCTGATGGACGTAACTAGGCTAGGAGTTTCGAGAGGATTTGTGTCACGCTAATAGGTATAGAGGCACTTGCTAATTTTAGGCTTATGGTGATTTGGTTAGAGTGCTGTTGAGGGTGCAAAATGAATTTCAGTTCGTCAAGAAAGAGCAAGAAAAAATAAATGTTGCCACTATGCTTGTTTTGGAGAGACTCAAGATTGAGAGTTTATTTAAATTGAACACTTCGTGTATGGGGGCACCACTTTGCAGAGTTTGTAGCTTAGCAGGGAATTGCGTCTTGGTTTTGCAATCTCTGACGCTCCGACTTAGTTTGCAATTTTGGTTTAAGTCTTCAACGCTTTCAGAGCACATTGTGATCCTTTGAGTGGAGTGCAAAAAACAGGATGCTGGGCCACATTGAAGAAATGAATGTGATGGTCCACCTTCTTCTTTTTATTCTTGTAGCGCTACAGTCCGGGGATGACTTTGTCCGCAATCAACATGCCTCTCTAACCAGCACGATCTTTCGCCAGCTGCCTCCAGTTAGTTCAGGTCTTTTTTCACTTGTGTACGCCACCTTAACATAGGCCGTCCACTGTTGCGTTGTCCAAAAGTTCAGATTCGAAGGATTTTCGGGCCAGAGCAGTGGTGTCCATACGCTCTACATGACATAGCCAGATCTTTCACCTTACTCCACTTAAATTCACCACGTCACAGACTGAGCTCTTGATTGAAAAAAGTCACTTCATCTGGGCTTGGAATCAGGCCTGGCCGACATTCCTGTCGTCGATTGGATCTTAGGACTTGGTTCCAATATAAATCCAATCTGCCTGAAAATCCCATGAACACCTGGTCCACAAGTCACATCAGTCAGCAAGATACACTAACCTGAGTCAGTTTGAATAGCAAACCAAACCCAGAACTTCTCATTTTCCGTTATAAACTTTCTATTTGATAGCGGCCGTCGCACCAATTGGTCTTTGATTCCAACAGTGGATCCATTGACACACACTCTGATTTTGCAACAAGAGATGAACTGTAGAGTGGATGGATAAAAGTGCTTCAGAGCAGGTTTTGATGCTTTAGGTTCAGTCGTGATTACTTGAGAATAGAAAAAATTGATTGTTGATTTGTACCCTAAGAGAGTCACAGTCCCTACGAAGACGGAGCTGTTTTGGAATCCCTCAGAGTGTCTTAGCAAAGATAGTCTTGCAATAACGTCCTTCACCTTAAAGCCGAAATAAAGGGCTAAAGCGAAAGTGTACTTACAATGAACCAATCCGGCTAAGGGGCTTGTCAAGCAAGGAACAGAACAGCAACTTTAACTGCAACTTGTTTGGTTCGGGAAGGAAAAACAGAAACCGAATTTCAGGTCGAGCTTTTTCAAGGACACTCAAATTAGGCCTCAGTTAGTGAAAATATTGTGACTGCAACAACCACGGATAATAATTGTTGGCGCTACAGTCCAAAGGGGGACCAGGGCCTATCTTGCTCATCAACTACTCGTGTTGTGCGCGCTACTATTCTCTCACGAGTAGAAGGGACCTACAGTTATTTGCCGACACCGAACGGCGAGATGACAGCTTTCCTAGACAGTTATTACTCTTTGAGTGTTGTCAGCAGCTCGAAAGAGGTGGTGCCGTGAAAAATTCGAAAAATTGGTGTTGAGCTGGGAATCGAACCCAGACCCTTAGGCGTGTGAGCGTCGCACTCTACCCACTACGCCACGGCGACCACAACAACCACGGATAGAGGAAAGCAATAATTCAAGTTCAGATACTTCCTGCTTCTGACTGCAGATTTACTTCTGCAAACCAGAAGCGTCAACTCATAAGCCCCTACTCACAGATTAAATTCCTGAACTGATCGTCCATCTCGCTGGGCTCTCGCTTTAGGAAATGATTTTCACTCTAATCGTGGGAGAAAGTTTACAATCATTACACGAGTTGTTACAGGAAAAAATGGAACGGTAGCTACGAATACGAATAAAATCAGCTTGAAAGGAAAAGAAATATATCCTCTAACAGAGGAGTAGGAAATCAGTAAAATCAGACAATCGAAAATTCAACGTATACCACTTATACCCGTATGAAGTGAGCGTCAAGAAACAAATGTCTCGATAATGGACATTTGTTGTGAACGAGCCCTTATTTTTTTTCTTTTTTGTTTGTTTGCCATGAAATCTGTGAAAAATATTTAATATACATCAATTCATTGAACAGACAACATCATATTTTTTCATCGTGTTAAAAATGCCAAATTTTGTTTTGTTTTCATTTGAAGAAAAGTGCTGCAGAGTCACATCGAATGCTTGTCGAGGCATATGGTGGTCATGCTCTATCAGAAGCAACATGCAAAAGATGGTTTCAACGGTTCAGAAATAATGATTTTGATGTGAGAAAAGAAGAACGTGGAAGACCACCAAAAAAGTTTGAAGACGCCGAATTGCAAACGATATTGGATGGAGATGGCACTTTGAGTCAAAAGCAAATGGCAGAAATGTTAAATTTTGCACAACAAACAATTTCTGCCGTTTAAAAGATATGGGAAAGATCCAAAAATGTGGAAAATGGGTGAAAATTAATTGAATGAAAGACAGATGGAAAACCGAAAAAAACACTTGTGAAATTTTACTTCAAAGGCACGAAAGAAAATTGGTTTTGCATCGGATTGTTACTGGCGATGAAAAATGGATTTATTTTAAGAACCCTAAACGGAAAAAATCATGGCTTAATCTGGGACAACCATCAACATCGACTGCAGAACCAGATCGATTCGACAAGAAGACAATCCTGTGTGTTTGGTGAAACCAGAAAGGTGTGCTGTACCACGAGCTCCTAAAACCTGGTGAAGCCGTTAATACTGATCGCTACCGATAACAAATGATCAATTTGAGCCATGCATTGATCGAGAAACGACCAGAATGGGCCAGAAGACACGGCAAGGTAATTTGCTCCATGACAATGCACCTGCACAAAAAGCAAAACCGGTTCAGGATACAATCAAAACACTTGGCTGGGAGCAGCTACCCCGTCCGCCGTATTCACCAGACTTGGCTCCTTCCGAATACCATTTGTTTTCATCGATGGGACACGCATTGGCTGAGCAGCACTTTGATTCTTACGAGGAGGTCGAAAATTGGGTGTCTGATTGGTTTGCTTTAAAAGACGAACAATTTTATTGGCGTGGTATTCACAAATTGCCAGAAAGGTGGTCAAAATGTGTAAAAATCAATGGCCAATACTGTGAATAAAATGTTTTTACTTTCCCATTAATAATTATTGTTTTATTTTCAAAAAAATCCGGTGTACCTGGTAGCCTATTTTAGAGAAGGAACGTGCTTACTAAAGCTTCTCAAACTTCGCCGTTCGGAGCCAGCAATAAGCTGTAGGTCCCTTCTACTCGTAAAAGAACAGTAGCGCGCACAACACGAGTAGTTGAAAAGCAAGCTAGGCCCTGTTCCCCCTGTGGACTGTCGCGCCAACAATTATTATGTAGGAAACCAGCTTTGACGCGGCATGTATCATATCATGCCCCTTTCTGAAGACGTACTGGTTGTCCGGTATTATATAATATTATTGTCCTCAACCCACTTTTTTAGAGCTGATATACCAACTTTTTCAAAGACCTTGCTAATCCAAGGAAGAAGACTGATCGACCGGCGATTTGTTGGGAAGGACCTATCTTTGTCCCGTTTAGGGATCGGTTGCACGACAGCCGTCTTCCAATGCGACGAGTAATAAACATTACCCAGTGCATTGTCAGTGTAACAGCCGTAGCTGGAATACGATTAACGGGCCTCGCTGCTACCGTTTTTTCTTTCCTTTTCGACTACATTTTTTGGTTTTGTTCTTAAGCCTTCGAACGTCCCTGATAGTTTGCCGGGTGTCCGTTTGTCCTGCAGAATGCGGTACCTAATGTACGTTCCCCGGAAGTGTGGTTTTAAGCGCATTCGAGACTCCATCTCCTCCCCTTCTCCACAAACAGTGGTACAGCGCAAACAAACATTACACAAGCTACACATCACAAAGCCAGTGAGCTGCCGTTGTAAAGTTGCTGAACATATATTCTAGGAAATCATACGGCCGGGGGCTACTCGAAGTCAACACAATTTCATCGACAATGAAACGTTGAGGCATCAAGTTGTCTGGCATGCTGTAGTGAAATTAATTTTTCTTCTCTACAGGGAAGCAGCAATTCTTGCGTCCTGTGTCGGTGTGTGCGTCTTTACTTTGAAAGCACCCCAAGCCGGAAGCTCAACTCTCATAAGACTCGCTAATTGCTTTCACTTAGCGCATACGCCGCCATCAGCAGACGATCACTTACATAACTTCGCCGAAATAGGCCAGGCATCCCATCCACACAATTATTCAATTGTTTAAAGCGCGAATGGCAGTCTCGCCCGACGCTGGGGTACGGTGCCCCTGGCCCTTTAATATTTGTTCCCACATATCACTCTGCTGCGCGACGATGTGCCGCAAGGTTAAGTAAACACAAAAACAAACGAAATACAATTATGACTTAATTCATCAGAATGTGCGGGGCTGCTTTGTTTCACAACTCTCTCCCTGCTGTCTTGTGATTTTCCCTCCCCCTCGCACACATTCACTCAGCCATGCTCAGTCATGTTGTATCCCCGACGCAATATGCTGGGGTAGACTTTTTCATGTCTCGCTCCCGGGTACACCTCTGTGTCACGTTGTCAGGATGAAAACCTTAATCCTTGCACGTAGCGCAATGAACGATGTGTTGAATTAGAGGAAATTGTTGAACGAACGTACATGACTGTGTGCTGTGAATGTGACTGAAACTGGGTGCGTCGCCGTTCCTTGGGTCCAAGGCGAACTCTCTGCCAATGTGGCAATATTCAATATTCAATAAATCAGCAAACAATATTATCCTGAAAAACCCGACAGCTCTAGATTCCCCCGAGGAATTCTGACAGAGAGGAAATCCAAATCCACACTGCGGCACATAATGAAATATTCATCAAAAGTCAACCACACAATTACGCAGGAGAATGAACGCAAACGTGGACGGACGGGCAGGAGTGGCAGGGGCACCGCTGACAACAACAAGCGACGGCGACTCTAAGGGTAAGGAAACCAGAAAAACTTCGAACACAACTTTATTGTCTCCTCAAAGTGCTTTTATCGATTCGGTGTGATTGATTGTCCCGGCGACACTTGCCGACGAGGGCGGGCGCTTTGCTGTTGTTCTTAGTTGAGCTCGTCCTCTTGTGCCATATTTGCCCCTTCTTCAACATGAATGTCTTAAATAATTGGAAAATCAGCTATGAGGGCGACAATGAGGAGCAAGGCGCAAGAAACCGATGGAAGGAATGTGAACTTTGAGGAGGGAAAGTGCCACCCATTTGCCTTGATTGATGGTCCTCATAACAGAGCCATCACTCAGTTCTAAAGTGTAACATTTGATCTTTCATCCTAACAGCAGGGGGGCCGTTGAACAATACTTTGTGTTCAAAGCCTAATCGACCCAAAAAGAAGTTCACACAAAGTTGCTGATTAAATTGGACTTTGTAGTGACCTCGTATCATGTCTTGGAAGGATTTAGGGTTCAGTTTTCAGCTGCGAAATGTACGCCCGGGAGTGACAGACTTTCTCTGGAAGCGAAGAACTATCAGCAACGGGGGGTAGGCAGTTCTCGGTGCAAATCGTAAACAAGAATTGGACGTCAAGAG
The DNA here is from genome assembly GCA_955652365.1 of Eristalinus aeneus. Lineage (NCBI taxonomy): Eukaryota > Metazoa > Arthropoda > Insecta > Diptera > Syrphidae > Eristalinus > Eristalinus aeneus. Next base: position 90,108,703 of record OY019130.1, on the reverse strand, counting down.
TGTATTGACGACTGACTGAATATCACGGTTATTTTCATCCGCAAGTTGCCATGTCGTTTGTTTGGTTTGTTGCCATGTCGCTTGTTTGGTTTGTGACACCTGAACACTGGGAAAAAAAAGATGAAATAGGTTGAGCGATGTGTCCCAAACAGACGAGCAAAATACTGGGAAAGTGGGCGATAAGAGCCGTGGTCGGAACTTAGTGCAGGTCTATGACTAGGGTGGAACGTGCTTTCGTTACGGATGTACTAAGAAGTGAGTGCATTATATAAGGTATTGAAATATCTCCCTTCCTTTTTGTCTTTTGAATTTTCCGCGGTAACTGGCGACGAAAAATGAATCACATACGACAATATCAAGCGAAAACGGTCGTGGTTGGAGGCCAGTGAATCTTTCCAAACAGTGGCCAAGCCGTGATTGACGGCCAGGAAGGTCTTGCTGTGTGTATTGCGGGATTGGAAGAGAATCATCAACTATGAGCTGCTTCCATATGGCCAGACGCTTAATTCTACCATCTACTGCGAACAACTGGACCGCTTGAAGCAGGCGATCCAACAGAAGCGTCCAGAATTGGACAACAGGAAGGGTGTAGTGTTGCACCAGGACAACGCCAGACAACACACTTCGTTGATGACTCCTCAGAAGCTACGGGAGCTCGGATTGAAGTTTTTATCACATCCACCATATAGCCCGGACATAGCGCCAAGTGATAACTACCTGTTCCTGTCCATGGCAAACGCCCTTGATGGTGTGAAATTGAACTTGCTTGTGAAAAGTAGCTGTCCGAGTTCTTGGCAAATAAGGAGGGGGGCTTCTATGTGGGGGGTATTATGAAGTTGTCGTCTAGATGGAAACAGATTATCGAACAAAGCGGCGCATATTTGAACTTAATCCGATCACTGTAATACTTTTTATGAAGCATTAAATGACAAGCAAAAAAGCGGAAGAGAGATATTTGACGATTTTATAGGTTTTTATAGCCTAAGTCGAAGTAAGTGAGGCTCGCATAACGTTCACAAACGTCAATATGGGGGATCTGCAACTCAAAAATATGTCATTTCCGGATATTTTGTAATTTGAAAAATTTTAGAGAAGTTTTCAAAACCTCAGTCTAATTCAAATAGTCTAAAAAATCGGAAAGAGTCACCCTTTAAAAGTGAGCACGGAAAGGATTTCTGAGTGCGAAGAGATCCCAGTAATTAATGAAGCCGATAAAGATGTCAGGGAAGAACGAACCTCTGTTGATCTAACTGAATTCACATTTCTCATTCACTGGAAAAGAATACCTACTCTTGCACGTAAAAGGTTTCGTTTTATTTCTTTCACTCCAGATGCAATTATATTCTTGGGATAAGTTTAGTGAATTGATACTTGTTTAAAGTGCGTGTTTGAACCGATCATCGCTTAAGACTTACTTCGCCTAAAATGAGGTACCTTTAATAAAACAGGAGCTCTACAAAGCAATGCTTCATCAAGCAAGAAAAGCATTTCCTTAGCTCTACGGATTGAATAGAGGAAAAAAATATCGGCTTCTCAGAAAGAAAAGAAAATATCACTAGAATTGATTGGTCGAGGAGGTGGAGAGAAGTGACAATAGGAAGATATTGGGAATAAAAAAAAATTGTAAGGCAAAAAATTGGTATAAAAGACTGTTATTTGGGATTTGGAAAAATTACTCCTGTAAACTCAAGAACTACGGTGACAACCCCAACACTGCTATCCATCTGTGTCCTCCATTTGAATTGGACAAGGATGAAAAAGAATTTCGTGTTACTAACTTAGACGACAACAGGATACCTCTGTCTTAACTGAATCAGAGAGATGCTGCGAAACACACAAGTCAACACCAGAGACACGATCTTCAAAAAGTCAGATAAGTTGCTAACTTACGCCGACGTCAGTGGTGTGATTGGGCGAACAAAGAGAACCGACAATGAGGCGTTTGTTGGCATTGAAGAGAAAGCGGCGAAAAGGGATCTGGTGGCTAATGAGGGCAAAACAAACTACATGCTATCATCAAGAAAGGCGTCACATCATCGACGTTTCAGACAAGCTTTACATTAGGCAGCAGAAACTTCGAGGTAGTAGATGACTTCGTCTTCCTCGGCTCCGCGGTAAATAGGGACAACAACACCAGTGTGGAAATTAAACGTAGAATCATTCTCGCCGACCGATGTTTCTTTGGGCTCAAGAAGCAATTGAGTAATAAAGCTTCCTCTCAAAGGACTAAGTGCGCTTTATATAACAGCTTGATCGTTCTAGTGCTACTCTATGGTGCGGAAACATGGAAGTTATTAAAAGCGCACGAGGAAGCCCTAGATTTTTTTCGGAGAAAATTTTACGATGAACTCTATGGGCTGTACAGCGGCGTGCGCCTGAACAAGCGCCTTCGGATACATACTTAAGATGGCTAGGCAACGTTTATGAACACCACTGCTCCGGTCGGAAAAGTCTTCGAATCTGATTAGACAATGCATCAGCTCATCTGCAAGATATGGCTGGAAGAGAGCATCCCCGACGAGTGGAATTTCAGTGTCGTTCGTCTACTTCACAAAAAAGGAGACCCCTTTTACAGCGCAAACTATTGCAAATTGTGTAAGTGTCTGAAACCGTTTGTCTATAACCTGGTAGGCTATGGAAGTTCACAATGAACCAAATCTTCACTGCTAGGCAGATGCTGGAAAAAGCCCAAGAAGTACACATCGACGCACTCATCCTTCTCGTCGATTTCAATGCTTTTGAAGCATGCATAGATACGAGCTTTATGCCTTGCTTGAACTTCAAGCCAAGCTCTAAAGCTTACGCCGGATGACGGACTAGAATATTCACTGAACCACTTGGATCAATATCGAAGCGTCCGAGACCTTCAATGTGAAGGAAGATTTTAGTGAAGGGACCCACTGTCATGTGACTTGTTTCACATCATCTCTGAGAAGGTCGTGCATAAGTCACAAGTCAACAGCACAGTCTTGTTGTTTGAAAAGTCCATTGCCTGCCAATCTATGCAGGCGTTTTTGAAGTGATTGATTCGTAGCGCGCCGATAGTTGTCATTGATGCGGAAGTGTTTTAAACTGGGTCTAGCGGCGAATCAGGGCAACACAAGGAATATGATGTCAACCTGGACTTCCTCTACTCTAAGATGTCGATGTTATCTTAGACAGAATTTTAAAATGGACAGCAGAAAATTTGAGGCGTTTATGGACTTTGTCGTCAGGTTGAGGCCCAGGTCCATCCCGAACTGTAGCGCCACAAGAAGAAGAAAAAGAGGAAGAAGGACTTTGTCTACTTCGGCATCGGGATAGACAGAAAGAGCAGTCTCAGTATCAAAATCAGGCGCAAAATTTGTCTTGTCTCGGATCAGGAGGGATATTGATCATATCACTTATTGATCATCTCTCTTATTGATCATATCTCTTATTGATCATCTCTCTTATTGATCATCTCTCTTATTGATCATCTCTCTTATTGATCATTTCTGTCAACTGAAAGAGGATACAGAAGTTTTTGGTCAATATTATAGAAAAGTTCTACTTGACCAAATATTTGTTCTTACCGTTAATGGCAATATGTAGGTGGGAAGATTCAAACATGCACTGTAAGAGCTGTGCAGCGCCGTGCACCTAGTTAAGCCTTTTTGGATCCTTTTTGGTAATGCAGAACTAATAGGCACCACAGTTCCAGTCCGAAGAGTCTTCGGCTCCGAAAAGCTGAGACAGAGAACTTGAGAAGGACATAATCATATTTGCTGTGGGAAACTGGAAGAAGCTGGCTGGAGAGGCTTCATGGTTGAGGTTGAAGTCAACCTTAGACTGTAACGCAGAATCACAAAGAACAAAGCGTTGTTCCCCGACTGACCAGAAATTTTTGAATTGTGATATATTCCAAATCAATGGTCAAATGGATCATTTTGCGATTAGCCAATGAATCGACATTTAGTCAAGAATAACTGAATCAAGAACAGACTTAATATCTCCTGAACTGCTGCCAGCATTATGACATTACATTACATTACTTTATCAGCACTCCGCTCTTCCAAAAAAAACCCTCACTGGCCCTTACTGTCCTACAAGTGCAGGGGACCTGCAGTTTAAGGTGAGTTACTTGCTGTGATATTCCACATGTACTTTGTAAGTAATTAACCCGACCATAATGTTGTCATCAAATTCAAAATGAGAAGTCTCGGGATAGAAGAAAAACCAATTCGCAAAGCAGCCAAAAGTTGTTCCAATTGAGCCACTGGGGCAAAGCATCTGCTCGTCTCTTAGCATGGATAGAAATGAATCGAACACATGAGTGGTACATTAACCGGTCTTGGACCAACGGGATTTCAAAGCAAATGAAAAAACCATTTCATCCGAAGGGACTGAAAATGACGCCGAGCAATTTGGAGTGAACAGAAAAATCAAAATAAAGAAAATCAATGATTTACATTAAAAAAAAAACTCAAAACTTGAGTTCAAGGCTTCAATTTTTAAGTTTCTCCTTCCAGATGTTGCCAAGGCAAACTTTAAGCCTCTGGAGATGACATCTCACACGAAATGCTTCTCTCGTCCGGCCTACATCCCCACATCCCAAGACGTTGCTTCCTATTCCGTCTAACTGAGGAATCATTGTCTTCAAGACTAACTTCAGCTTCCGCCTCCCGCGCGGTACATTTGTGTAATTTATCGAAATCCATTCCACTTCAGGAACACTCCAGAATATAGTCCCTCAAAGTATAAATCTTCGCAGACCTCTGTACCGCAATAAATAAAACCGCGCGCACTCCCTCGCCGCGTATAAGGAGCATAAATATCGATTCAGTGGCGGCAAACATTTTTATGTCTATATTCCTGTCAGGAAATAAAAAGAAAATAAAATAATAAAAGACCATCGAATAATGCCCGTCCTGAACTCAAAGTTATGTTGCAATTGCTCCGAGCTGACAGCAGCAGCTCCATGCCAGGCAGTGGCGGCGAACGAAGTGCCACCCGCTCCACGGGAGGCGGTCGGCCCTCTTTTTCACGCTATCCACCGAGAAGGCGCGCAAATTTATTATGTCGCGCATTCTGTGCGAAAACGACAAACGAACAAAAAGAACAAAAAAACAAACAAAGCGAAAAGAACTAGATGTATAAAGGAACGCCACCAACCCCACGGCTAGTGTGAGCGGTTGTCTGCACCGCCCGCACAGACGTCTGCCTCTCCCAGTGGGGCTGCGGAATTCTAGAGAGAGAGAGAGCGACCGGGGTGGAGAGAAAATTAAATTAAATTCTTTGTTGAATGAAATTAGAAGCAAGTGGCTATTAAATTTTTATTTCATTCACCAGCTCCCCGAGAAGGCAGGGAGCAGGTGAGCCGTGCCTGGGAACGCACCGCTCACGACGCGACCAGCCTGATGGCGCGGTGAACTTAATGGCCAATGACTAACTGGCGTCAAATAAAAATTAAGTAATGGTTGAAATATTTTCTCTTCCGGAGAAAATTTTTATTAATAACCGGGGAATTTATTGCAAAGAAAATATCTCTCGTCTCCAGCCCTGACAGGGTGCTCGGGTTTAGCCAGTCCCGCTGGCAGGACGAAGGAACATGCCTCTTGAGGGCCGAAGGGGCGGAATGGGAGTTAAGAAAATTTTAATTGCGGTCCTGACTGGCGTTTAAGGACGAGGAAAATTATTTTTCCCCCTTTCCGTTCATCGTGGATACTACTTGCGTGTCGCTATGATCTATGTGCGCTTTGTTGGGGGGTGGAAGGTTGTGATGCACGCTTGAATAGGAGCGCCTTCTCCTTTGGCGGATATTTCATTTCATCTCCATGGACATAGCCTGACCGAAATTGATGGTGCTAATTAGACAGCAAGAATGGAAGTTTAATGTGTGGTCTCTTTCAATTTGCCTAAGTGCAGGGGGGCGAGTGGGAGGAATGTGGCTTTGTGCGAAAAATTCTGCCGGCAATTTGCATGTTGCATGCTCTTTGAGAAGAATGGTTCTGTTTGAGTACGCAATCTGCGCCTTTGGCAGCAACTTGTTTCGGCAGTGCTATGTGCTAAAGCGGGATTTTATAAGACACATCAACTGCCGTTTTTACGAAACTGTCTGTTCGTCAAACGGCACCATACAATGAGCTTAGTGAGTCTTCCAGTACGAGCATGCGTAGCATACATTCTCTTTTTCCAAACGTACAGTCCGACGAACAGGCAGGACCTTCCTCACGACGCCTTTTTAGGCGCAATTCTGAAATGCGCAAGATACCGCATTTTCTGTCGGTTTGTAACTAATCGGCAATGCCCCGGAAATTGCCGAGAATTGCCGACTCTGAATATGTGCAAGTTGTTAAGCAAAACCAGAACCCGCTTCAGCTACTTAATAGAAGGTAAACGAGACTGATTTCGTGTCACAAGAGTGTCAAGGCTCAGGTTTGCAAATAACTAACTATCCCCACGACAGTCATGGGCTGTCGTAAAGCAAATAGTTTCATCATTAGAACCTTCAAACTGACGCAACAGTATCTATGCTCACTCATGGAAAGCTTGTCTGAGGTCGACTGTCCGACAACGGGTTGCACGTCAACACCCAGGAGGAACCCATGGTTTGACGACGAGTGCAGGCAAGCACATGCAGCCAATCAATACGCTGCATCAAACAACCAGGGCAGTTCGTGAGCTCTACGAACAGAAAAGAAGGGAAGAGCACCGGCTTCTCAGAAGGAAAAAGAAGGAGCATGAGAAGCGCGCGGCCGAGGCAATAGAAAGTGTTATGGCAGGAATATAGTCCGAAATTTTTACAAAAAGGTAAAACAGATATCCGGAGGATACAGTGTTCGGACCGAAGCCTGCTGGATAACTCGTGGTAGAGTCGCAGTCTGTGCTGAGAACCTGAAAGGATCATTTCTGCAGACCCCTTAACGGCGATGACGGCCCAAATACCGCTGTAAGGCAGAATGTTCTCCTCAAATTGGACGATGATAGACAAGAATTCCGTCCCCCCGACTTAGACGAGGTGAAGATAGCAAACTATTTAAAGCAACTGGAGGTGAGTTGGCTGGGCGCATGCACCAGCTCATCTGTAAGATATGGTCGGAGGAAAGCATGCCCAAGACAAGAAAGGAGACCCCTTTGACTGCGCCAACTACAGAGGGATAAGTCTCCTGAACATCGCATACAAGATCCTCTCTGCCGTATTGTGTGAGCGTCTGAAGCCATTTGTCCATGACCTAATAGGTCCCTATCATTGTGGTTTCAGGCCAGGGAAGTCCACAATAGACCAGATCTTCACATTACGGCAGATCCTGGAAAAGACAAAAGAAAGAAAAATTGACACTCACCATCTGTTCGTTGATTTCAAGGCTGCATATGACAGTGTGCACAGAGACGAGCTATACAGTGTCTTGTCTATTTTTGGCGTTCCTACCAAACTCGTCAGTTTGTTTCGGCTGTCGATAGAGAACTCTCTCTGCTTTGGCACGGTCTGTAGCGGACTCACCGAGACCTTCAATGTCAAATAATGTTTAAGACAAGACGACGCACTGTCATGTGACTTCTTTAACATCATCCTAGAGAATCCTGCGCAACTCACAAGTCAACATTAAAGGCACGATCTTCCAATAGTCAGTCAATTACTAGTTTTCGCTGACGAAATTGACGTGAGTGGACGAACACAGCGAGTCGTCAATGTGTCGTTCGCTGACATTGAATCTGAAGCGGCTAAAGTGGGGGTTAATGAGGGCAAAGCGAAGTACATACTGACGTCAAGGAAGGATTCACAGCATCGATGTCTTGGACAAAGCTTCACACTTCAAACTTCGAGGGAGTTGAGGACTTCGTCTACCTCAGCTAAGCGGTAAGTAGTAACAACAACACTAGTACCGAATTCAAGCGCAGAATCACTCCTGCCAAACGCTGTTTCTTTGGGCTCAAGAGGCAGTTGAGTAATAAAGCCCTCTCTCGAAGGACTAAGCTCGCTTTATATAACAGCTTGATCATCCCAGTCCTACTTTATGGCGCGGAAACCTGGATGTTACTAAAAGCGGATGATGATACCCTTAGTATTTTTGAGACAAAAGTTTTACGTGCGATTTTTGATTCTGTTTGCGTTGATGGCATCTGGAGGAGAAGCCTGAGCGACGAACTCTATGGGCTGTACAGCGACACGCTTCTGGTCTACGAATACAACGCCTAAGATGGCTAGGCCATGTAGAGCGTATGGACACCACTGCTCCGGCCCGAAAAGTCTTCGATTCTGAGCCATTGGTGCAACACAACAACCTAGACTAAGGTGGCGCACATAAGTGGAGAAGGACCTCAACCAACTTGTAGTGAGCAATTTGAGGTGGATGGAGAAAGATCGATCTACCTGGAGATGCGCCCCGCACTGTAGCACCAGAAGAAGAAGAAGTATGGTCTAAGTATGATTTCTGGCATATGCCAGCAATGACTGGTTTAGAAGTTGTTTGATCTGGAAGGCGTTAACCTTACCCAACATTTGGTTTCATGTGTCGGTAATAACGCGGCAAATATTGGCCTCCCAGTTGTCCACCATTTCGTACTTCTCGGCTTACACTAACAGCCTTGCATATCCCCACAAAAGAGAGTCAAGTGGCGCTGAAGCCCGCGATATTGCATGAGAACTAAATGGTACGGTGTGCAAAACCACGTTGTTTGCTTTACGAAGAAGTTTCCTTCAATAAATGATTAGTAGCACGAGCTGTGTGGCATGTTTCCTTCAAACCACAGCTTCTGCACAATATGGTATTCAATTTATGAACGACACTGTCAGTATCCATGGTTCTATACAGGTCAACAATGACTGTATCGATCTTGCCAGCGCCATGAGGCATAACAAACAGTCAGTACTCATGATTGTATCGGTGACACAACATACATTTGAGGATTATCACCACTTTGAATGCGGGGGATTGGCCCGTTAATGCAGCTGCTCCACCTGAGCTTAACCGTGTCAACCTACTCAAGGATAAGATATATAAAATATTATTCACCAATTTCTAATTTGCCCCCTCCAATGAAGTCCTCCTAAAACATAATACTCTTGTGGCAAAGATCTTTTCAAGCCATTACAGCAGTTTTGATGCGCATTTCTTGGAATGCCTTTGAGCTCTCTCAGCGATTCGGTTTTCATCTCCTCAATAGTCGCAAAACGCCATCCTTTCAAAGGCTCCTTCAACCTGGGGAATAGGAAAAGGTCACAGGAGGCAAAACATGGTGAATACGGAGGCTGTCTTTGCAAAACAATCATGAACATGCTCATGCGACATTGATTCGGTCAACATTTAGTAACTTTGAATCAAACTTTCCTACCACACGCTTCTTACCCAATTTTTTCGAGAATAATCATTTGCATGATCCAGCCCATATGCCAACTCCTTCAGGAAATTCCCTAAGGGCTATAGGTTGGTGATGACTTCTTCTTCTTCTTCTTTTGGCGCTACAGTCCGGAGCGGACCTGGGCCTCAACCAACATTCCTCTCCAGCCAGCATAATCTTTCGTTAACTGCCTTCAATTGCGTACTCCAAGTTGGTTGATGTCCTTCTCAACTTGTGTGCGCCACTTAAGTCTAGGTCGTAATCTGTTGCGTTGTCCCACGGATTCAAAGACTTTTCGGGCCGGAGGAGTGGTGTCCATACGCTCTACATGGTCTAGCCACCTTAAGCGTTGTATCCGCAGACGCTTGACCAGATGCCTTTCGCTGTACAGTCCATAGAGTTCATTATTGAATCTTCTCCTTCATGTCGCTATACAGCCCATAGAGTTCATGGTTAAAACTTCTCCTTCAGATGCCATCAACGCAAACAGAACCAAAAATCGCACGCAAAAGTTTTTTCTCGAAAAGTCTAAGGGCTTGCTCATCCGCCTTTGCTAACATCCAAGATTCAGCGCCACAAAGTGGGACGGGGATGATCAAGCTGTTATATAAAGCAAGCTTAGTCCTTCGAGAGAGGGCTTTTAATCAATTGCCTCTTGAGCCCAAAGAAAGAGCGGTTGGCAAGAGTGATTCTGCGTTTGATTTCGGTACTAGTGTTGTTGTTACTACTTACCGCGGAGCGGAGGTAGACGAAGTCCTCAACTTCCTCGAAGTTTCTGCTGCTTAGCGTGAAGCTCTGTCCAAGACATCGATGATCTGTGCTCTTCCTTGACGACAGTATGTACTTCGTTTTGCCCTCATAAACCTCCAGACCCACTTTAGCCGTTTCCGCTTCAATAGCAGCGAATGCCTCATTGATGGCTCGCTGTGTTTGTCCAATCACGTCAATGTCATCAGCGTAAGCTAGCAATTGAACTGACTTCTGGAAGATCGTGCCTCTGTTGACTTGTGAGTTACGCACGATCTTCTCGATGATGATATTAAAGAAGTGACATGACAGTGCGTCGCCTTGTCTAAAACATTTTTGGACATTGAAGATCTCGGTGATTTCGTTACAAACCGTGGCGGAGCAGCAAGAGTTCTTCATCGTCAGCCTACACAATTTGCCAAGTTTGTTAGGAATGCCAAAACTAGACATGGCACTAGCTTGTCTCTGTGTACATTGTCATATGCGGCCGTAAATCGACTTAAACGTGGTGAGTGTCGATTTGCACTTCTTGAGTCTTTTTCAAGATCTGCCGTAAAGTAAACATATGATCTATCGTGGAAATCCCCGGCCTACTGCATCATTGAAACTAAAAAGGAATTCATGTCAAATCAAAAAACCATCCTTTCTCTGTCGCATTTCTCAGTTCTACCTAAGGAACAAATGGCACGATGTGTGGACGCACGTTGACGTTGCTGAAAGATATTGCTGTATAGCGACAGTGTTTTGGAACATTTTTCACGGATGATTGAAGCTAAAATGAAGTCACATTATTTCCACTATATCCTTTCAAGAAGAGAACGACTTCAGATTCTTCCGTATTTGGTTCATAATTTTGTCTTGGCTTTAAAGCTCATTTGAGAATTTAACTTTTGGTACGCTTCCGATCAGTTTTGAAGCAGGGAGTCCGTTGGAAAATATTACACCTTGAGAAAGTGGCTGAACTGCGGAAGAAGAAATAAGAAATCAGACACGAAGTGAATAATCACAGTCAGCGTCTCTTTCGACCTTCATTCGAGTGTCGCACCAAAATATCGAATCGATCAGATGCGAAGGCACAACATATAGAGCTGTAATTTCAAATTGAGTAGGCGTGCAAGTGTTTTATGCTTTTGGTCAAAGCCGAAGTGATTTTAGACAGTCTGCACTTTATCCTCCACTTTCCTCAACTTAAGATAAAGCCATGAGAGAAGCCGTCCTCGTCCACCCATCCCATTCAGGTGGAAGCCCGACTCATATCAAACGAGAGTAATTACTGATCCTGCCCAGCATAACGTCGGTCACCACTGGACTCCTCGGTGCAATCAATTTACCGCACAATAACACTCTGTTTCACCCAGGTACTCCTAGCCAATTAAAACTTCCCGCTAAAGTCCGCCTTTTAAAAACATTTTTGCCCCGGGTACTATCCTCTACCGCATAAGCCCCTTCAGAGGCGCTGGATGCACGTCCACCTCGCGGCAGGATAAGAGACATTACGTTCCATTAGCCCCGATGGCGCAACCTCTTTAAAATCACATCCACAACATATTATTATTGAATTACACCGTCATTAGAGTGTATGCAACCCCGATGCCCTCGGCGGGTAATTACACTCAATACATTTATTACCGTGTACCCCCCAGCGATAAGATATGTTCGCAAGTGTCACTCTCAAGAACCGGTTGCCAGGCTCTGCCAACGTTCTCCCTTCTCTTCTGTCGCAGCAAGTAGAGCAGGATAAAAAGCGTCACCATACATGGAATCCTTGTCATCCTTAGCGACATTCCTCTACGCAAATATTGACAAGCTCTCCGTTCGTCTCCGCCCCACCATGAATAAATTAAATATTTTCGTTGTTGCTGCTGTCGGTTTTACTTTCCTCGGATCGAGTACCTGACCTACAATACCACAGGCGTCATCATCGATAGACCCCCGCAGACACATCCGCACCCGCCTGTTGTTGACTCTCCGCGAATAATAATAGATTCCGCACCCGGCCACTCACAATGAATCCAGGGGGCGGCAAATGTTAATGGCTCGGCCAGTGGATGGGCGACGCTTGGGCAAAATTACGGCCCCACTCGAAATGGGCAGCCAGTGGCCCCTGTCGACATACTCAATCAAATTTACATTAAAATTGATTTCTTCTTCACACAGTCAAACAGCTGCACACAGTGGCGCTCGTCCTCATAGCACGGGCGTGGGCGGGAGTCAAGCACTGTGACAACACATGCCAGCTAACTAGCCCAGCAAATGCGAATGTGTCTTGTGCGAGTGTATCTCTGTGCGGACAAGCAGACCCCTAATGGAGCATTAATGACGAAATATTGATTTCGGAACACCGAAGAAGTAAATATAAATTATGGCAGTCCGATGGTCGGGGAAGCTGCGTATCAAGTGTTGACAGGAAGCAAAACGCAAAGAGGGCCACTCACCCACTCTTTCCGACCCAACTAATGTGGCGGCCCTCAGCCGAGGCGGATCGGGGCTCGGGAGTCGAGCAAATTGAGGAACAAAGCAAATTAATTACAATTTCTGTTTGCGTAGGATTTATGATTTGCTGTTAGGTGAAAATTACCGAGGATGGACAACAGGACTTAATGATGTAACCGCAGCCAAGACAACCTGGGGGCTGGCGTTTGTGTTTGGCTGGTCAAAAACACTATACGCTAACGATAAGTGATTAATTTGATAAAATGCTGTGCTTTTGGTTTGGCTTTTCGATTTGTTTTAGTGCCCCTTTGGGCGTGAACCGATGTGTCTCGTATGCGAGATTGGATGAATTTCAATCAATCAGTGTGCTCCTGTAAGGCCGTCAACTCCAGTGAGTAGACGGGCTCTTTGTTTCACTTGGATGGGATTCCCTTGCCTAAGTTCTGCCGTGTATGAGGAATCAGCGCTTATTCAAAAGAAACTCACGACGAACGGCTTGGAGATGATATGAGAGGTGGAGGAAGTTTGCCCCTTGCTGTGGTATGGACGGATTTTCGTTTAGTTCCTAGACTATGATTGACCTCGATTAACTGAAAGAAATTTGAGCAATGAAATGAAGTCTGCAAAAAATAAAAGAAGGCATCATCCTTTAAAGTGTAAACCAGAGGCCCGATTTTCCAAAAATCAGCATAACTGCTAGCTTACGCCCATGACATGTGTTTGGATGAACACGGCGATCAGTCAATGAGGTGTTTGTTGGCATTGAAGCGAAAGCGGCTAAAATGGGTCTCGTGCTCAATGAGAGCAAAAGAAAGTACCACATTATTCAATGAGTCCCGGGACTGACATATAGGGGACGCCACTAACAAAAAATAACATTCAAAGGGTACCTCTCAAATTATCGTGACAATCGTAGTTTTAGGTTACAAGTTACAGTGCTTCAAGTGACGCTACACTTAATCGCAAATGTAGCGTCACTTGAAGCAAAACAATAGAAAGCACAGAATATCGTGAGTTGCTTAAACACTGCTTTTTGATCTGAAAAAATTCCGTGCAAGCTCAGAAATGGCTTCAAAAATGTCACGGGGCCTCTTCTCAGTCAAAAACAACCAATTGTCGATGGTATACCGACTTTAAACATGGCGTATATGGTAGACACCAACGATAATGAACGCCCTCAAAGGCCAATTGAGGAGGTTACACCAGAAAACGTCAAAAATAATAATAATTGTTGGCGCTACAGTCCAAAGGGGGACCAGGGTCTTACTTGCTCACAAACTACTCGTGTTGTGCGTTTTACTGTTCTCTCACGGGTAGAACGGACCTCCAGTTTTTTGCCGACTCCGAACGGCGAAGTTTGAGAAGCTTTCCTAGACAGTTATTACTCTTTGAGTGTTGTCAAAGTGTTGTTGGCAGGGTTGTTGGCAGCTCGAAAAAGGTGGTGCCGTGAAAAATTCGAGGTGTTCAGCTGGGAATCGAGCCTAGACCCTTCGGCGTGTGAGCGTCGCACTCTACCCATTACGCCACGGCGACCACACGTCAAAAACGTACACACATACAAAACCGCAGAGTGAAACTGCGTGAGATAGCTGACACCGTAAAAATATCAGAAGGCAGTGTGTACACTATTTGGCATGAACATTTGTCACTGAGAAAGCTGTTTTCGAAATGGGTGCCGCGTTTGCTCACAATGGACCAAAAACAACAACGTATCGCTGATTCTGAGAGTTGTTTTGGGCTGTTTCGCCAGAATAAACATGGCTTTCTGCTTCGGTACGTCACAATGGATGAAACACGGATCCACCACTATACTCCAGAATCAAATCGGCAGTCAGCGGAGCAGGCAACATCCGGTGAACCATGCCCAAAACGTCCAAAAACACAAAGGTCGGCTGGCAAGGTTATGGCATCCGTATTGTGGGATGCGCACGAAATTTTATTCATCGACTGTCTCGAAAAAGGCAAAAGGATCAACAGCGAATACTACATGACATTGTCGGTGCATTTGATGGAAAAAGTGCAAGAAAGCGGCCAATATGAAGAAGAAATAAATTCTCTTTCACCAAGACAATGCACCGTGTCGTTGACAACCATGGCCAAATTGCACGAATTGGGGGATTTTGGTAGATATACCGCCCGGATTTGTGTAAACGACGAGCCGTGCGTCCCCACACGGGATGGGCTCAGAAATAAACTATGCAAAGTCGGCCTGTTGCGCGGATGCTGGAAATGCGAATGGGCCTCGCTTTGAATGATTCAGAAGGAGGAGACCGTGTCATTGACAACCATGGCCAAGTTGCACGAATTGGGCTTTGACTTGTTTCCGCACCGTTCGTTTTCTCCAGATCTGGCCCCAAGCGACTTCTTCCTCTTTTTAGACTTCAGAAAGATGCTCGCTGGAAAAAAATATCACTCGAATGTGGAGTTGATCGCCGAAACTGAAGCCTATTTTGATACCAAATATAAGTCGTTCTATGAAAAAAGGTATCGAAATGTTGGAGCGGCGTTGGACTGATTGCATCACTCTGTAAGGAAATTATGTTGATGAATAAAGTCGAATTCTGTCTGGTAAATGTGCTTGTGTGGTCGCTGTGGCGTAGTGTGTAGAGTTCAACGCTCACACGCCGAAGGGTCTAGGTTCGATTCCCAGCTCAACACCAAGTTTTCGAATTTTTCACGGCATCACCTCTTTCGAGCTGCTGACAACACTCAAAGAGTAATAACTGTCTAAAAAAGCTTCTCAAATTTCGCCGTTCGGAGTCGGCAAAAAACGGTCGGTCCCTTCTACTACGTGAGAGAACAGTAGCGCGCACAACATGAGTAGTCGATGAGCAAGCTTTACCCTGGTCCCCCTTTAGACTGTCGCGCCAACAACTATTATTATAATTATTAAATGTGCTTGTATTGGTTAGTCCGGGGGCTTGTTAAGTGTTATGTAAAGATCGAATAAGGAAGTAATTAGTCTTTTCGAAAAGTAAGTTTAGTGTGTGTTTTAAGTTCCTGTTTCCATTGATGAAGATTCACCGACGGTGGCATAGTCAAGCGTCTTCGTGTTTAACACTTCAATGTAAAACGTACGCACACCACTGCTCCTGCTCGAAAAGTCTTCGAATTCTTACCATTGGAAAAATGCAACAGAGAATGGCGTAGGCTGAGATGGGACACACAAGTGAAAGAGGGCATCAACCACCTCGGAGTGCGTAGTTGGAGGCAGTTGGCGGGAGACTGTGCTGGTTGAAAAGTTAAGTACGTTGATTGAAGCCCAGGTCCACACCGGACTATAGTACCAACCGAAAAAGAAGAAGATTTTTCGCAAAAAAAAAAACACTCGATAAAGAAGACTTTGAAACGAAATATGGGACATTCAAAGAGTTTTAAAGTTCTGTAGTACATGAGTTGACGGAGGGCTCTTGGGACAATGTTCATTTCACAAGCAAAGACAGAAGAAGAACGTTTCCCATGTTGCATCCTTAACAGTCGTTGGGGCACGAAATATCAAAACCCAAAATGTCAAGTTACCTTAAGCTCGAAAAAGAAAATAAGTTTTGGGTGGGGCTGACTCAAGGATGCATCCTGGCACCACTTCGTGAATGGTGCGAACTTCTACAATTCCAAATTTACGCAGATTTTGTAGGCTTTTAATATTTCTGGATATTCGTCTGTTCATTTATTTTGTTTTATTTTGTGATTTTTTAGCTTATCCGCTGTTCTGTTATGGTCTGGCGTAATGAAGAAGTTCTCCTTCTCCCTTCACTTCTCGCTTTCGTTTCATTTACAGCCTCCTTAAGATTCAGATATTATACGAAATGTCCACAAAAAGCCAGCCGTTTTGCTTTGAAGGCATACTCTAAGTGCCAGGCGAGAACAAAACCGCCGCCCAGTTGTGTCATTGTATGAAGAACGCAAAAATAAATCTGAACCCGTTGATCGGATTGATGAAATATATTATCAGTCGCGTAAAATTTTCCTGCCGTCAAAAAATGTTTGATATTGCATGAAGGACAACAGAGTAATCTTAAGTTAAAAAAACTGAAAAAAAAGCACCCATAAAAAAAATATTCACTAACAATTTACGAAAGTAAGTTAAGGCTCAACACAAAGCCGGAATTCTTACCTATATAAAGAAATTACACTTAATACTAGTTACTAACACACTTTCGTTGTACAAACATTGTAAATTTGAGTTTAATGTAATAAGCCTAGCGATTCACCAGTTAGTGGTTCGTGTCCATGATATATGCGCAATACAAGCATTAGAAGGGAAATCGTAGGAAAATTAAAAAGAATGCCGAAAAAAGCCTGTTCGCCCAAAGTGGAAAAAAGTTAGTTTTTATATTTGCACCATCGATAGAGAATATTTCAAGCTTCTAAAAAGAAAATTGGTTTCCTGTTGGAGCCTCTTGGTGCACTTTTGTTATGCTCCATCAAACATGAAATTACTTCCCGCAAAGAGCGGCCTTAATCAAAAGCCTGATCCAGGAAACTGGTGGTCAAAATGAAAAAATTGTTGATGCAGTGTGACGAATATATGTAAGCTACTTCAAATTAATACAACATCGTTTTCCAACGTAATAGCGTTATAAAAACTATGATTCATCGAAATTTCTTGAAAACAACGTCCAATTTTAAAAGTTAACCCATTAGAAGTCAACAAAATTTTAACTTTCAATTTTTTCAAATATAACGCTTTCCGATACAAGGCTTAAGATTGCGGCCCACAAAGTCTTCCAATCTCAGCCATTGTTACAACGCAACAGAGGACGGCCAAAGCTAAGATGGCGCACACAAGTTTAGAAGGACCTCAACCAACTTGGAGTGCGCAATTGGAGGCAGCTAGGGATGTTGGTTCAGGCCCAGGTCGACCCCAAACAGTAGCGCTACAAGAAGAAGAAGAAGAAGGTTCTCAAATATGTATAATCCAAAAATCAATACCACTTGGCCGAGAAAATTTTTTCATTTTACTTATTGTTCGCTCGGGCACCACAATGCGCCGCAGGCACCTGCTAAAAATGCCATATTCATGTTGCTGAACTACAGCCCCACTCAATAAGTTTCACTTTCCTACGTATAACATGTCCTTACACAAAAAGAAACCCGACAAACCTGATTCATTTAGAAACACTCGCCTTCCGTGTTCATTCCGAGCTTCCGCCTCCTCTCCCACCACGCACGAATCGAATCGGTACAAATAAGTCAATATTGATTTGTGAGCAATCCATAAACCTTTACCCACATTATTCCGATGGAGACAAAACTTTTGTGCTTGACCCGCCCCATTCCCACGCATGAATGTGTTTTGTCAGCGCTGACACATTCTGAGATGAGACAAATGTCCCTAGTGATTCATTACACATAGAGAGGGGCAATCTCCTTACCGCCAAATGCTCGTAAACGTAAACGGACTCACCACCCCAAAAATCAATCAAAACCCTACAGCACAGATGCCGTCAAATCTCAGACACAATGGCTTCTCGTAAAACCCAAAATGAGCATCGATTCTCGAATCCCCTTTTCCGGTGGGCCCCGGGACACACCTGCGACTCCGTCTCCGACCACTTACATAAATCCACTTTAAGGCACTGATCACGGTCAAAATTATAGCCAGAAACTAATCCCCCACCACGGCCATTGTAGAGTACCTGTGGCGCTGAAGCACAGACACACAACCACTCCGATAGTCAAAATAATAATCAGTTCCGCCATTCGCCACAAGCACCTCGACAGGATACGGCGCAACAAAAAAGGATATTTATTGGGGCTTTATTGGATCATCACATATGTGAAATGTATTTTATGGCTGAATTTAAATTTATTGGTATTCATGCGAGAGGCCCGTGAAAACAAGGATGCCGGAGGACGGTGTTGGGGAGAGCGATTTACTTGTTGGCGGCGCGTACACTCTGCGTCTTCTCTCCGAATTCCGTTCGTCTGTCGTTCGCGTTTTTGCTCAGAATCACATTTTTATCTGTCGTGTGTCATATAAAATATTTCACGAGAGTCAAGGCTAAGCGTGGGAGTGGCGGCGCGGCGTCTGCATGCGGAGATTTACAAACTGAAAAATCAATTGTAGGACTTAAATTTGAAAATATAACTCAAATGTATAGCCTGCCGCGCGTCTCGTGCGAGAGCCTCCGTGATTCATGGAATTTTTAATTTGCAGCAGCGCCGCCAGGCAGAGGCTCTAACACGCCTCTGGAGCGTGCGAGAGATCAGTAAAGGATTTTGGTAGATATACCGCCCGGATTTGTGTAAACGACGAGCCGTGCGTCCCCCCACGGGGTGGGCTCAGAAATAAACTATGCAAAGTCGGCCTGTTGCGCGGATGCTGGAAATGCGAATGGGCCTCGCTTTGAATGATTCAGAAGGAGACGATGCGATTGGGTGCGTCTGCTTTGGCAATTATGCTCCACTTGATTTGATTCGAAGTGGATTTGTATGTTGAATGCTCATTTACTTTGGAGAGGCGGGGGATTTGTGAAAGAGGATACATTTTGGGGAACTATTCTCAAGGGAGTCGGAAACGTTAGGTGTTATTTTGGCTGACTCGCGTATGCACTTCACGCAGTAGAAATAAATAATTCATAGCACATAGAATTGAAAGAAATAAATTAAAACTGTAATGCATTTCAGAAAGTCAATGTGGGAGTTTAAATAGTAGTGGGTTGAATTCCAAATGATGGCGCCATATGCAAATTGTGACTGGTTTCCTACTCCACTGGAAAGGTGTGCGTTATCAGCAAAAATTAGTATGCAGCAGCGTCTGTTTTAGACAACTACATTTTTTTTTAATCTTCGGGTTGGTCTTAAATAAACAGCATTTGAAGGAAGTTATTTTTTAGACAACTTTTGTTTTTTGCCTTTTCAACATAAGTTTTGATTTTCTGTTTCAATTGAAAGGAAAATGCAGCTGAAGCTCTTCGAATGGCGAATTTGCTCCGGCCGCTAAATATTACAGAGAGTGGTTTATCCGTTTCAAAAATTGATGATTTCAGCGCCGAAGACAAAGACCGTCTCACCCAACCCAAAGAGTTGATAGATTTGGAATCGGCGGCTTTAATAGATTAAGATCCGTGTCAAATGCAAAGTGAACTCGCAGAATATTTGTCTCAATGTCTCAACAACAGTTTGTTCGGCTAAAGAAATCGTGATTTGCTTAGAAGCAATGATATCGGGTGTCGTGTAAAATAAAATCGGGAGATGTCACAAGGGAATTTTTCACATCGAAATTACTTCTTGAAAAATACCAATCGAAGAGAATTCCGTATTGCCTCGTAACTGGAGAAGAAGAGTGAATATACTACGATAACCTCACGAAGAAGAAGAAGTGGTATGAAAATTGGTGAACCAGTTCAACCATCACCTATATCGAGTGTGATTTACTATAAGCTGCTTAAGCCAGGCAAAACCACCTATGAAAAATTTGGGAAATGTTGGTTCACATAAAGGAGCGAAAAAAATTGTGTGTTAACCAAGGGTTATTTCTAGCTTTTATATAAATTGCCTAAGTTTGCAGTTGAAGAATATAATTCCCCTTTGGCTGTTTTGGTTATTAAGGAGGACATGGAACGAGCTTATGTCACTTTGTTGTCCCGGCGTTTCGGCAAGGAATACTAATTTGGTTATGCGAGGAGTTAAGGCAGCACCACATCATTATTTATCGTCATCATTCACATTAACAACATTTTCATCATCATTTTCGTTATCAATAAATAATTTAAGCAACAACCTACTTAACTTAATTAACTCATTTACTAAACTTTAAATTGTCAGTCATTTTATAATAGTCCAAAGGGGGGCCAGGGCCTAGCTTGCTCATCAACCACCCGTGTTGTGCGCGCTACTGTTCTCTCACGAGTAGAAGGGACCTGCAGTTTTTTGCCGACTCCGAACGGCGACGTTTGAGAAGCTTTCTTAGACAGTTATTACTCTTTGAGTGTTGTCAGCAGCTAAAAAATTCAAAATTTCAAAAATTCGAAAAATTAGTGTTGATCTGGGAATCGAACCTTCGGCGTGTGAGCGTCGCATTCTACCGACTACGCCACGGCTACCACCCAGTCAGTCAGTCATTTTGCCTTCATATAATATCACCTAATTATATGTCACAACTCATGTACATTTGAATTTAGCGCCAACAAGAATTGTATGTTACAATTTAAGTAAATTTAATTTTATCGCCAGAAATACGTATTTGTTGAAATTGAAAAAGGAAAAAAAAACTGTACTATCTGGTGTAAGCAGAAGCACAAGGCTATGTTAAGAGAGAAAAGAAATATACTCGACACTTGTCGTCGAACCATCACAGTGATCATATCATTGATTTTCAATTTTCGTTTGCTTTTCCGCTCGTTTCACTTTCGCACTTTGTACGAAAATTCTCGTATAAACACGAGGGTTGTCTTTCACGTTTCGGGATTAAAGAAAAAGAACAGATTTTAATCATCATAATTAGCTTTATTGTTTTTCAAAATACTCCCCAATAAGATCTATGCTATCTATTTTAACCAATTGTCGAAGCACTTTTTCTACTCTGATTGGGGTATCTCCAAAACATGCATTCTGAACGCATCAACCGCTTCTTCCGGCGTCGAAAAATGTTGACCTCTCATTTTATTTTTTAGGTACGGGAATAAAAAGAAGTCATTCGGTGCCAAGTCAGGACTATACGGAGGATGACTCATCAAATCGATGTTTTGAGTGCTCGAAAATGCAATTGTTTGAGCCGATGTGTGAGCATGTGCATTGCCGTGGGTGAAGAGTGATCCGTCTTCGGCGGTTGATTTAAGTGATTTCTTGGAAGAAAACTGGCAAACAAATGTTTGTGTACCACTCAGATTTGGCTGTTCTTCGTTGTTCTAGTGGCACGGTTTCGACATGTCCAGTTTTTCCGAAAAATCAGGCGACCATTTGCTTGGAAGTGCTTCGTGCGCGAGCAACTTTTGTTGGATTTGGCTCAATTTGAAACACCCATACAGTCGACTGCTGTTTCTTTCGGGCTCATATGCGTAAATCCACGATTCATCACCTGTCACGATGTCATAGACGTCTTTCGAAGCACCGCGATCGTAATTTTATAGCATTTCTTTCGACCAATCGACACCAGCCTTTTTTTGAGCGATTGACAAATTGTGTGGGATCCAACGCGTTCATGCAATATTGAATGTATACTAGTCCCACTAATTCCTACGGTTGTCTCAGTTCTCACGAAAGATCAGATGACGGTCTTGCAATATCAGTTTTCACACAGCATCAATGGTTTCCGGAACAACAACTTACTTTGGACGACCTTCATGAAATTTGTCTTGGAGTGAACTACGACGTTGGTTGAATTCACTATACCATCGGTTAACACTGGGTCTTGATGGAGATTCTTCGCCAAAAATTGAAGTAAGTTCATCGATGCACTGTTGTTGAGTTATCTATGTCGAACTTTGTAAAAAAAAATTGCACGAATACTTTCACGATTTAATACCATTTTTTGGGCTAGATGAACCTTTTAATTTACTGTAAACAACACAAATAGCGTTCGTATGTCAAAAAGTTCTGAATACGTATAACCTCAAAACTGTCAAGCTTCACGATGCAGCTAGCAGTTGCCAGATTGCAACACAAGGTTTAAAATTTGCTCAGCTAGAAGGAGGTGCACTCACTATGGGCTGCTGTCACTATGAGCTGAGTCACTATGAACAGGGATGGCACATTGTTTTCTACACTTCAGTCCAATGGTAAGACATCAAGACGTCGGTGACATCGACATCATGGCGCATTTACAACGTGGCCTTGTGAATTTTTGTGAGAATTGGTGAACACGTGATAGAAGCTAGTCTGGCGATCAATGAAGAGAAGCGAGAAATATGCGATATAGATAAAGACAACTTCAATTTTGGGGTAAAAAAGGAGTTTATCTAGTTTCACACCGGACATAAATCGCCACACAATAAAGAAAGAAGAGATTGTATTTGATCCGTGAATTCGAACACTTACCCGATTAACTCGTCGTTAAAATACGATACAGAATCGTTCTACGGAACCACTGCAGATCCGGTGTGCGACGCACAAGACTCAGAAAACAAACATTTCACTATATAAGCGAATAAGTGCAACTACAGTGCTGAATCCTACTGCAATCTACAACGACTTTATGTAACACATTTCCTTTATGTCGATCTAGAAAAAATAAGCCCTTCTAGGAAATGGATATAGTCCGGAAGTAAAAAATCCAACAAGTGCACTGGTCACTCGATTGATACAACAGTGATAAATGCGGCAATTCAATGTTTATCAGTAGCCATCAACGAAATGAATTCGAATTATTTCTGTTTTAATTTCCTTGATTTTACTAACGGCTCAGCCAATTGAAGTTTCCTCTGAACTGCTATCGAACAGCGATAATGTGCTTGATTTGCATGCACAATTAATAAAACTGCTTTAACACAATAAACACAGAAAAAACGCAAACATTAAATAATTCAACACACCTGCGCCTGAAATGAAAACAGACCACCTAAAGCGAATGCGTAGCATCAACTCAACCTCACTGACAAATCAACCTAGAGCAGCTCAACTCCAAATGAACAAAAAATCAAATGGAATATCGAAAATCTGAAATCCAAACATGTATTTGCATTTAATGCGATTCGTTGTTTGCACAATTAAAATGAAAACATCAATAATCATCGACATGGTTCGCTGCAGGAACAAAATGAAAATGCAGAAAAAACGAAAACCTCAGGAAATGTGTAAAACCACTTCTCGGGAAATTCCGACGAGCAAGCTCAAGGCCAGTAAAATATTATTTTAGCTTTTCATTGCTTTATCCCTTTAGGGATGGCTGACAAATTCACAAATTTATCGAACTCATTGAGAAAAATTCGTGTATTCAGGCAGAACTCTCTGCAATCAGTGGGGGGACGGGCAGCGCAATCATTTGAGATTGGGGGAAAGTCGGTGGACAAGAAGTGAGTTGTGTGTGGTTTTGCAAATGTTCACAATCAGCGGTATGGGGTTTGCTTTTATTTTCTATGCAGTTTAACAAAGGAGAATAGAAGGATTCTTTTTACGATAATTATTCTTCCGAGTCGTTTAATATTTTTTTCTGAACCAACAAAGGATGAACGGAAGACCCGTAGTGCAAAATTCCAAACCACTCCATGATATCTAGGGGCAGTATTCTAAGATGTCGCTGTAAATGCTTAAGCAGCAAATGAGGATGTCAATTTACCAACTGCTTCAGGGATAAACGTTAAGTGCCTAGGTTTCTCATATAATAATTATATGACGCGACAGTCCACAGGGGACCCGGGCCTAGCTTGCTCATCAACTACTCGTGTTGTGCGCGCTACTGTTCCCTTACGAGTGGAGGGGAACTACAGTTTTTTTCCGACTCCGAACGGCGAAATTTGAGAAGCTTTTTCTTAGACAGTTTTTACTCTTTGAGTGTTTTCAGCAGCTCGAAAGGGATGGTGGAGTGAAAAATTCGACGTGTTCAACTGGGAGTCGAACCTCTTAGGCGTGTGAATGTCGTACACTAACCACTACGCTAGGGCGGCCTAGTTCTGTCTGCCGCTCAAAAAGTAATTGGAAACTTGCCTCACTAGAGTACTAAGCAAGGCTTCACTCCTTCAAACGAAGGAGACATGATTTCGTTCTTTAAATTAAACTCTTGCCAGGAAATAATGTTGTTACTTTTCAAGTGTTTTCCCAGGGGACGCTGTTTTTAATTCGATAAAGAAAAGTCTTATCATGCGGATGTTCTTGACTAGAGCCCTCAAGCTTTGCTGCTTCGTTCCAAGATAAAAAATGTGATTTAGAACAAATCAAGGGATAATTGAATGATGTAAAGTCGAGGCCAAAAAGAGAGCTACCAGGTATACCTGTATGAAGTGAGCGTCAAAATACAAATGTCTCGATAGGGAACATTTGTTGTGAACGAGCCCTTATTTTTTTTTTTTTGTTTGTTTGCTATGACATCTGTAAAAAATATATACTTGAAGTTATTGAACAGACAACATCATATTTTTTCATCGTGTTAAAAATGTCGAATTTTGTACCAGAAAGTGATGATTTGCGGAAAGCATTAATTTTTTGTTTTTATTTGAAGAAATGTGCTGCAGAGTCTCATTGAACGCTTGCCGAGGCATATGCGGATCAAACCCAATCAGAAGCAACATGCAAAAGATGGTTTCAACGGTTTAGATATAATGATTTTGATGTGAGAAATGAAGGACGTGGAAGACCACCAAAAAGTTTGAAGACGTCGAATTGCAAAGGATATTGGATGGAGATGACATTTTGAGTCAAAAGCAAACGGCAGCAATGTTAAATGTTGCACAACAAACAATTTCTGACCATTCAAAAGCTATGGGAAAGATCTAAAAAAGTGGAAAATGGGTGCCACATGAATTGAGTGAAAGACAGATGGAAAACCGAAAAAACACTTGTGAAATTTTGCTTCAAAGACACGAAACAAAATCGGTTTTGCATCGGATTGTTACTGGCGATGAAAAATGTATTTATTTTAAGAATCCTAAACGGAAAAAATCATGGGTTAATCTGGGACAACCATCAACATCGACTGCAAAACCAGATCGATTCGGTGTTTGGTAAGACCAGAAAGGTGTGCTGTACCACAAGCTCCTAAAACCTGGTGAAACCGTTAATACTGATCGCTACCGACAACAAATGATCAATTTGAACCATGCATTGATCGAGAAACGACAAGAATGGGCCAGAAGACACGGCAAGGTAATTTTGCTCCATGCCAATGCACCTGCACACAAAGCAAAACCGGTTCAGGATACAACCAAAACACTTGGCTGGGAGCAGCTACCCCACCTGCTGTGTTCACCAGACTTGGCTCCTTCCGACTACCATTTGTTTTCATCGATGGGACACGCATTGGCTGAGCAGCACTTTGATTCCTACGAGGAGGTCGAAAATTGGGTGTATGATTGGTTTGCTTTAAAAGACGAACAATTTTATTGGCGTGGTATTCACAAATTGCCAGAAAGGTGGTCAAAAAGTGTAGAAAACAATGGCCAATACTTTGAATAAAATGTTTTTACTTTACCTTAAAAAATTAGTGTTTTATTTTAAAAAAATTTCATTTCATTTCATACCGGTATACCTGGTACTCGTGTTGTGGCGGCTACTGTTCCCTCACCAGTCAAAGGGAACTAAAGTTTTTTTCCGACTCCGAACGGCGAAATTTGAGAAACTTTTTTTAGATAGTTTTTATTCTTTGAGTGTTTTCAGCTGCTCGAAAGGGATGGTGGAGTGGACAATTCGAGGTTTTCAGCTGGGAATCGAAAATCTTCCGCGTGTGAGCGTCGCACACTACCCACTTCGCTTGGGCGGCCTAGTTCTGTCTGCCACTCAAAAAGTAATTTAAAACGTGCCTCACTAGAGAACTAAGCAAGACTTCCCCTACAAACTGCTGGAATGTTCTGTTTTCTGGACGAAGGAGACATGCTTTCGTTCTTTAAATTAAACTCTTGCCAGGAAATAATGTTGTTACTTTTCAAGTGTTTTCCCAGGGGACGCTGTTTTCAATTCGATAAAGAAAATTGTTATCCTGCGGATGTGCTTGACTAGAGCCCTTAAGCTTTGTTGCTTCCTTCCAGAATACCAATGTGACTTAGAATGAATTGAATTAAAGGATAACTGAATTATGTAAGACGAGACCAAAAAGAGAGATATACCAATGAAGGCCCGTTTTCCATTTTATGTAACTACATTGCGGAGATATGAGGTGCCCACAGACTCTATTTGACTTCCCCACTACTAGTTTTTAATTTTTGAATCCTCCATCTGAAGTACGTATTTGTCAATGAGCCTATACTGCCCCAAAGTCTTCTGACAGTCGAGAGACGTCGTGAATTTGTCAATGCTGTTCAAGAGATCGAATATTTTGAATTTTCAGTCAGCCCTTGCTGGGAAGTGAATAACAGTGATGTTGCGGTCAGTAACAGCAAATATTTACTTTAGAATTCATCATTTTTGCCTCTTTTAGGCTCTGATCGTTCACTCATACCACGTACTCTTTCCGCACAAGCAGTTGCGCTGAAATCATGGTTAGAGATTTGATTCCGGAAGAGTTGCTCTACTTCAAGGATTCATGATGCACATGAGACATACAAACTTGGGCCAGGTTGTAGGCATAATGCGGTTGTTAACTATTATCGACGATTTAAAAAAGTAACATATTCGACACATTTCTGCCTGAGGCACTTAGAAGGGAATGGGCGAATGAGCTGACTTCATCTAACCTAAATTCCTTTACAACAAACAGACAGAAATGAAGAATAGAAGCACACTTGCTCTACAGAGACAACTGAGTAACAGTCCCATCCTTTGATGGTCTGCGGGACACGCTTACTAAAGTTGCCGTCCTCTTAACAGTTTCAACGGGACTCTCTTCGCAAGAGCACATGGACCTAAAAATTCCACAAGCTGTACGACAGTACTGCATAAGGCTTAGGATAGCTTTGACATAAGATATCACTCAATAAGTCCCGGGACACATAGGGACCGCCACTAACAAATAAATTAATATTAAGTTAAAAAGAACTGTTAGTGGCGCTCCGTATATGTCCCGGGACTTATCGATTGATCTGTTATACTTTGACTTCACACTCGAGCCGTTGGTACAACTCAACAGAGGACATCGCTTTGTTGGTTGTTTCAGAGAAATACGTCACAGTCGGTGGCTGTTAAAACACTAAACATTATAACAAAGTTATTTGAGAATAGAAATTGGATTGGAAAACAACCTCACAGAATTGCACAGGCCAGAGAAAGCAGGTTTGTATAGGTAAGAAAAAATGTATTGTTTACAATTGCAAGTTGACAAGGTTTTGAATTTAGTATGTGCTCGCAAACAAAGCAGTCTCCAACGATGAGGAACTGCATATCAGCCTACACCGATGAAAACTTGCACGTCATTTGTGGAGGCACCATAGTTCAGATAACCGTTGGGGTGGAACTTCGCCGACAAATCTGTTGACTAGTGGGAGGAATTGACACGTAATAGCTAACATTTGTGAAGAATTTATTTTAATAAGTTTTCACTTATCATCTTCGTTAAACCGCAAGTGGTTTTAGGGGAGTCTCGGGTACAACGCATGCACAGGAAACCTCCAGGTTTCTTGATGATTAAGAGAGGCTTGAAAAAAGCCAAACTATCGTTTTAATAATGGAACGATGGTTTCTTGCTCTACTTGTAACACATCACTCAATAGGTCTCGGGACTGACACGTGGGGGCGCCAATAACAATAAATCAACTTTATTCTTAGAAAGAAGCAAACTTCTAATGATACCTCTCAAAAGTTCATGACAATCTGATTATTAGGTTAAAAGTTATAGTACTTCAAGTAACGCTGATTTTGCGATTTTTGAAACAATGGGAAAAACAGACTTTCGTGAGCTGCCTAAAAACTACTATGGCTTAAAAAGTGTTACAAGAACTGTGCTCCATTAATGCAGCGGTGGTATTCTCATGATTGGTGGCCGCCGAAGCGTAGTGGGTATAGTGCGACGCTCACACGCCGAAGGGTATAGGTTCGATTCCCAGTTCAACACCAATTTTTCGAATTTTTCACGGCAGCACCTCTTTCGAGCTGCTGACAACACTCAAAGAGTACTAATTGTCTAAGAAAGCCTCTCAAATTTCGCCATTCGGAGTCGGCAAAAAACTGTAGGTCCCTTCTACTCGTGAGAGAACAGTAGCGCGCACAACAAGAGTAGTTGATGAGGAAGCTAGGCGCTGGTCCTCCTTTGGACTGTAGCGCCAACAATAATTATTATTATCATTATTATTCTCATGATAAGTTCGCCGTTCGGAGTCGGAAAAGAATGTCAAAAAAGTAGACAAAATCATTTTGGAAAACCGCAGAATGAAATTGCGTGAGATAGCTAACACCCTAAAAATAGAAAACAAATGGTACACTATTTGGCGTGAACATTTGTCCATGAGGAAGCAGTTCCCGAAATGGGTGCCGCGTTTGCTCATAATGGACCAAAAACAACACCGTATCAATGATTTTGAGAGCTGTTTGGAGCTGTGTTGCCAGAATAAACATGACTTTCTGCTTCGGTACGTCATAAAGGATGAATCACGGATCAAACATTACACTCCAGAGTCAACTCGGCACAGCGTCCGAAAACACAAAGGTCGGCTGACAAGGTTATGGCATCCGTAATGCGGGATACGCATGGAATATTATTCATCGGCTTTCTCGAGAAAGTCAAAAGGATCAACAGCGAAAACGACATGGCGTTACTGGTACGTTTGAAGAAAAAAATTGCAGAAGAAACGGTTCCATATGAATAAGAATAGAATTCTCTTTCACCCAGACACAAGTCTGTCACAAGTCTTTGGCTACCATTGGCCAAATTGCACGAATTGAGCCTTGAATTGCTTCTGCACCCACCGTATTCTACAAATCTGGCCTTTCCACCAGAGACTTCTACCTCATTTCAGATCTCAAAAAGATGCTTGCCGGAAAAAAATAGGGCTCCATTGAGGAGGTGGTCGCCGAAACTGAAGCCTATTTTGAGGCCAAACATTAATCGTTCTATAAAAAAGTTATCGAAATGTTGCAGAGGCATTGGACTGATTACATCACTCTTAAAGGAAACCATTCTGATGAATAAAGTTAAATTCGTCCAGAAAATTTACTTTTATTGGTAAATCCCGGGACTTATTGAGTGATGTGTCACAACCTCTTAACATTTGAAACTTGGTAACGCAGGAGGTAAAAAGCTGACCACAACTGCGGAAACGTATCCTTTAACTCTGTCAGTGGACATAAGCAAGCAGCAGACAATTGAACCAAATGGGAAGAAGTTTAAAACATTTGAGTTGAAAGGAAGCAACATGATTCAGATTAAGTTCTATTGTTCACCATCGTTTTGTAGTCTGGAAATTCATCGACTCTGAAAAAGACGAGAAGATTGTGGTTCTTTTTTCTTCTCCTTGTGGCTTTGCGGTCCGTGGTGGACATGAGCCTTAACCAGTATGCCTCTCCAGCTTACATGGTTTTTCGCTAGCCGCCTCCTGTTGCGCACTCCAAGTTTGTTGAGATCCTTCTCCACTTGTGTGCGTCATCTTAGCCCGAGCCATTGGCTCAGAATCGAAGACTCTTCGAGCCGGAGCAGTGGTAGTTGATCAAATTTTTTTGGTTTTGAAATTCATTGAGCCACCAATATTTTCAAACTAAGAGTGAAGTCTATGGCCACTTCTATGTCATCAGGGAGCAGGTTTGTTCTGTTTGTTAAAACAATCAATGTCACCATTAGGCATAAAGCTGTCAGGAAGAAATTCTTCCGAAAGCATTTCTCATAATTCGGATTTATTGGGAGGTGAACCATGCCCCCTTCCATGCACACTGACCCGTGTTCCGATTTCCAGGACTACGGCTTTGTGATTCTATTGGGTTCGGTCAACAGGCACAAAGCTGGTGTGCTTATTGCTGCTTGACACGCTGAAGACGGCGCAGTTTTTTATATTTTGTAACACCAGACGGCGGAAAAAGTCAAACGTTGCTTTATCTGGCGGCGTCTTGCACAGAAAATTTACACTTTGAAGAAAATCAACAAATTTGACAAAATATGAACGCACGAATATCGTGCTGCGTTTGTTGTACTGTTAGCCACCGGCGATACACGCCGTTTCCAACGTGTTAAACAACTCTCTCAATAAATCCGTTTGTCCAACTTACTAAATTTTGTCCATAAGGAAGGCTCTGGGAGCATTAATATTAAAGATGACGCAGCAGTCCAAAAAGAAACTAGAGACTAGTTTCTGCTACTAGTGTTGTTTCTCCATGAATGTAAGGAATTTTCAGCTTCTTATGACTCCAAACGATGAAATTGGAGAAGCGTATAAAAATGTTAATCTTTGATCGAAGGAGGAGCCGTGGAAAAAATTTAGAGGTCCAGGTATTGGATCTCGGCTTTCGACGGGCAAGTGTTACGAGTACACTTTACACACATCGCCCTGGCAACAACATAAGTTTCCAGTTAAAAAATTAATGAGCAAGTCCATATCTTTAAAATAAAAATTATTATTCTTGTAGGATCTTCCGAAATGTTTTCAAAAATAAGTTGCAAATGCGTATACTTGGTGTACCCCAGGATTCAATCCTGGGACCTATTCTTTTTTCATGTTTATCAATGATCTTCCGTCTGTGTGTTATTATTTCACTGTCCATTTGTATGCTGATGATGTGCAATTTTATTAAGCAAAATGTCCTGACAACGTAAGTGAATTCATAGCTTTAATTAATTAAGAGCTTTGCAATATTCACAGCTGGTCTAAAATAAATGGATTGCAATTGAATCCGAAGAAGTCACAGGTAATTCATGTTTCTAATTCGACTGTGTCCTTCGATAATCTGTCGAGTATAGAACTGGGTGGTGATACACTCAAAGTAGTTAATACTATTACCAGTTTAGGTTTTATTGTCAATTCAAAGTTGTCTGGGTACGACCACACAAGTTTCGTAATTAGAAGAGTATATGGTTGTCTATGCAAGTTATGGGTGACCCCTAGCTACACTCCACTTGATACACGAAAAAAAACACGTCCAAACCCTCATTCATCCTTTAATTACTTATGCTGAAATAGTATACAGTAAAGTTGGCTCACTGTCTCAACTACAGGTGGCATTTAATGATACGGTCAGATAATTATATGGACTACGAAGATTCGATCATGTATCTCAGTACAGTAAAAGCTTATTGGGAATTTCCCCAGATCCTTTCATGGATATGAGAAATTTAATATTTCTACATAAAATAATTCTGAACAAGTCCCCATCGTACCTTTACAATAAACTTAATTTTGGTCGATCTATCAGAACAATTACTCTTATACCATCTCTTTATCTTTATTTAAATTCATCACGTCTTTTTTACATTCAAACTTTTAAACTATGAAAATCTCTACCAAACCACATGAGAACAATTTCTAATGCCAAACGCTTTAAAAATGCAATTTTTCTGCACAACTCTTCCCTTCCTTAAATCCCCTACCTATACCCTCTTATTTTTTGTACTATTAGTTTTAAGTAATATGAAAAAGTGTACAACTTTCTGAATTTTGCACAACTTTGTACTATAAGAGACCCATGTCATATTGTACCTTTACACTAATAATAAATTGAATTGATTTTAGTTTAAGTGATTCATCCTTTATTTGAAGACAATTCTTATAATTCATAAGCAGAATTCCATTGTTTTGAGCCAAATCTATGGGCAACTGCTTTTTATAAAATACGATAACCTGCGCCAAAAGAACCCCTTCTAAGCATATGTCTGCAGAGACTGACGAATATTGGGGAGAAGATATTAGTAACGACTTAATGATAAATAATTCCTTGTCTTCCCTTCCTTGGACATGTATCGGTTGCTTTTACATTTTCGCGTGCCTCATCACAAATGCACTCTGTGTTCATCACTCGTAGCAGTTTCCAACAACTTTGTAGATATAGAATTAGAAATTCTCTATAATCAAAACTGAAACACGCCTAAATGCAAATGTATTCAAAGGATTCAAATTTGTGTCGGCAACTACTGTTACTGTATCACTGATGGGCTTGGAGGACTTTCCCGATTTCAAAGGTCATGTTAACTAATTCCGGACTTGCTGCTAATCATTTTTTATTCACTCTAACTAACTTTTTGAATAGTTCTATCACCTACGCTCAGGCCTATGCAGACGATGTAGCCGTACTGGTTATCGGACCATGCCTTGCGGCCGTCAGTGCATGCGGGCAGGCGGCTTTTGACATGATCGATAGCTGGTGTACTAGGAATGAGTCAACTCTCTTAAAACTGAGGTTGTCCTCTTTACGAGAAAGAGGAATATGACTGGTTTGACTCAACTGGTGCTCAAAGCCGTCAATATTCCACTTTCCAATGAAGCCAAATATCCAGGTATTATCCTGGACAGTAGACTTCTCTGGAAAAGTCACATTGAGACAAAAATTTCCCAGGCGTGCATTTCTGGCAATGCAAGGGAGTTTTTGGCAAAACCTGGGGTCTATCACTAAAAAGATCCCTTTGGATCTACATTACAAGGATAAGACCACTTCTCTCATATGCATCAGTCGTTTGGTGGAAGAAGCTTTCGCGCAAATACGTGACTGCCGCTTTCACCAAGTTTCAAAGAACAGTTTGTCTCGGCTGCACAGGAGCTTTCTCCAGCACGCCTGGCACTGCTCTTGATGCTCTGATTAACGTCCCTCCCCCCCTTTCCATGATCACCACATCATAGGATGTACACTCAAGGCCATCTCTCGATTAAAAACGAATGGTCGTTGGTTCTACTCGCACTGAAGCTTTGATGACCTCGCACACAGCATCTCCTATGATACTACTCTCATGGACATGGACATTATAACTGCGTTTAATTAATTTAGGAAGTAAGGCATTTCAACTTATTTTTTACACACACAGTATATCACGGTAGCCACACAGTTTGGAGAGAAAACTTCAAGTAATTTTTAGCTGAGAAAACTGAGCACATTTTAACGTGGCCGCTGCCTATTGCGAGGTCGCCAATAATACAGTTGTGACGCTTATACAAAGTCGACTTTCTCCGTGTCCTGGACTGGCTGTGGCCAGAAACTGAAGCGGGAAAGGAATGTAGTCGGATTTTCACGGATGGTTCCAAGACAACGGAGGGTTCTGGAGTTGGGGCCTTCGTGGAAAACGAAAACATCAGACTTCACGCCTCCTTAGGTAGTTTCGCTTCGGTCTTCCAGGCAGAAGCCTTCGCGATCCTAATGGCCACCAACTACATTGTGAAGAATAGTTGGAAGGGAAGAAGTATCTGCGTCTGCATTGACAGTCAAGCTGTGCTCAAGGCCTTACTCAACCCTTTAACCACTTCCAAGATAGATCAAGAATGCAAGAATTCCCCTAATTTGGTCGGCAGGTTGAATTCGATAAGACTTGTCTGGGTCCCGGGTCATCACGGGATCCTGGGAAACGAAACTGCCGATGAACTAGCTAGGCTAGGTTCAGCAGAGGCATTCGTAGGACCCGAACCTTGGGATTTAACGCGTCCCTGATCAGGGCCTCCGTCGATGGTTGGGTCTCTCTACAGCACAGCCACAGATGGCGTGACTCTCCAGGATGCAGGGTGACCAAGAGTATGCTCCTAAACGTCAGCAAGAAATCCGCGTCTCTTCTGCTACCTCTAAACAGAAACGAGTGCAGACGACTTGTCGGCGTACTAATGGGACACTTTTCCTTCGATATGCACCTGAGTCGACTTGGACTTCAGAGGTGAAAACACTTCAGAGCACTTTCTATGTCAGTGTCCTGCTTTCGCTCGTATCAGGTGGCGGCTATTTGGCTCTGATTTGAGGGGAACTGAAAACCTAAGTTCTATATCACAGAACCGCATCTTGGTTTTTCTTCAGAAAACCAAGAAAGTACATTACATGAAAGTTACTTCCCGGTAGTACAATAGACCGGTATTTTTGTCGGAGCGCTCCAGTGCAGTTTATCCCAACCTCCAACAAAAAACAAAAAAAAAAACAACACTCTAACTAAGACGCAAAAAACATCACTCTAATTAAGACGCAAAATAGAATTCATTTACTCTGCAAAGCTGAAGCAGTACAAACAGACCTCGTCCAGGGCACCACACTTCATTTCACAAAAGTCCAATCATTCACCTCCAGGACAAAGGTTCTTGAGAAGTAAGCAATACTCATTTGGAATGATTTACTTCTTTATTCATTGTTTTTTTATATTAATAAAATCCAAGCCTATTTGAAACTCCTTCAGCGATGCTTGTCAGGTATCCTGCGAGTCGCATCGTCCCTTAATCAAAAATTGGTCAAAAATTTAATGAATTCGACATGGAGTCATAACCGATTGGGAACCTCGACAATGTTGATTTCCGTCATTCACGTCAAGTGACCGGTTGGGAGGAAAAATTGATAAAAAGGGTTCCTCCGAAACTGAAAGAAAATTATTTAACACAACGCACTAAAAACTACGATTTGTTAAAGAAACGTAACCAAAATGATCCATTTTTAAAATAACTCGTGATGAAAACAGGGCTGTCTACAACAATGTCAATTGTTAAATATCCTGAAGCAAGCCAGATGAACCAGCTCCAAGAACATCAGAAGCTGACTGAACTGACTGCTTTGAACTTTTACCACCTAACCAACAAATTAATTCGGATATCCACATTGAAGGCCTAACAAGCTTGAACAATGCAGTTAAAGCGGCCCGAATCAAGACAAGGGTACACACACTTTTAATCACTCGGAAAAAATTATTGAAGCTTAGATGGGGTGTTTTGTTCTGACTGCAACATTTGATTAATTTTTATTTTGATCTCTGAAAAACTCCTTGTACAGTAAAAATTGCAATAATGATGATGATGTCAAATCGTATTTGGTTCAGTTTTTGCTGATAAAAAGCGGAACGTGAACGCTGCCTGAAAGATGGCAAAAGGTCATTGCTCGAAGCGGGCAGCACATTAGAGAATTAATGTATTTCGGTACACGACCAAATTGTCTTTTATTTTCTTAAATCCCGCAATTACAAAGTTTTACTTACAATCCTTGAATGTTGTTCATTTGCGACATAATTTGTTGGGATTATTAAAGAACTGATTTCTTCATGCTTCATGGTGCATGGGGACATCTTATAGTCAGAACCCTAAAACAATGACTAACTCAAAGTTCAAGTAGGATTACAACTTGTCATAAGGACACGCTTGTTGCTAACAACACAATACCTACGCAGTGAAGTAAAACTTGTTGAAACCAATACAGCATGCTAATGGCTAATTATCCTACATCCCTTTATATGATGACTACGCCAACAAACTACTTATTCCCTGGCCCCACAATAAACAGAGGTAACAGTGGCCGCCAAGGCGTTGTGGGTAAAGTGCGATGCTCACACGACAAAAGGTCTAGATCCGATTCCCTGCTGAACACCTCGAAGTTTTCACGTCACCACCTCTTTCGAGATGCTGACAACACTCAAAGAGTAATAACTGTCTAAGAAAAAGCTTCTTAAGTTTCGCCGTTCGGAAGAGGCAATAAACTGCAGGTCTCTTCTACTCGTGAGAAAACAGTAGCGCGCAAAACACGAGTAGTTGATAAGCAAGCTAGGCCCTGGTTCCCCTGTGGACTGTCGCACCAACAGTTCTTATTATTAGTAACAGTATCGACACCAACATCATTTGACATACTAATAGAAGCAAACGCAGCTGAGGACACCTGCATTGGAAACGAGTGAGGAAAATTATTCGAACTCTCGAATCGATCAAGTCTGTCTTTTTGCCCGCTTCCTGACAAAACACAAATTTCAAATGCAACGGTTT
Organism: Eristalinus aeneus; assembly: GCA_955652365.1. Classification (NCBI taxonomy): domain Eukaryota; kingdom Metazoa; phylum Arthropoda; class Insecta; order Diptera; family Syrphidae; genus Eristalinus; species Eristalinus aeneus. Next base: position 90,072,863 of record OY019130.1, on the reverse strand, counting down.
GGGTGTTGTACTCGTTTTAATAAAAAATTGAGATTTACACCATAAATGTCACTTCGCGACTTTAACACGTGTTTTCTAAAAGAATACTTAGAAAAATGTTCCCTCAAAATTCAACGTATCTCCTGAAATTGAATACTTTTCTTAGAAAGAAAACGTTTTCAAGAAACTTGTTTCTCTTCTCCTTCGTTTATTCTACGGAAAAGTGCGAAGAAGGAAGTGCATGAGGTTAAGTAAAACTCTGCTCTCGTGTCATTTTCTGATGTTTGTCTCTGTAACTTTTGCATTATGCAATTTCTGAAATTCCCTTGAGAGTACTTCTAAATCGATGAACATGGTCAAAGGGGATGAAAAATAAGCGATAACTTGGTGTAATCAATTTTCATAAATTTTCAGAATGTCTCGGTTTAAAGCGTTCCTACTTCTTGTCTCATTGAAATTGTCTATCTTTTCTGCCATATCGGGAATGGTTTTCAACAGAACGTATCAACTGGACAGAAATGTTAGCTGAAGCACCAAATGTTCAAAAAACTCTAGGTGCATACAGTGCGATCAACCAATTTGGAGAGAATTAGCTTCTGAAGGATTACAATTAAATTAAATTTTCTGCAGATTCCTTATGTTCAGCACGTGTTTAAACGAATTTCAGACATTTCGTCAGCAACCAAATGACTGAGGACGTGAAGTCTCAGCGTGTAGCGTTTTTAGTTGAACATCCATACACTTATTTATAAGGAAATTCAATAAAGCTTTTGGAACTGTAGTTAATTAAAAAAAAAATACAAATAGTTACTGGAAGGAAACTCCTTAAAAGATTTGATATGAACGTCCTTACAAATTGCATATGGGTGAGAAACTAGTCTCCAGACACTCTGAAGGGAATGCATTAAATTTAATTCAAACTTTACAAACAGCTAACAGAGGACGGCCTAGGCTAAGGTGGCGTACACGAGTGGAAAAGGGCGTCAATCTACTTGGAGTGCGCAACTGGAGGCAAATGGTAAAAGATTGTGCTGGATGGAGAGGCATGTTAGTTGAGGCCCATATCCACATCGAAATGTAGCGCCACGAAAAGTAGAAATAGTGGTTACAAGCAGGTGAACACAGGTCACCTTTCTTCGTTTTTTTTTTCGAAATTTCTGAGCGCACAACAGAAACTTCGAAAGCACTCAAACTTAAAGGATTCGATTAATTTGACAATTTTTTCCAAAGCACTACCGCTGCATGTCGCACGCACAATTTATAATTTATTGGGTGTTTTCAATATCAAGCCACTTTGCAAAGGGTGATTTTTTAAAAACTATAGGAAAGTTTAAAAACACATAAAATTCAGAAAAATGCATGAAACCTCCATTTTAATCGATAGTACGGTCCATATAATTTAATGTTATTATTTCAAAGATTATTTCAAATGTTGACCTTGATTGCGCCTCAAATGGTCCATTCGCTTAGTCCAATTTTGGAATACACTTTTCAACGTTTCGGCCAGTATCTCACGAATAAATGCTTTAATGTTGTCTTCCATTGCGTCAATTGAAGCGGGCTTGTCTGTATGGACATGAGCTTTAACATAGCCCCACAAAAAATAGTCTAAAGGCGTCAAATCGCACGATCTAGGCCGTCAATTGACCGTTCCCAGACGTGAAATAAAATTTTCACCGAACTCGCCTCTCAATAAGTTAATTGTTGCGCGTGCTATGTGGTATGTGGCACCGTCTTGTTGAAACCACATGTCATGCAAGTCAAGCTCTTGAATTTTGGGCAAAAAAACTTGGATATCATCTCACGCTGGGGCTCACCTCATCTTTGAAGAAGTAACTTTTTTTTGATGCTGATGTTCACTCAAAAAATTCAAAATTCTGCTTATTTACGTACCCATTGAACCAATGAGCTTCGTCCATTTTCGACCATAAAATGGAAGAAACGCGCGATGAATTTTCTGAACGGAGCACGCATTTGGATAATAAAATTCAATAATTTGCAAGCGTTGTTCATTTGTAAGACGATTCATGGTAAAATAATGAACCGAAGATATTTGACATTGAAACAAAACACAAAACTTGCGTTAGCTGTTTAAACCAGTGACGCCAAAAAGATAATAGCTAAAAAATCACCCTTTTGAAAACGTTTTAAGGATTTCAACACAGATCTTCTTTATGAACAGCAAATACTTTCCCGTTCATTACACCCACCTCTCAGTTGTCTGCTTCGTTGAAAACGCATCCACTCTTCGTAGAAATTCAACCGCAACGAGGTTCTGTACAACGATACCATTTGTTACGGAGTCATACTGCTTGAGCCGCGACTTTCACCAAAAGTCACATATTTGGGGGTTACCACCCCAACATAATGTATCATAGGAAGTTTAATTTCGCAGTCTTATTCCGTCTGAAGCTTTCCTCTATTTGAACTCTAAAGGTCTGACAAAGGATACTGAAAGCTGCTCTATCATCTTCCATTTTTTACATTTTTCAGGAGCCCAGTTCCTGGACAACGATTTCTCAATGCACACAACATGTTAAACGAAGAGTTTTCCAAGGACATCTATTAAAAGCGAGCCGGAATAATTTTTTTCCAGCAGTGATAAAACCTACCGTGGTCGCCGTGGCGTAGTGGGTAGAATGCGACGCTGCCACGCTGAAGGGTCTAGGTTCGACTCCCAGCTCAACACCAATTTTTCGAATTTTTCACGGCACCACCTCTTTCGAGCTGCTGACAACACTCAAAGAGTAATAACTATCTTAGAAAGCTTCTCAAATTTCGCCGTTTGGAGTCGGCAAAAAACTGTAGGTCCCTTCTACTCGCGAGAGAACAGTAGCGCGCACGACACGAGTAGTTGATGAGCAAGCTAGGCCCTGGTCCCCTTTGGAATGCAGTGCTAACAATTATTATTATATTATACAACCTACCATCGAGGCTGAACTTTATCAGAGTGATTTCTGCCGGCGACAGAGCAGTTTCTGCCAAAGAACGGCATTTCTACTGGTGGTTGCACCAGAACCAGTTTACGATGCCTCTTTCTTCTTAAACGAAAGGACGTGGCAGTGGTGTCCCAGGGGTTAACTCACGTAGGTTAAGGAAGGAAAGAAGAAACACCAATAAATGATTTAATTCTCGAGCAAACTAAATTAATAGCACTTCCAAAAAGTTCACACTTCCAAGCCGAGTCATTGTTCGAAACTAGCTTTGGACTAATCGGCTCCAACAAATTTTGCTTTAAAAATCGTTTTTCTCTTAAGAGAAGCCTGAGTATGAAAAGTAATACAAGGATAATTTTAAGTAGTCTGTAGTCTATTGAAACAGTAAGCACATAAAGTTCCAGATTTTCAGTCCACTATCCGCTACAGCCCACAAGGGATCACTGTGTAGCCTTCAATTATAGCTTTTGTAGAGCGTGGAAATATAATCTAAACTTATTTCGAAACCGAACGATTAGATTTGTAATATGTCTGCATCGTTAACAACACATACAAATAGTCCGTCGAACATATTTGAGATGAACGCCTAAGTGCAGAAATCCAACAAAAGTCCTCCGGTAATGTGGCCGACCTGGTTTGTCGGCAACTCTTTACTGCTACTTAAGAGACTCCATTTCAATTTTTGAAAAGCGACAGAGGCACAAAATAAACAACAAACAAACTCTACTAAATCAACTAATTGCGACAATTTACAATAATGACTATCCTAGACCCCAAACTGTGGCAACCCATTTAACTCCAATCTGTGGCCAACTAAGGAGGATTTCTGTATGAGAAGATATTCCCATTGTAACGAACGTACACAAATTGTTGTGAAGTAGTGGAGTTTCTCGCTTAGAAACTTATTTTTGAAGCCCGGAAAAAAATCCCGCAAATCGATCCTTTTCTCTACAAGGCCAGTTAATTGCGAATAGACTAAACTGATCTGAGTAACAAAATTATAACAAAGTATCAGTGATGAACCCATGTCATCCCGAATTCACCGAAATTCTGTTGACAACGGAAAATTAATTAACCAGATCAGAAGCCCTAAATCGAACGTCAGGTGGCATCAAGCTTATCCCCACTTTTAATTTAAAAATTAAGTGAAATCTGCAAATGGGAAGTGATATGCAATGCCAGTTAATAATAGCCGCACTACCCCATTGCCCCAACCTCCCAAAGTAACAGGTACCAGCCTGACCTATTGACCCAACTCTGCTACTCTCCCCCCCCCCTACTCCACCCAAAAGGAAGTCCTCAACGCAAGGATTAAGCTACACCATCACGCCATCCGCATCATGGCACTGAGTGAACGGTGAAACATTTTCATTTTCACATTGCCTGTGGCAAATCAATTGCGATAACCGTTTTTTTTTTACAAAAAAAGTACAAAAAATTTAATCAATTAAAATAATTACCCAATTAAGTGGCGTCGGCCACGTCAGAAACACCGCACATTCCGACACAAAGGGCCGAAGTCACAGTTGAAAATTGAAAAGCATTACCCACACGAAACCAGCAATAAGTTCGTTCGCAATTAGTGTACCCCACAACTGGCCCCAAAATGCTCGCGGCACCGGCATCGGAACAGAAAATAATTACTTTTTATTTTTTTTCGGTGTCACTCACATACACGCTGAGTCTGCAAGTTATTACGGCCCTAGTGGCCGAGATCCCAGTACGCAATAAATAAATTCATTAACAGCAAATATCAACGACTCTGAGTATAACCCTCTATCAACCCCCCACGATAGAGGGAAAAACGCAATCACACAATTAGCGGTATCCCCCACCCAGAGCCATCGCCGACCGAAGTGAAAAATCGCCAAAAATCGTTCGAAAGTGCCTGGTGGCGTGTAAGGATTACAGCTCAACCCTCAGCCACATGAAGGCAGGAGGGAGGGACCGAAGGAGCGAGGGCCAAGCTGAAGGACTCCGATTAATGATTACCCGATAAATTATTCACGCAAATCTCTGACAGGGAATTGTTTTATTTGTTTTTGTCCGATTTGTGTACCTAAATTTGTATTCCTCGTCCGAACGGCGCTGCTCCAGATCCTTGGATTAATCGACATCCGATGACAGCCGTTGCGGGGGGTGGTGCTGCAAATCCCCACCACGGATAATGCGGTATCCACAGAAGGTTCCCTCACACACGAAAAACCGTATTTTTTACTTCAATTTTTGTTTCCCTCTTGCGAGGCACATGAGGATATGATATTTGTTTGCTCAACCCCAGTGGGTGGGGACGTTTTAGGATATCAACACAAAAATACTACGAACAACAATGACCTTTTCAAACTTTTCCAATTATTTTTGAGATCCTTTTAGCACTTCGATTGATTGGCGACTGATATCTGGACGTCCTTTGCAACAAATCACTTTATCCTTGTGACAAACACACGAACAGATAATACACTTACACCGGCCGAGTGGATATCCGGGGAGATTATCGCGAGTTCCCTAGAGATTGCAAAAAAATAATGCTCGCGAGCGCGGAAACCTCTAGGTGTGATTAGAGTCCTATCTCTTCCACTCGAAGAAGAAGGACGAGAACGCAAGCAAAATCAAACGCCCCAAACCTCACTGAATCGCAAAACCGAACCGGAGGTATATCCACAACTTTTGTGCGACTTCGACGTGGGAGGGGGTGTAATCCTTTTCTGTTACAAATTGTGAGACAGCGCGTTCAAGAAAGTTACCGTCCGCGCAGGCAGCCAATCGCACCACCACGACGTGCATTCAATGTGAGACTAGTGAAATTCAAAACATTCTAAGTATTTAAAGAGTCCTTGTCGAGGAGGGTGAAAGCTTTTCTGTCCACTTTCCGGGCATTCGACTCTCAGCGCGGTAATTGAGGCAAGGATGCAAGAATTTGAGTTGAACTCGAGTTGTGAGGAATCGATTTAAGAGAAGCCGCTCTCCGGAATCGTGCGAGAGTGAGAGCATGAAAGAGAGAGTTTTGTAGCAAATTGCGCACGGGTTCAATGATCGTTGTATGCGACTCAATTTGAGTGCTTTCTGAGTGGAACTACTTGTACAAGCAATGGCAAGCTGTCAACCCCTAAGGAGGGGGAGCCATATGAATTCTGCTGGTGCTCCAGGTTTGTTTTGTGTCAAGGTCAAGGCGGGATGGGGTATGATGACGATGTGGGAGATACACTAACGTGTGGTTTGCTGGGCTGAAGAATTTTATTTTTGAAACAACTGCAAATTAATAATGCGGGGAAGGGGAGGGACTTATTTGGCTTTGAACTCTTTGCGACGTTTAAAAAAAATTTATAACACAAAAGAAATTGTCTGGAAAGTTGGAAGGCAGGAGCAGAGGAAGTGCAAGTGCAGTGAATTCAATCAGCTTTTCGTCTCTGGAACAGAGGTTAAGGTCGTTGCTCAGAAGGAAAAAATCTAACAGTGGAGTGTACGACTGCTTTAAGGACTTGTATGTATTGTAGCACCTTCATCATTTTTAGTGGTGAAATCAATTCTTTCCCTATGGCACTTGGGAGTTAACTCCCTCCGAGCCCATCAACTCCCTCCCAAGGTCTTGGCCTCCCCAATCGGAGATGAATGTTTTGGAATGAAAGAAAGAAAGTAGTTTAGGAAGATTCCAAGTCTTTAGCAGTTCAAAATCCAGAGCTGCTCAAAGTCCTCAACTAAATCGAATTACTTGTACATACCGCCAGTAAGCTTTGTTCCTTGAAATTTCGTTTTCTGAACTCTCGAAAATCTAAGTTTATTTTCCTGTCTGTTCTTAAAGAAAGGAAAATATTTTCAAGGCCACACAATTTTTAACGTTTTCGTTGGGTACGTTTTTCAACATTGAGCCCCTTCCTTACCTTTGCAGAGCGCGAATTTTTACATGAATAAAGATCAAACAAGATCAGAAGCTGAAATCATTTAAGGGGATGTTTGAGTCATGAACCAAACAAACTGGTGCAATTCTGTATAATGACTGTTCGAAAACTTCACTTCCTTTTCATGGCCCCGAACGAACCTTTAACAAAGTTTGAAGACAAGCCGGCACGCTGTCCATTGACTTGCCAAAATCATTCCTGAGAAACTATTATATAGCTGCAGAGGTGCGACGTTTTAAATGTCCGTTCAGCTGCCGCTTTATAAGTATGTCACAGGGGTAACCATCAATGAGGAGTTTGTTCGCACTCAAACGAAGTATCAAGAAGTTCTCTTGGTCAACCAGCACCAATGAGCTGTGTAAACTGCGGCCAAGATGGGGAAACCTCACTCAATAATAGGACACATAGGGGGCGCCACTAACAAAAATGAAACTAATAAAGTTTGTTCAAACAAGAACGCAAGATTTAAGTTTGGCGCCATTCGAATTGTCACTGTTTGATATTTGAAAAATTATTATTGTTTGTTAGTAGAAGGTATAAGGTTAATAAAAATGGAGCGCTACAGCGAAGGGAGTTTGTTATTTGGGTATTGGAGAGACAACGTGAAAATGCTGATTTTGCCGATAAAATCAAGTGACGAGGCTCATTTTCATCTTGATGGCGTTGTCGTATTTGGGGCGAGGAAAATCCTTGAGTAATTCACGAGAAGCAAATGAATCCTCAACGTGTCACAGTGTGGTGTGGATTTTGGGTTGGAGAAATCATTGAACCTTTTTCTTATGAAAATGAGTCTGGTCAGGCGCAAACAGTGTTCGGTGTTCGGTATCGTAAAAGATATCCAATTTTTTTGTGCCTAGACTTGAAGAAATGAATGTGGAGGGGATGTGGTTTCAACAAGACGACGCCACATCTCATACAACCAGAGAAACAATTCAATTACTGCATCAGTGATTTGAACCTTGCGTTCTTGTTGGGACACCATTTATAAGGTTGTCAGATATCTCTTTTCTCCCTTTGCCAGACCACACCCTTCACTGATGACTCGTCAGAAGCTACGGGAGCTCGGATGGGATGTTTTATCGCATCCATCATATAGCCCCGACATAACACCAAGTGATTATTACCTGTTCCTATCCATGGCGAACGTCTTTGGTGGTGTGAAGTTGAATTCAAAAGAGGCTTGTAAAAAGTGGTTGTCCGAGTTCTTTGCAAAACAGGAGGGGAGCTTCTACGAGGTGGGTATTATGAAGTTGACGTCTAGATGGAAACAGATTATCGAACAAAACGGCGCATATTTGAACTGACTCCGATCACTGTAAAACTTTTTATGAAGCATTGAATGAAGTGCAAAAAAGCGGAAGGGAGATATATATTTATTTATTTATGTTTCTTGTTAGTGGCGACCCCTAAATATGAGTCATCTTATAAATTTTTAGACATTTAGTTTTCAATCGCTTACCAGTGAAAAGGAACAAACATCAACTCTGAAATATAGCTTTGAGTTTTTCATTCCAACTGCTGTTTGATTGTGGTCTTTCCAAAGACATTGATGATCCCTGTTCCCCTCCTTGGAAAGCAAACTTGGAAGTTATTACTTTTAAGAAACGGGTATGGAACCATTTATCTATTTTAGATTGCGCCTTAAAGACAAGATTAAATGAACCCTTCTTCACTTCGGTTTCCTCCTTTACAGCGACGAAAGACGTAAGGCAATGACCTGCAAACTTTCCGGAGTAAGATAAACGTATGCATATAATTGTATGGCGCGACAGTCCAATCTTAAAAAACGTTTGCTGTGCACGTCAGCAATTGATCCATCCTTTTGTGAGGTTTTCGCCTCTGAACTGATTTTTATTACGTGGCGAGGAAGTTTCTCTCAGGCACAACCCATAGACTGGTAGGTCAGGCCCATTATTTAATCCTCGGGCAAAGGGGTTCGCTCCATACATTGGTTCACCATACAACGGGTGTTGTGATCCCTATCCAGGGGGCGTCGCGAGGAAGCTGTATGTATATCTGACGTGTGCACTAATGAGGATAGGGTCGGGAACTCGCATTGTTGAGAGACAAGCTATACAGTGCCATGTCTAGTGTTGGTATTTCTGTCAAACTCAAATTGTGTAGGATGACGATGGAGAACTCTCGCTGCTCCGTCAATGTCTGTAGCGAACTCACAGAGACCTTCAATGTCAAAAAAGATTTTAGACAAGGCGACGCACTATCCTGTGACTTTTTTAACATCATCCTCGAGAAGTCACAGGTCAACACCGCAGGCACGATCTTCCAAAAGTTAGTTCAATTGCTAGCTTAGACTGATGACATTGACGTGAGTGGACGAACAGAGGCATTGAAGCGGAAGCGGCTAAAAAGGTCTGACGATAAATGATGGCAAAATAAAGAACATGCTGTAATCAAGGAAGAACATACAACATCGACGTTTCGGACAGAACGACACAATAGGCAGCAGAAAGTTCGAGGTAGTCAAGGACTTCGTCTACCTTAGCTCCGTGATGAAAAGGGCCAACAGCATCAAATACACACTCGATGTTTCTTTGAGATGAGGATGAAGAAGCACTAATTCTTTTCGAGAGAAAAGTTCGTTTTCCTGTTTGAGTTAATGACATCGGGAGGAGAAGATTCCACGACGAGGTCCATGGGCTGTACAGCGACATGCGCCTGGTGAAGCGTATACGGATACAACGCTTGAGATGGCTAGGTCATATAGAACATATGGGCACCACTGCCCCGGGCCGAAAAGTCTTCGAATCTGAGCCATTGGAATAACGTAACAGAGGACGGCCTAAGTTTAGATGAAGCACACAAGTGGAGAAGGACCTCAACCAACTTGGAGTGCAAAATTTGGTTGCAGCTGGCGGAAGATCGTGCTGGCTGGAGAAGCATGTTGGTTAAGGCCCAGGTCCACCCCAGACTGTAGCACCACAAGAAGAAGAATAAAATAGTCCTATCTGTGCTTCTTAATTTAAATCTTAATTAATGAAACTTGTTGGATCATAAGAAACAACCTGTATATGGTGTTCAGCGGTATCCTTTTAGCTAATCATTTAACAATTAAATGCTTGCGATGGCCAGGCCATGCAGAACAAGCGAGTAACACTGCTCCAACGCGAGTCTTTGTATCCGACCTATTGAAACTAGCACGTCAAGCTCAGGAAAACTTTAGGCAACTTGTGGTTTGACATCGAAGACGGCGGGCTTTACTGGCTGGCTGAAGAACAGATTCACGGTGAACCGTAATACAACCCAAAACAGAGGTGCTCGGGATACGGTATTTTATTTTGATTTTTCGTTTATGGCCTACATAGACACACTAAGTTAATCTTGTGCTTCCACACATGTGTTTCCTATTTCTGAATTTAAGGCGGTCTTGTATGCTCGTATTCTTGTTGAATCGGTATGCTGGTTGTAAGACATCTTAAAGTAATTTCTTCTCTCTTCTTTTCTTATATTCTCGTGAAACAAGCCGAATTAACTTCACATCGTACCAATGTCTTGAATGAATGGTAGCAATAAGGAAACGTAAAATAAGAAGGATTCTGAACTGCAACTTTATATAGCGGGTGGTCCAAATTTTTTAATCGGGGCAATAACAAAGGCACTAAAACGATTATTTACCGGACTGATGCGTGCAACATCAAGGTCCCCTGGATTTTGTTTTTTTTTTTTTACAGAAGGGATCTGACATTTTGCTGTTTACGCGGAATTTAAGAAAATGAATTTGTGTTAGGTGTAAAAGACAACAATTCATTGGAGAGGAATTGCAGGTAAAGTGTGAAACTTTGTAATAAAATACAGGCTCCTTCTTCTTTTAAACAAAACAAAAAAACGTACTTAGTGAATAAAATGGCAATTATGTATGAACTTCAATTTTCTTCGTATGGCCATCAGGCGCATGTTTGCAGAACTCCAGTCTAGTTTTCAATCCAACTTTTGAATCTTTTTACGGGCAATTAGCCGAAAATTTACCTATTTTGCTTTCAATATTGACGCTGACTCAGGTACCGTTGTCAGGCTTAAGGTATACAATAGAGGTGAAATCAATACGTTGAAAGAAAAGAATGAAGCCTTAAGGCGGCAAATCATATGAACTAGGCGGCCATAAATAACGTATTCACCAAACTTACTCCACAATAAATCGATTGTAACACATGCTGTGTGGCTTGTGGAATCGATCTGTGAAACCAAATATTGGCCCAGTGTATACTTTGCAATTTCGAGAAAAAATAGTCATTTATCGAAATGCGTTCACAGTCAAGTGGCAAATAGCATCATCAACAACAACAAAATTTGGTTCAATGGCACCTCCGGTATGTTATCCATACTAATCTACGTAAATCCTAGAAAGGCTATAGTCATTATATTCCTGCCACATTCTTTATCCCCGGCTATAACATTTGTCTGTAAATTCATGTGGAAGCACGGAAAAGTATTTAATCGATAAATGAAGAATCAATCTTCTGCCATTTAAAAAGTGTTGAGGAAGCCACTTGAGAAAATGGTTTAAAGCACAAATTCGAACCCGTTGCAAGAAGGCGATTTTCTGCAGAGGTGAAGAACTCCTGCAATTCCAGCACATTCTTCAAAAGTCTTTGAGTTTTTGAACACTTCTTGACGAAAATTGTGTTAAGTCGACGGATTCACTGCAATCGAAATAAATTCAAAATATCTGCGAAAAAGCATTCTTAGTGGGCTACTTGTTTTGGTTAAGTCAGTTTCAAGCTGTTCATATGTCATTTACAATGTTGGGATGCGTAAGATTTTCCAACGGCTTAAGCTCATGCGTCAACTTGCATCTTGTACGAAGGAAGGCTTAAGCCTTTTGGTATAATTCCGACAAAGAGATGTTAAAATGTTGTGAACGTCGTGAAAGTCGTCGATTTATTTGAATAGAAGGGCTAGCCATGGGGATATTTTCCTCATTACGCGAATTTCTTTGCCACACTGGCATTGGAACATAGTGTAGCGAATTTGCGAACCCGATTTTATTCTCACTAGACGTTGAATTGTTGATGTCGCCGGCAAATGAAAAATTATCTAGGTGCTATAGTTGCGATATGGGTGATGGCGTAGTTTGATACAAAATTTGGAGAAGTTACAAACGTTATTCAGGTCTCTACTAAAGATTTCCCAACTAAGTGTCACCATTAAACCCAAAAACTTTTGCAAAATATAAGGTAACCAAATATCTCCCTTCCGCTTTTTTGCTCTTCATTCAATGTTTCATCAAAAGTGTTACAGTGATCGGATCTAGTTCAATTATCCGCCGTTTTGTTCGATAATCTGTTTTCATCTAGACGTCAACTTCACAGTTCCCCCGTCGTAGAAGCCCTCTCCTTATTTGTGAAGAACTCGGACAGCCACTTTTCACAAGCCTCTTTTGAGTTCAACTTCACACCACCAAGGGCGTTCGCCATGGACAGAAACAGTAATCACTTGGCGCTATGTCCGGGCTATATGGTGGATGCGATAAAACCTTCCATCCGAGCGCCCGTAGCTTCTGACGAGTCATCAACGAAGTCTGTCGTCTGGCGCTGCCCTGGTTGGTGGAATACTACACCTTTTCTTTTGGCCAATTCTGGACGCCTCTGGTCGAACGCCTGCTTCAAGCTTCCAGTTGTTCGCAGTTGATGGTAGAATTAAGAGTCTGGCCATGTGGGAGCAGCTCATAGTGGATGATTCCCTTCCAATCGTCGTCACAGGTTTTCTGACGGCTGGCTTATCAATGGTATCGTTTTCACCGGCTCTCATTCGTCGAAACCATTCCTCCGCGGTTCGAAGAGATAGCGTACCATCTCCCAAATCAGCATTATTCTCACGGAACGTTTCTCTGCCTTTAACGAAGTAAAATTTTAAAATAGCGCGAATTTCGGCATTAGTGAACTCAATGTTCACACGTCTATAACTGTTGAACGCAATATCCAAACTAATCATGCACAGCGTTGTTTTGTAGGTTATGTCAACGTTCAAATGATGTATAGTATTGTAAGATACGAGCTCTGTAGCGCTTTGTACACAGCCGGGAAATACAAAAGACAAAAAAGGCGGAAGGGAGATATTTGGCAACCTTATATAAGGGGTGTGGTCGCCGTGGCGTAGTGGGTAGAGTGCGACGCTCACACGCCTAAGGGTCTAGGTTCGAATCCCAGCTCAACACCAATTTTTCGAGTATTTTACGGCACCACCTCTTTCGAGCTGCTGACAACACTCAAAGAATAATAACTCTCTAAGAAAGCTTCTCAATCTTCGCCGTTCGGAGTCGGCAAAAAACTGTAGGTCAATTCTGCTCGTGAGAGAACAGTAGCGCGCACATCACGAGTAGTTCATGAGCAAGCTAGGCCCTGGTCCCCTTTTGGACTGTAGCGCCAACAATTATTATTATTTTATAAGGCGTGGTTGACCGTTTCCGTCGAAAGAAAATTTGAGCATACCCATCATAAGGCAGACAACAAATCGTATGTTGAAGTAGTGTTTAGTTAATTAATTTGAAAGACTTAAGCGGGTGAACAGCCCAAAAAATTAACGGCTTCTTTAACAACGAACAAATCCCATGGTGACCGCCACGTATAAAGCAGCATCGAAAAGTTGATATCAAAGTAGGTGGCACAACGATGAACTTCTGCGTCACAGTTGCTAACGCCAGAACTCCACACAATAATTCTTAGTAAGTGAAAACATCACAATCGCAATTTGATTCTAATCGATTTTGGGTTTGAGAAGTTAAAAGTCAAATTGAACGTGCTTTTGCTAGCGATCCAAAAAGGACTTTTTAAACAGAATACAAGTTTGGTGGAGTATGAAATAGCTTTGGCTTTGTATGTTGAGGTTTGGGGTGGAAGGGACGAAACCGAAATTTTTGTAAATTTTGCATTGATCATGACTCTACTTTTCTCCAATTACCGCCACTGATCTCTTTACTTTTCCTTCCGTAGTTGGTACTGAACAGAAGTTTCCTTTCACCTGGGAGAGTAATAAGCCGAACAGACCGGTTGTAGTTTTGGCACATTAGTTCCCATAGCGCCTAAGTGAATATGGGGTTTTTTAGTGACGGCTTAAAGAGTGTTCTAAAAGTAAAAAATTGTCTATTGTCTTGTCTTAGGTGTTCGTAATCACAGTAGGATCTGGGGAGCAGAAATTAAGACAAACATACAGTCACTAAGCCACAATTTCAGCGGACGCGTGTTTAAGGCTACCCTTAATTTGAAGTACATTCTTTTGGAAAGTACCCAAAACGATGATCTACTATTATTTTAATTACCCGCTCACGATTTTGTGTCAAAGTCTAAGCTTTCAAGCCTAAATTGAGGTTGATTTGAAGGAGATTGAAGTGAAGTGAGGTCGCTCCCAATCCGCCATGTAAAAGAAAATTCGAAGAACTCTATTTCGTAAATTAAATGGAAATTTTCCTTAAAATGTTCATCCCTTGCAAGTAAGCTATTAAAACGAAGGCGAAGTGCTAACCTTCCCTCCGCATAACCATCAAACCTTGCAACGCAAAACTTTTACACATCGAATATCACGTCAAAGCGACTTACACTTGCGCGACTTGATTCAGACGCCAATTAAGACCCAGCGCCGAACGAACTTCCATGCAAACAGCTTCATTTTCAATTAAGGACGCGCTTATTTTTAAATACAAAGCCGTCTTACGCCGTTGTCGCTATCGCCAAGGAAACGTGTTAAGTCGAAGAAACCAGATTGGAGACAAAAATAACTTCATTCGTCCTCCAACCCATCTCGAAGATATTAAATTTTCAACGACCCAGGCCGAGAGTACATCGAGACTGAGAAAAATTGTCGAAAACAGTCTAAATGTGTTGTTAACCTGTTGAAAATGTCAAAATCCTCTTTTCACTGTCAGCACACACTCACACACGTCCTGTTTACACACTCGTTCCCCCAGAAGTTAGCAGTTCTGCGAACTCACTCATCAGACACTTAGCCACCCACTCAATGGGAACGCTCTTAGTCAAACATTAATTACCCTAACCTGTGCATACTTCAGTGGTTTACCAGGCTTTGTTTTTCCGGTATTCTCGCGCTGGCCGTTTAAGAGAATCGATTCAATTATCCTGGGAAAGTATCAAAAGGATAATCCGAGAGGAAGAGCTATCTTCCACATTCAATAAGAGAAACTGAGCAGAGAGTATTGCAAAAGCTCTGTCATGCGCAGTGACTTTGGTGAAGTCCGTTTCTTCTCTTGATGGCCACCTTACTTGTGGAACCTATGTGGATTGCGTTGGTCGATGACGAGCGAATTGTTGAGGAAGGTGATGAATATTACCAGGGAATTCAAGAGATGCGGATTGTCCAAGGACCCGATGAGCGTGAGTGTGTGTGTTTTGTGTGTAGAGGCTAGGGTTGACTTTGGTGGGATGTGTGGTTAAATTTCTCTATTGCAAACGAGGACTTGTTGCATTTTAATGTGTAAGCAGCGATACATTATGAGAGTTTCAAGGCAGTTCATTTTCATAACTTGGAATTGAATTGTTTTTACGTGCTTAAGTTGTTTATATGACCATCCAGTTGACATGAATTGCCGCATGTGCACAGATTTATTTTTCCTTTTATCCTTGGACACTAAAAATTTAAATTTAAGGAAATGTAAAAACTAGAAAAAAAAAGTTTCTTAATGTGTAGCGTTATCGTTTTGTAGCAAGTTGAGTATGTAGACTAAGTTCTCGTCCAAAATTGCAAAAGTTTCTAAATTTTTAAAACGGATCCTTAAACGTATCACACAAAGTTTTGAAAACCAAAAATTTTAAGGACCAGAATTAATGAAACACTGAAACGGCCAAACATTTATAAGGCCCGAAATCTTAATATTGTAGCTTTAGAAAAGTTAAAACTGAAAGTAGCCAGAATTCCAGAAGGCCAACATGACAAAATGCCAAAATTCTAGAAAGCCAACATGACAAAATACCAAAAGTCCCATATGCGCCGATGCTAAGGATCTAAAATTTCCAACAGCCGAATTGTTAAAACCAAAATGACAAAATGCATAAATTCCAGAAAACCAACGTGACAACTCAAAAAGTCCCAAACGCCAAGATGCTAAAGATCTCAAATTCCGAAAAGGCGAGGTACCAAAATAGCAAAAAGCTAGCACAATGAAATGCCGAAATTTCAGAAAGCCAACATGCCTACACCCCGAAAGTACCAAAAGCCAAGATGCTAAAGACCTAAAATTCCCAAAAAACGAGATGCCAAGACTGCTGGAAGCCAAAATGACTGTTCGCAAAATTCCAGAAAGCCAAAATGACAATACGGCAAAAGCTTCAAAGCCAAAATGCTAAAGATCTAAAATTCCCAAAAAACGAGATGGCAAGATTCCAAGATGCCGAGACTGCTGAAAGCCAAAATGACGGATCAGCAAATTTCCAGAAAGCCAAAATGACAATACCGCACAAGTTTCAAAAGACAAAATGCTAAAGATCTAAAATTCCCAAAAAACGATATGCCAGGATGCCGAAATTGCAGAAATCCAACATGACAAAACGCCATAATTACAGAAAAACAAGATGAAAAGCGCCAAAAGTCTCATAACCAAGATTCTAAAAATCTGAAATTCCCAAAAACCGAATTGTCAGAAGCCAAAATGACAAAACGCCAAAGTTCCAGAAAACGAACATGACAGAACGCAAAAATTCTGAAGAGCGAAGATGCTAAAGATCTGAAATTCCCAACAGACGAGATGCCAAGTTGCCAAAATTCCAGAAAGCCAACATGACAAATCACCAAAATTCCCACAGGGCAAATTGCCAAAAAGCCAAGGTTTCCAAAAGCCAAAGTTCCGTAAAAATGCGAAGGGGAAAAATTCCCAAGAGCCGAGACACCGAGAACACAAAATTATCAAAAATCAAAACCCAGAAATGTGGAAAATGCGAAGTCTTAAAACCAAATTTCTTGTAAGCTGACATGACGAAATTCCTGAAAGCCAAGATGCCAAAAAGCCAAAATTCTAAAAAGCCAACATGACAAAATGACAAAATTCGCAAGAGCCAAAATGCCAGAAAGTCAAAATTTTGATTTTCGGGTACGAAATCTCGGAAGAAAAATTTTGGATTAAAATTTAAAATGGCAATGTACATAATTGTTGTCAGTGTGGATTTGGAATAAGTCCTGAATTAGGTCTTTAACCCTAATACAATAGTTTATTTGTATTGTGTTCAAAATTTTGCCTTCAACATTTTTCAGTATCATGGACATTCCGACATTAAGGTCTGATGGCATTCCGGTGCGCTGATGTTCGGAATTTCTGTCCGCCCTGTAGGGAAATTAGACAACGAAGGCTTTTCCAATTTGACATTTAGATCGTGTATAACTTTCCTTTTAAGTTAGTTTAAGGAGCAAGTGTTTCTAGTGTCCACTTTTGCCCTTCAACGGCAGTCGACAATGCGCATCATAGTTGGTTATCCAAATTTTTTCGGCTTAAATCGTGTCGCGCAATAATTCAATCAAATATATTCAGCTCTAAAAATCAGCACTTAAGTGCCCAACATAACCAAAGCAGAGGCAGGGAATGTTTCTGTATCAAATTTAAATGGCATAAGTTGACAGCGACATTTTACAACTTCATTGATTGAATTTCTCACTCAATTGCATGGATGATGGCAGACGAGCAGAGCAATTTGTTGAAAAGCACGGCCACTGTTGCGCGCCGACATACACCACCCGCGCCATATTTTACCTTAACTCCTGCGTTCTGACACACTCTTTCCCTGAAACGAAAATGCAAAACGAATCCAACGGCAACAACAACTCCTGACTATATACTTGTATGTGCATGGCAAAAAATAACACACACACAGACACAGACACACACGGTAAATAAATAACGCGAAACAACAACAGCGGCGATGACAAGCTTTCAAAGTGAAGAGGATTTATCGTGCGGTTAGAGGGTGGTGCCGGCGAGAGCGAGGCGTCAAAGGACGACTTTTAAATTAATAAGTTGGAGCACATGAAAAATTGAAGCAAAGTCAATCAGAAAATGGGGTAATCTATATTTGGGTGAGGCCATTCACCCACTGACAGCCGCGGTGTTCGCCATATCGGCCAACGGAGTGAAGGGAATCGTCAAAGAGTAGCGTGAAGTCTGAGAAAAGGCACTTACTTGTGGCTTATGTTGTCGGTGTCTGTGACTTTTTCGCAAGAATTACAATTGGTGCACAATGGAATGATTAAAGGGGGTGGAGGGTGGGGGGGGTAGATTGAGTATTCTTTGTTAGAATGGCAACCGTCAAAGTTGTCGCAGGAGGAATCAAGCGTCTACCCCTGGGTGAGAAGGATGAGCTTTTAAAAGCGAGAACTTTGAAGCTAATGTCTGAAATTATCATTCCTCAGGAAGAATATCTCTCAGCTCCCATCTCAAAAAATAAGAGGAAACCCTAAGTGTCACCCGCTGTGGTCTAAATCTTCACTTCGAAAATACTGCAAGAGGGCATATGAGTAAAGCTCGCTCAACGTCTTCCGCGCCACACCACATTTGGATTCACCACTTCTAAAAACGACCTCTTGACATTTGCAACGATGACGTCGGTTCTCTGTCGAACTTGGTGTGGACCTCCAACAACCCGATGCACAGAAGACGACTTCAAAACGAACCGCATTCAACCAACATAACCCATTGAGGAGCATTCATAGATGGTATTACATTCCGCCACCAATCCTCCCCCTTTGCTCCCAGTCAACACTTAAAGAATGTTTAAAATAAGTGAACACAAATAGATTCCTTTGCAAACGAACGAAGCACACCGCCCCACAAAAGGATGCACACATCGCAGACCAGGCAGAGGAACGCGCTCCTTTCTCCGGCGAAGCACAGCAGTGGCTGGCTTGTAGCAGAACACCGTCTCCTTTGCTACACAGAACGGGTAGTCATACAAAGAGAATTGGAAGAGCGCAAACCTAAGCAAGAAACTACAAAGAATCTTCAACCAGTTAATTCGCGCAATAGACAGAAGCTGCAAAAAGTAAAAAAAAAAAAAACAAAAACAAAAAAAAAAGCTGAAAAAGGCAACAAATGGAAAACAGCGCACAGGATAACAGGGCGGAAGTGGCACACTGCATGTACAGAGAGGCCTTCGAAATATAAACCAAGAAAGGATTTTCCTTTTCGACAGCTGTGCAGGGAGCTGCCGGTGAAGATGTACTGCACTTTCCTTTACCCCATCCGCCGCTCGACCCACCGCGCAATACCAGCTGAAGAGTTGCAGACGAATTCTTTAATATGGAAATGGCTTCGGTGCTGCATTGCACTTCCACAGAATTCGATGCCGTTGCTGCTACTGCTGCTGCTGATGATGACGGAGGTGGCGGCGCAAGATTGTGGTGTTTGCTGGGCGGAATTCGGCTTTGCTTTGCCACTTCTGTGAGGATGCAGCACAGATGGATGGGGCTTTGTGTGCCGAATGGAACATCCTAGTTCGATTGTTCGCCTGGCTATTTGGATGTCTCTTGTATTCGAATAGAACTTATTGTTCAAAGCAGCGCTCGGGGATAGATAAATTCTGTTCAAAGAAGTAGGATAGAAGGCACAGGACATGGAAGCCTCTGGTTTGACAAACGCCCTTCGGGGAAATGAATGAAAGTGGTGTAGTCGTCCTGTGTGTTCAAGCCCCGCTCCTGTCAGCAGTAAGTAGCTGACTTACGAAGTTCCAATAACAAGGCATTCATAGGAATCTACAACAAAGGGGTATCAAAAACAAAGGAACTGTCTCAATAATGGACATTGGCGGGGAGATGGGGCAACAGAACTAGGTCTTTGCTGAGTGCTGTTCGAGGGACTTTCCAACTTGCCAACAAGAGCGATCGTAATTGTTGCCTAAGAAGAAGGCCAAACATGGATGGGTGCGTGTGTGTCTTCGGGGCTTGTTGGAATGTGGTTTCGGGAGCTGGACCAAAGTCCTAATGTCTTATGCGAAGGGATGTATAGTTTGGTGCTGACTTGGTTTCAACAATCGATAACTTATCTTATTTGAATTCAATCATGTATGTAACTGCAAGTTTCAGTGGAAGGAAATGCCTGGTCATGCTGATGCAAGATGCTTTGTTGGGAACTTTGGATACAGACGTGTGGCTCTTCCGTATTCAAATTACCGTGTTGATGTACTGCAGACAAACAGAAATTTTATTGTACTTCGAGGACTGTCGGAGAAGCGCAGTGATCAACTTTTTCCTTTTACTGTTTCTTCAATGAAAGCTGGGTTTGCGTTTGTAGTCGAATCAACTCATCACTCTTTTCATATTCTGCAAAAGCTTTATCTGGCCGGATGATTAATTCAGAAAGTAACCACTTCTGCATTGTAGATGTTCGTTGTAAAAGACGATTTTGTATCGAGTACATGTGTGTTTTTATTTTAAGAGTAAAGAGATCCTCAATTGCATCAATACTCGATTGACTTATGGTCTTAAATTAACCTCCTGTGTCACCACTAATGGCACGGAATTCTCATTTGTGAGAAGCTGTCTCAAAAGGCGCTTCAGAAGGAACTAGTGGTGCAAATAAATGGGGCATCACCACAGCTGTTGATTTACGAACTACCATTTACTGAAAGTTGATCTCAATCAGCTCACAAAGGGTAGTCGCAACAAGATCACGGTCAAAACTGTTCTTGCTATCGGCCTTTTTCTTGCGCGAATTTTTGTAATTGAAAACGTGTAAAAACTACATTACTTAGAGTATTGTCTTTCGAAAGCATTTACTTTTTCCTATCCTCCAGTTATTTTCGAATAAAAGTAATAGAGTGCGCGGGATGGCGGGGACTTACAGGTTTTTGCCGACTTTGAATGGCGAAATTGGAGAGGCTCTTTTTTTATTTTCGAATACCATCTCTAAAAGTTAGGTCCTCTCTGGCATCGATCCAATCATTGCGCCATTCTTCAATTTCTCACCAGATCATATTATGTCCGTCAAAAGAGCCAGTTGCCGGAAGCGGCTGAGATAAAACCTCCATTTCAGCTAAAAAATCAGTTACAAAATCGGAGAGAAGAAGAAGAAAGCTGAAGTCGAACAAAGCTGCTGGAGCGGACGGACTGTCCGCAGAAATATTTAAAGCAGCTGGAGATGACCTGGTTGGGCGCATGCACCAGCTCATCTGTAAGATATGGTCGGAGGAAAGCATGCCCGATGAGTGGAATCTCTGCGTCGTTTGCCAGGTTCATACGAAAGGAGACCCCTTTGACTACGCCAACTACCGAGGGATTAGTCTCCTGAACATCGCATACAAGATCCTCTCTGCCGTATTGTGTGAGCGTCTGAAACCATTTGTCCATGACCTGATAGGTCCCTATCAGTGTGGTTTCAGGCCAGGGCAGTCCACAATAGACCAGATCTTCACATTACGGCACATCCTGGAAAAGACCCAAGAAATGCAAATTGACACTCACCACCTATTCGTCGATTTCAAGGCTGCATATGACAGTGTGCATAGAGACGAGCTATACAGTGCCATGTCTGGTTTTGGCACTACTACCAAACTCGTCAGATTGTGTGGGATGACGATGGAGAACTCTCGCTGCTCCGTCAAGGTTGGAACCGAACTCACCGAGACCTTCAATGTCAAAAAAGGTTTTAGACAAGGCGACGCACTGTCATGTGACTTCTTTAACATCATCTTCGAGAAGATCGTGTGTAACTCGCAAGTCAACACCAGAGGCACGATCTTCCAGAAGTCAGTTCAATTGCTAGCTTACGCTGATGACATTGACGTGATTGGACGAACACAGCGAGCCGTCAATGAGGCGTTTGCTGGCATTAAAATTGGTCTAGTGGTAAATGAGAGCAAAACGAAGTACGTGCTGTCATCAAGGAAGGACATACAACATCGACGTCTCGGACGGAGCGTCACACTAGGCAGCAGAAACTTCGAGGTAGTTAAGGACTTCGTCTACCTTGGCTCCGCGGTAAACAGGGACAACAACATCAGTACCGAAATCAAACGCAGAATCACTCTTGCCAACCGCTGTTTCTTTGGGCTCGAGAGGCAATTGAGTAATAAAGCCCTCTCTCGAAGGACTAAGCTCGCTTTATATAACAGCTTGATCACCCCGTCCTACTATATGGCGCAGAATCTTGGACGTTAGCAAAGGCGGATGAGAAAGGCATTAGTCTTTGCGAGAAATAAGTTTTGCTTGCGATTTGTGGTCCTGTTTGCGTGGATGGCATCTGGAGAAGAAGATTTAACGACGAACTCTGTGAGCTGTACAGTGACATGCGCCTGATCAAGCGTCTACGGATACAACGCTTAAGATGGCTAGGCCATGTAGAGCGTATGGATACCACTACTCCGGCCCGAAAAGTCTTTGAATCCGTCCCATTGGGATAACGCAACAGAGGGCGACCTAGACTATAGTTTCGCACACAAGTGGAGAAGGACCTCAACCAACTTGGAGTGCGCAACTGGAGACAGCTGGCGAAAGATGGTGCTGGCTGGAGAGGAATGTTGGTTGAGGCCCGGGTCCACCCCGGACTGTAGCGCCACAAGAAGAAGAAGAAGAAGAAAAACATTTTATTCAAAGTATTGGCCATTGTTTTCTTCACATTTTGACCACCTTTCTGGCAATTTGTGAATACCACGCCAATAAAATTGTTCGTCTTTTAAAGCAAATCAATCAGACACCCAATTTTCTATTTACAAATGAAAATGGTCTCTGCGGCTTCTGTAAATAGGCCTAAGGGTACTATCTGATACTGATCAATTGAAGTTTAATTTGTTGAGCGGCAGTTGCAGATTATGTGGCG
This sequence comes from Eristalinus aeneus, assembly GCA_955652365.1. NCBI lineage: Eukaryota > Metazoa > Arthropoda > Insecta > Diptera > Syrphidae > Eristalinus > Eristalinus aeneus. The sequence goes on along the minus strand of OY019130.1, from coordinate 90,050,292 downwards.
TTCTCTTGGGCATCCTCAGCAATGAAAAACTCACTGTCCAGCACGGGCCATCCGGATCGATGCCAACTGAGGTCAGTATGTTTGTATTGTCGGTTGTTCTGTCAAGTTAAACAGCCGTCAAGTCATTATGATCCCTCCTCCGGAAGATCCGGTTAATTTGGGGGAACATACCCGAACCGTTCGAATAACAGCCCGAATCTTGTTTCCCCAATATGAATTGATAGCAGTCCTGTAATTCAACCGAATCAAACTCTTTAGGTTTTTCATTTGCAACTTGAGCGAACTCAGTTCCTGGTCGTCTAGGTCTGCAAATCGTTTGTAGTGTCTTGATTCCCGACAGCAGTCTGCTTTTTTGGGCGTGCAGTGCGTCGATAATATCGTTCCAAAAGATGTCGCCATCTGTTTTAAATAAAAATAAAACAAACAAATTTAGCTTGAACTCAATAGAGCACTGCGTCAATCACTCAAGGAGTGAATTTCCTCTGGGATTTGGAACAGAATTACAGCATTCCTCTTGCTTCGCGTTCAAGTCGCCGGCGACAGCAAAGTAGTTACCCTCAGAGCATAAGCGATGTTTTTGAAAGAGAATTTCGACCTCCGAAATGAAGTCCGTGGAACGATGTACATGTAATGCGTAGACCGCTACTACGTACGATTTCTTTCCTCCTCGGAGAAAAACACACGGAATACAAGCTTTTAGTACACCAAAAATTCGCACCTCACCGCAATACACGATCTTTTGGCGAATGCCCATTTTTATAAAGAAAGCAGACTGCGACAGTCACACGGTAAAGGTCTAGATTCGATTCCCAACTGAACACATCGAAGTTTTCACGGCACAACCTCTTTCGATCTGCTGCCAGCTTCTCAACCTCAATCGCCTTTCATAGTCGGCAAAAGACTGTAGACGCACTACACGAATAGTTGATGAGCAAGCTATGCCCTCCTGTGGACTGTCGCACCAACAATTGTTATAATAATAAATTCTGTATTGTGGTGTTTTGCCATTGAAGCTGTTCGAATGGACAATTGATATCGAACAATGATACCAGATTATAGGAGGAGTACAGTGGTATATTCACCAAAGAGTGATATGTGTCACAGAGGAAGATAACCAACTTTTAAGTCCTTGGAATTTGCTTTGAACTCTAAGTAGTTTTTCTAAAGCAAGTGAACGTCCTTTTGGCATAAAAATAGTTTTCCTTTTTATTTCAAAAGTTGGGATTAAGTGCAAACGACGGATTGTCGTAGCAGATTCCGTTTTCTGTGGCCATAGCTGAGATGCTTGGGACAGTTTCTTGGTGTAGAATCATTCCTATCCACTTACCCGACAAACACAGAATCCCTTCTACGAGACAAAATTAAACCACTTTGACAACTTACAACATGATTCGCACGCAAAAGTTCGATTCTAGCATTGGGTTTCCGGCACGATTGAGCGTCGTAGTCCAGTCAGTTACAATTCTCTTCAACGCCCAGCCTTTTTTATGAATTGAGACTGGTCAATGATGCCATCTGTCATCCACATCTAACTGACCGCCTCTTCAAATGCATGGCCTTCTTAATCACAGCATGCAGCTGTTTGCGCGAGTCTATATGTGAAAATTTAGTTAGTTAACGTTGAGATTATGATGTGCAGGATCAGAAAAGACAGTTTTTGGCCCAAAGGCACACACAGCGAAACAAACGCCTCACACATAGGGGGCGCCACTAACAACAAAAAATTAATATTTAATTAATTATTTATTGTTGACTGATCTGGCCAGATGATGTGACTGGATTTATGAATCACATGATTCAAAATCACATCCGTATCACTATTTATAGTGACAACGGAAACACTGATGGAGGAAAGACCATCTGTGGCGGGATGGCGGCTAACAGACCCAGGCTTAGAGGGAACCTGACTGATAGTGACAGCTTAACCAGAGGCTATATTCTGGTGCCACGGGAGGTCAGGGGCCCCTGGAACTTCGGTTCCAGCCTGACCATTGCGGTAGGCTCCCTTGTGGGAGTTTCGTGGTGGCTGTGGTTTACCACCTAACATCGCGGGTAGAGTCGAGGATAGTGTACTGTGCTGACTTGTCTAGCCCATTGTTTAAGCAAAACTAGGCAAGTCGGTTAGGGGACTATCCCTTCTCAGTGTGGAGTTGCATTCTCAACCGGGCGCTTTGACCCAAAGAGCGGAAGAGGTTTTAGAAAGGCTTCGCATCAAACCAAGGTGGGGTGATTGCCTTTCAAGCATGATCCCAATTTGGTACTTGGGTAACTAAGGCGTTTAGTCTTGCGTTACTTACGACTCTTGGGAAAAAGGTTCCCCGTGATATAAGCCGTTAAGGCAGGTGATCACGTAAAACCAAATCCCACATCTGTTGACTGATCTGCTATAACGATGTGGATTGTATAGTGGTTGTTCGTTTGAAGCTTGTGAACGTTTAAACCTTGTGAGTGTTTGAACCTTGTGATTCCGAGATCTTCAGGCCATTTTTTTCGAAATTCTGATGTTCGTGAATCAAATTTCATCCTCGTGTCTCATTTTCTCTGTGAGCACCGTACGTCAAGCAAGACGCTAACTGGAGTCCAATAGCATCCTAGTCGCATTATTGTTTCGTCTCAGCCCAAACTTCGAAAAAAGGTTCTGATTTTGCATTACAGGACACCGTTTTAGAAAGAAATCTTCATTATTGTTCGATGAAGCGGTACTTCCCATAAAGGTTTCCAGATGAAATCAGCTGTCACCAAAGAACTGTTCATGAGAAACTGTTCCAAACCAACTGTTCAAAGTCGGAATAAAACTCATGTCCACTTTCACTCGTGAAAAAGCAGAAGCCCGCAAAAGACGAGTGTCTGTGAAGGAAGCTGAGATTCCTTTCGATTCAATTTATTTTATTTACATACCGTGAATCTCGAGGCAAAGTGTCGACAATGTCCTTGCCACTTATCTGTTCCCACCAATACGGAGCCACTCCTGCACAATCAATCTCATGCCATAACTCATTGAATTAGTGGCTGAGGCACCCCGCCACACATAAATCACCGTCAACAGGACACATCGCCAATCATTATTAGTCATGTGCTTATGATTCTTATCGTTTAGTCATCAATTCGTGGAACAATGTGTTCAATTACTTAACAATACCAGATCGAGGGAAGGGGGCGCCCCCAGGTTGCATGAACCAGTCCAAGGGTGTCCCTTCCACCTGAACGAACAGCAAAACTTTCAGACGTTAATTAACTCCACACACAAACCGTCCAGAAAAGGGAGTGACAGAAGAATGGGAATGTGTACGTGTCCGTACGTGAGACAGTTGAAGAGAAGGCCGAACGAAACACACACCAATTAATCGTCCCGAATGAATTGAGTCACATTACAAATTGCCACGACGAACGCCACCGAATCCACTGGCATGGCCGCCACCATCACCATTATTATCAACATCGCCAGCGTAACTGCCACCAATTTGAGCTAATATCCTCTTTCAGGAAATTCATACTTTTCTCTGTCCGGGCGGACGATTCATATTTTATGTCATCATTCGGTTGTACAATGGCGCACAGGATATGGCGTACATCAACCAGAATTCTGGTGATGGTGTGTGGTGGAGTGATGTGGTGTGTGAATGTGAATGTGAATGTGGGCCCTGACGGATGGGGGTTGGACAGGGCCAGAAAAGAATACCATGTTGTTGATGATCTTTGTCGGCTGAGTGACAGAGAGTGTGGTGGGTCTGCAGCGGTTGCAGATTGTCTGTCGTTGCTCTGATAAACGACAAGGAATCAAAATGAAGTATTCGGCGCCATTAATTGGCTTCCGATTTCACTTTTGCCGCTCCTCCCTACGGGAGCGCGCCTATGCATGATGTATACGCTCATGTCTATTTGACTGGAAAAATTGGTTGAGTTGCCACCGGGCAGTTGAGAAGGTGGCTCTTACTTTCGACACTTTATTGGTGGCTTCCCCTGTGTTGTTTTTTTTTCACTTGTGTGTTTGCGAGTGTGACAATCGAAAGGATTTCCATGTCATTGTTGGATTGAGGGTAGGTGGATGTTGAATGGGATAAAGTTTTCCGGGCGGTCCAATTGATGGAATATGATCGAAGAATGCTGTGAAAAGAATGTTAGGGAGGGGGAGGAGAGGCGGTGGGTGTGGTTGGGATTGGAAGGCGATTTACTGCGGATTTTCGAGGAAAGCTCATCAGTAATGGATTATGAACAGTGAAAGCGCAGCTGGGGCGAAGTGTTGGTCGGTCAACTCGAGTGTTTCTTGCAGATGTTGTCATCTCTCCAGAACTACCGCACTCATTGATTTGAAAAAGAGAAAAACGTTTTAGAAAAGCAGAAGAATGATCATTCCATTTGGAAACAAAATTTCAGAGGTAAGAAGAAATTCGAGAAATGACTCCGCTTGGTGAGGGATTTTTTTCAATTTAAAAAAGCAAAAAAAAACAATTTGTGGGTCGATCTAGAAGAACAATTTTTTCCACCGCTCAGTGTGGGTGAGCATGCGCCTATATGACGTGAATCGTGCTCAATGTAGCGAGCTGCCAACACTTTCCTCGCTAGTGTACAGGTCAAGCAGTTCTTCTGCGGATAATCAACTTAGGTGAGAGCTTAAGACAATCTTTGACTTTTCCGCATCATATTTGCAAGGGGAAGTCAACTGTTTCAACTGTTTCTTAGGGTCAGAAGTGTCCCAGTTAAACAGTTTTTCGTTGACGGTGTGAGTAGAATCGCGAGGTGGAGAGTTTTACTTACCGGATTAAAACTACACGGAGGGTCTTGGTGGCTTGCACTGCATTGATATAGGAGAGAGCTTTAAATCAATAATGAATTTAGCACTGATTTGCGGAACATATTTCAGTTTCACGACTAATCTCCTGAATTTGTGACTGAGCTTAAGGTTGGAGTTAAAATTCGTTTTCACATTTTGAATTAAGATAATTTTTTCTGTGGATTGACAAAGCACATGACATCAGCTCAAGCAATCAGTGCGAATTTTCTTCTGTTTAATTTTAGATTTTTTTAAACATATTTGGTTCTACATAATCCTTCGACAAAATTCGAAATTTTTTACTCATTCTGCTGCTAAAGTGCCCCTTTGACTAATTTTCTACGGATTTATGTAATCCTGTTCATGATATCTATTTTATGAATGTACATACATACAATGTGGCCGCCGTGGCGTAGTGGGTAGAGTGCGACGCTCACACGCCGAAGGGTCTAGGTTCGATTTCCAGCTCAACACCAATTTTTCGAATATTTCACGGCACCACCTCTTTCGAGCTGCTGACAACACTCAAAGAGTAATAACTGTCTAAGATAGCTTCTCAAATTTCGCCGTTCGGAGTCGGCAAAAAACTGTAGGTCCCTTCAACTCGTGAGAGAACAGTAACGCGCACAACACGAGTAGTTGATGAGAAAGCTAGGCCCTGGTCCCCCTCTGGACTGTAGCGCCAACAATTATTATTATTATTATTATTATTACATACATATAATACTGCTCTTTTATGTATCATTTTTAGGGTTTCGTTCTCAAAACTTAATAAAATTAAAAAGAAAAAAGTATTAATTATATAGTGTGGGACTTTTCCGTAAAAGAAAGACACGGATGACAGCTCAACTATATGGACAAAATAGCCCTTCATTTATTTTTCAACTCTCTTTTATACATTCGGTAGTCACTGCTATTGGAGAGATTTCAGTACAATTACTTCATCAGATTAGCACACATAATGTTACATGTAATAAAATGAGCTAAAGTAGGTACATGCAGTGGTTCACAAAAGTAACTCATTTGAAATTAAAAATTGTTTGATTTTTATATCTACAATAGCAAATTGGTCAAAGTAATTTAAATCATTTTATTTTTTTGTGCATTGTTATATAATTGTCTTTATACCAAGACGCTGCATATTTTTAAATGTGTCTAAGTGGGTTGTCGGGAGGCAGAGATAGCATCGAAGATTGTTTTAGCTCAGCTCTGCTCCTTACGGCTTGAACGAAGTAAAATATTAAAAAAATCGAGAAACATATACCTGATTATAAATAAATTTAAGTACAAATTGTGAAAGAGAGTACTTAGCTTTCGACTGACATCGTACACAACATTTTTTTTATTGACGTGAACGTGTTGGCTTTGTGCATGAAAAGGGCACCATTCGCACGCAGGGTTCGATTGCCGGACATAGCACATTTTTTACCACACAACCTCTTTCAAGCTGCTAGGAAAACTCATAGTGTTCATATTTTCTATAAAAGAGTTTCCTAAATCTCTATTCGAAGACGGAAATGAATTTAAAGCTCATCTACTCGTGAGATAACATTAACACAACCCGAGTAGTTGATGAGGAAGATGGCCACTAGTTCACTTGTGGTCTGTAGCGCCATTCAATATACGTCCAATATATTCTCGGTATCGATATGAAAGAAAATGTGAATTCAATTTAAATTGTTTTTTGTTTTCAATATAATGTCCCCTAACATCAATGCATTTGTTACTTCATGAGTTAAACTTTTCCAAACACTCAAAAAAATAAATTTCCTCTTTCTCTGCAAAATACCCATTTATTGCCGACTTGAGTTCTTCATCACCCGAAAATCTTTATCCACGAAGACATCTTTTAAAATCCGCAAACAGGAAATAATCACTAGGAGCAAGATCTGGACTATAGGGTGGGTGTTGGATTTCTTCGAAACCACAATCTCGCGCAGCAACCTTGGAAACTCGCGCCGTGTGAACAGGAACGTTGTCATGAAGAAGCAACACACCCGCTGCGAGTTTACCCCGTCTTTTCTTTTTAATTTTCTCCTGCAAATTATGCAAAGTGGAAGAGTAGGAATTGGCGTTGATGGTTCTACCTGTTTTTTTGTACTCAATAAACAAAATTCCCTTTGAGTTCCAAAAAACTGTGGCCATGAGCTTCCCGGCAGACGGAGTGACTGTGAACTTCTTCGGGGGGTCTGTTCCTTTTTATGCCACTGCATGGACTCTTGTTTGCTTTCAGGGTCATAGTGGTGAACCCATGTTTCGTCCAATTACAATTCGATCCATAACAGCGTCCGCGTTCTCACCATACATCTCCAAAAGCTCACAGCATGCGATTCTTACTTTTTTTTGAGGCGCTGTGAGCATTCATGGCACCCACCTTGCACTGACCCTTGAAGGGTTAAGATGGTCATGAAGAATGGTGTAAATGGTACCATTTGAAAGCTTGGTGATCTCTGCCATAATTTTCATCTTTATTCTATCATCCTCAAGAACAAGTTTTTCGACTTTTTTGATGCTTTCTCTCGTACAAGCAGTAACCGGCGTGACGGAACGGGGGTCGTCTTCAATGCTCTCTTGAACTCACTTGAACACTTTTGCACAGCTGGTAATGAAGGTGCGTAACCCCGGTAAGCTGCCACTATCGCTTCATGAATAGTTTTTTGACTTTTTCCTTGCTAAGTGAGAAATTTAATTACAGCGCGATGGTCAATTTTCACCATCATCGTCTCAGTTGCCATTATGATTCTCTTTAACTTTATAAAATAATAATAATTGCTGGCGCTACAGTCCAAAGGGGGACCAGGGCCTAGCTTGCTCATCAACTAGCCGAGTTGTGCGCGCTACTGTTCTCTCACGAGTAGAAGGGACCTACAGTTTTTGCCGACTCCGAACGGCTAAAATTGAGAAGCTTTCTTAGACAGTTATTACTCTTTGAGTGTTGTCAGCAGCTCGAAAGAGGTGGTGCCGTGAAATATTAGAAAAATTGGTGTTGAACTGGGAGTCGAACCTAAATCCTTCGGCGTGTGAGCGTCGCACTCTACCCACTACGCCACGGCGACCACACAGATATATATAAAAGATATATAAAATACTTGAGATAGTTATATGAAATTATACGTGAATGCACTAAAATAATAGTATGACTTCAAAAAAAAAAAAAATTTCTATATATAACCACAGCTTCACCCCGATTCCAAAAATATATTGAAGGCCCCTCGTATATTTTATATGAGCATCTTAGCCTTTCAAAGATCAGTGGAAAGCGCAAGACTACTCACAGTCCTTCAAAAAAATGTGTGAAGGGCGTGCTTGAAAGATCATTAAAACTCTTTTTGGGCATATTTGAACGACTTGATACTAGGGACGAAACGCGGGTTTATCAATTTTATCGTGACCATATGCAAAAGCCCCTACGCCGGCAGCAGAGGAAGGATAGAGACGCACCAAATTAGGTGATGGGTAGCTTAAGGCCGCTGTGCGACTCAAGGTGTTGATTGGACACAAAAAATGGGTGAAGACAAGTATCTCCACTAATATGAATTGCATGATTTATCGAGGGAAATTCAAAAAATAAACTACAGGACTGTGTGAAATAATAGATCGACTTTTTCACTATTTTGCTACCATCATGCGAACACATCATTTTCACTGCACAACCTACTAATTCCATCAGTAATAAAACCTATAAACTAAATAAGAAAAAAGTGCAGAAAAGAAAAGGCCCGCTATTCGGAATGGCACCGAATTACAAATATAATGTTGTCAAATATCCCCCTTCCGCTTTTTTGCTCTTCATTCAATGCTTCATAAAACATGTTGCAGTGATCGGATTAAGTTTAAATATGCGATAATCTGTTTCCATCTAGACGGCAACTTCATAATACTCTCCTCGTAAAAGCCCCCCTCCCTATTTACGAAGAACTCGGACAGCCACTTTTCACAAGCCTCTTTTAAGTTCAACTTCACACCACCAAGGGCGTTCGCCATAGACAGGAACAGATGATAATCACTTGGCGCTATGTCCGGCCTATATGGTGGATGCGATAAAACCTCCTTTCCGAGCTCCCGTAGCTCCTGACGAGTCGTCAACGAAGTGTGTGGTCTGGTGTTGTCCTGGTGGAATACTTCACCCTTTCCGTTAGCCAATTCTGGACGCTTCCGGTCGATCGCCTGCTTCAAGCGGTCCAGTTGTTCGCAGTAGATGGTACAATTAAGCCTCTGGCCATACGGGAGCAGCTCATAGTGGATGATTCCCTCCCAATCCCACCAAACACTCAGCAAAGCCTTCCCAGCCGTCAATCCCGGCTTGGCCAGTGTTAGGGACAATTTACCGGCCTTCGACCACAACCGTTTTCGCTTGATATTGTCGTATGTGATACATTTTTCGTCACCAGTTACCATCCGCTTCAAAAATGGGTCGAGTTCGTTCAGTTTCAGCAGCATATCGCAGGCGTTGTTTCTGTCCAGAAGGTCTTTTTTACGTCAAATCATGCGGCACCCAAGCATCAAGCTTTTTTTTTCGTGCCCAGCCTTCTGCAGATCGTTTAAAATGGGTTGGTGACTAACTCCCATCTCCTGAGAGATGTCACGAGATGCCACATGTCGGTCTAACTCGATGATTCCATGATTCGATCGGTATTCGTCATCACAAGTCAATAGAACAGTGAAGGTTTCTGTTTTTATTTTTGTTATTGGGTTAGTACTTAGTTGTATAATCTTAAATATACTTAAATATGAAGTACAGCATCACAACGTCGTGGCCTGGAGTGGATTAAGGGCTAACACCGCTAAACAAGGATATTTTTCCACGCAACCTGGACAACATCCCATAGCTGTTTTGTATTTTTTGGGATTTGCTTTAAATACAGCTTTCTTTAAATCTGTCCAAAGGTTTTTAATGAGATTGAGGTCTGGAAACTAAGGTGGCCACTCCATAACGTGAACTTCTTAACTTAGAAAAAATTCGTTAGCCAGTTTGCTAGTATGTCAAGGGGGCATTGCCTTGCTGTACAAACCATTTAAGCGGCGTATTCCACTCTGCTGATGGTTGATCCCATTATGCTGAAATAATCTCCGGCGATCGTCATCGGTTAAATCTAACAAATGGGACCAGTACCATAATAGGAAAAGCATCCCCATACGTTATTTTTTGTTCCGCCGTGCTTTACAGTCTTGAAAGTACACTCTGGTTGTAACTCTTGATTTTTTCGCGTGCAAACAATCTTCCAGTCCTCAGAAGTACCAAAAAACTATTTTGGATTCCTATGCCCATAATATATTATATCACTTAGAAGGCTCCCGGATGTTCAGGTGTTCGCAAATTTAGTTCGTTTTAGTTGTTTAATTTTTGACAGTAGTGGTACTTTCTTGGTCTTCGGGCAGGTAAATTTTCCTTTATCAGCCTTTTTGTTACTGTTGATGTTTCCACGAGTGAATTTGATTCTTCATTTGTTTTCCTTGCGTCCTTGCGTCCTTGCGGGTTATGTTTGACTAATCTTAGTATTTGTCGGTTATCGGCAAGGCGATGCAACGTATTTTTTGCCTTTGCAACACCCAACAATTTCACTTATAAAATTGTAAGTTCTACCCCCAGAAAGCCTTTTTTAAAGGCAGGTTTCTTGGGCGTGCAATGCACACCATGACTCATTTCACTTTGCTTACAAAGCTGCACTTTTGAAATATAATTTTTTAGTAACTACAATAATACGTGCAGATATAGCTTTAAGCCAAAAAAAACGATACACTAGTGTACACTTCGAGGCGCCACTAACAAAAAGTATAAATTAAATATACCAGTTATACCGGTATGAAATAATTTTAAAATAAAACACTAATTATTAATGGAAAAGTAAAAACATTTTACTCAAAGTATTGGCCATTGTTTTCTACACATTTTGACCACCTTTTTGCCAATTTGTGAATACCACGCCAATAAAATTTTTCGTCTTTTAAAGCAAACCAATCAGACACCCAATCTTCGACCTCCTCGTAGGAATCAAAGTGCTGCTCAGCCAATGCGTGTCCCATCGATGAAAACAAATGGTAGTTGGAAGGAGCCAAGTCTGGTGAATACGGCGGGTGAGGTAGCTGCTCCCAGCCAAGTGTTTTGATTGTATCCTTAACCGGTTTTGCTTTGTGTGCAGGTGCATTGTCATGGAGCAAAATTACCTTGCCGTATCTTCTGGCCTTCTGGCCCACCCTGGTCGTTTATCGATCAATGCATGGTTCAAATTGATCATTTGTTGTCGGTAGCGATCAGTGTTAACGGTTTCACCAGGTTTTAGGAGCTCGTTGTACAGCACACCTTTCTGGTCCCACCAAACACACAGGATTGTCTTCTTGCCGAATCGATCTGGTTTTTCAGTCGATGTTGATGGTTGTCCCAGATTAACCCATGATTTTTTCCATTTAGGATTCTGAAAATAAATCCATTGTTCATCGCCAGTAACAATCTGATGCAAAACCGATTTGCTTTCGTGTCTTTGAAGCAATTTTTCACTAGTGTTTTTTCGGTTTTCCACCTGTCTTTCATTCAATTCATGTGGCACCCATTTTCCACACTTTTGGATCTTTCCCATAGCTTTTAAACGGTCAGAAATTGTTTGTTGTGCAACATTTAACATTGCTGTCATTTGCTTTTGACTCAAAATATCATCTCCATCCAATATCGTTTGCAATTCGGCGTCTTCAAACTTTTTTGGTGGTCTTCCACGTTTTTCATTTCTCACATCAAAATCTTTATTTCTGAACCGTTGAAACCATCTTTTGCATGTTTCTTCTGATAGAGCACCATATGTCTCGACAAGCATTGGATGCGACTCTGCAGCACTTTTCTTCAAATGAAAATAAAAAATTAATGCTTTCCGCAAATCATCACTTTCTGGTACAAAATTCGAAATTTTTAACACGATGAAAAAATATGTTGTCTGTTCAGTGACTTGATGTATACTAATATATTCACAGATGTTATTGCAAACAAACCAAAAAAATATAAGGTCTCGTTGACAACTAATGTTCTCTATGGACACATTTGTATCTTAAAGTTCGGTATACCTGGTATATGTTTGTGGCGCCCTCTCTATGTCCCGGGACTTATTAAGCGATGTGTTATGAGGTAAGCTTAGTCTCTCGAGACAAGGCTCTATTACAGAATTGTCTTTTCAATTAGTTATTCCTCGGCGTAAGCTATAAATGCCAACTTACGCCGAGGCTTAACTAATGCAAAATACAATTCTGTAATATAAAGAGCTGCCTTTTGGAAGATCGCATCTATGGCAATAAGTTGATATTAACCGAAAACTGATCCTCGTTAATTAATTAATTATTAATTGCCATGCCTGCAAATCACAAATCAACAAAGATTCTGTGGCACTGCTTGGGGCTTGCACACTGTTGTTCCATCACTGGAAAAATGACCTTGCCGTCTACTGCTTTCCTCAAACGAAGATTTTATCTGACAGTTTCAATTCCTCTAGCTAAAAGAACTGATGTTCTTCCATAACTGTTTCTGCTGATTGCTGAAGCAAGAGCAAAGGGATTACCATTCCATCTGTAGAACTTATTCCTGGAAAATATTGCAATACATCCTGTCTTGAGAAAACCCCAAATCCAGTTAAAACCCTTCACTCATCCCCAGTTATTTGCTCGTTATGTCCAGTTTTCTACAATCGAGATCGCTTCGCTTAAAAAACTAATTTCCAATTCTTTCCCTCATGGGGGAGACGCACAACTTCCCAATGCCTCTCTCTTCTCCTGAGTCCAATAAGCCGCCCCACAGCCATTATGTCATCAAACGTCCCTCCTAATTACTCTTTGGGGATCCCCGTTTCATTCCTTTTCAACGGAAAACAAAGACAAAAAAAGGGTTTCCTGTGCCAACCTTCGGAATTCATCGGCAACCTATTGTCCCTGACCGCCCCTCGTTTGTATGCCTGACAGTTATCAACAATTCAAACAAAACTTTGCGTTGTTCATAGCCAAATTTGCATACTCACATTCATACTTTCAACACTTTCCCTACCGCCCGGCAGGATTTGAAGAATGTCATGCGAGATACCAGAAATGCGAATCACTTCACACGACACACATGTGTGTGGGGCTCAGAAGTCCGATAATTGGGTTCATCAACTGGTCAACGGGGAGCAGAGGAATGGGGATTCTGAGTGCGATTAAAAGAGGGGACGACCCTGAGCAGTAAATTTTATTTAAATCCACTTCGTCCGGGATGCAGTCGCCGGGATAAAACTTGTGATGGGGATTTGGAAATGTCTGCGAGTGGTGAAATGGGGGACTAAGCCGACCGGAAGAGGTTTCCATTTGTTTCGTTTTCAAGCTGATCGGGATTTTGCTCTTTCTCTCTCTCACCCTCAATTTTCGAATCGAAAGGATGCCCCAGGAAATGAGTGGAGGGAAATTTTTCAATTTCTTCACATCTCACAAGGATATGGAGAATGAAGGAGTTCTTGTTTAAGGATAACAACTGAAAAATACCATTTCATGTGCGCGCTAGGGACAACAAGGGAGGCGAACTGGGAGCGGGTGTGAAATGCAGGAAACAGAGGACAGCTCAGCACCAGCATACCAAAGATGTCTCGAGCATGAGTGCAAAACGTTCTTGCAGATTAATCTGCATGTCATGGCATCGGAGATTGTATGCAGAATAGTTGCAGTAAAACTGAGCTGGGAGGGCGCACGAACAGAACAGCAATGACTTTGCAACTGGATTCCGCTTCATTTTTATCTCCATCCGCCGCTGGCTGCATAACGGCCCGAAGGAGCTCTGGTGTGGGGTGAAGCGCTCGGTTGTACGTCATGGGACTGAAGTCAGCCGTGGGCTGGCAGAGAAGGATTGGGGCATATTCTCTGGACTGCCGATGAAAATGTTGGAAATTCATGAACATCTTCGAATCCGCTTGAACAGACTGCGAGATGGCGTAATCTCCCCTTTTCCCAAATTTTGTTCCTTTCACTGAAGAAACAGCACAGTGAAGTGCAGCGATGCACTTTTTCGCATAAATGATCATCCACCCTAACACAAGATTTCTCGCTTGCAATCATCCCCTAGCTGTGGTGGATTTGATTTCGTTTCCCCTCCCGTCCGCGGTGCGCCCCTAAATACGTCTCATTTCGAAACAGGACGACAGCGGGAATAGAATGCAGGATGTCTTCAGATGAGTGCTGTCTCGGCAAAATGAAGGATGAAATGCGATGTGAACCGGGGCGACATGCAAGCTGCACTAGGTGGCATGCAATGCGTGTGGGGCTTGTCGCGAATGAGTCGCTGTCTTTGGGCTGGATGTCAATGTCAAGCCGTCCTGGCACTTTAAATGTTTCATTCCTTGAGGGTGTGGTGCACGCTTCACTTAACCGTTATTAAACCCTTAGGATGCCGCGTTCGCCATCTGATGCACAGAAATTGTTAAAGCCCACAAAGGAAGAGAAAAGAGATGTCAATGAAATAAGCTATCATTCAGTGGCCATTCACTGAGTGAATTCAATTCGAAATCGGATACTGCCACGGCGTTCGTAAGATTCCAGAGATTCCAATGCCCACCAATTAATCGCATTCAATTATCTCATTCCTTTCGTACGCCTTGGGGCCATATATCTTAAAGGCACTTTGAAATTATCAACAAATTCCCCGGCTTATCTCGTTCGTGCCAACTCCCACAGAAGCATCACAGGCCCTCGACCAACTGATGGTCGTTACAGCTCCGCTCAATTGGTGCCCAATCCATTATCTGCCGGCACACACTCACACGCGCGTACACCCCGAGCACAGCGGCCGGCCTGTTCCGAAAACAATCGCTCCACCACACAATAGTATTTATTACCCAAAATTATTACCACATTACGTAAAAGATTTAAGGCTCTATGTATGCTCGTACGCATGCAGTCTGGGCACACACTATGCTTGTATGCCCTGCTCAGACATTCTTTGAGGGACGTCTGGAGTCGGAGGCAGGTGATGGAGTGGCGAGTGGGCGGTGTGGAGCCCCAAGGCATGCCAGAGTAGGAACAAAGCCCATTCAGGTGGTGCGCTCTTCGGCGCTGGGCATAATGATCCTACAAGTTAAGTGAAATAATAACAAATCAACTTCCAGCATCCAGAGAGCGCTTTAAGCCCCATTCGAGTGGCCATCATTTCATCCCCCCACCCTCAGACGACTCCTGTACCATCACATTCCGGAGGCAGTTTTGGTTTGGCTCCTGTGTGTCCCCTCGCCACCCGCCCAGTGCGAAGGAGTCGGACGTGTGCCAGTGGTGACCGGGGGAGAGGCGAGGAGGAACACCTTTGGTTCGCACCTAAGAATTACCCAAGCGAGTGTGTAGGTTGGGCGGCACATTTCCAGTGCATTTATTGAAATATTTACCAAGTCCTTTGGCAATTTATGTATTACACTTCAATGCCGCACGTAGCGTGTGTAACTTTCGTGAGGGGCTGTGGCATGAAATGAGAACAATGTTTGCATGTTTGTGTGTGTGAAGCCCTTTTTCTTTGTCTGGCTTTTGCCGAGAAGGAGCTTCTCCGCCAGTGGTGGAACTCTAATTGCGAGAACAGAATATTTCAGGCAGTCGTGCCGAGCCTGTGCCGCTGGGGAAAGCTTTTGTGTGGGGACAGAAAGATAAGTGGTTCTTTTTGGTTTTGACAAATAAATGCTCACACCCCTGACTTCAAAGCTGCAGACAGTCATAAATGGTGGATGGACTAGAAAATCGAATTCATCCCGACGAACAATGCAGCAGAGGAAGACTGCTTATAGGGCGGCGCTCGATAGACAACCAAATAACATCGTTAATAAGATCAGATTTGCTGTTTTGGGTGAACTGCCGAAAACTTTTGGAAGACCACATCTTGAATCCATGTTTGATTGACATGGATCTTAAATGTGGTCTCGGGCCGACAAAGTTCGCAATGGATCAGATAACCGGTATACCGGTATGCAATGAGCGTTTTTTTGAAAACATTAATTATTAAAGAGAAAGTAAAAACAGTTTATTCAAAGTATTTGCCATTGTCTTCTACACATTTTAACCACCTTTATGACAATTTGTGAATACCACGACAATAAAATTGTTCGTCTTTTAAAGCAAACCAATCAGACACCCAATCTTCGACCTCCTCGTAGGAATCAAAGTGCTGCTCAGCCAATGCGTGTCCCATCGATGAAAACAAATGGTAGTTGGAAGGAGCCAAGTCTGGTGAATACGGCGGGTGGGGTAGCTGCTCCCAGCCAAGTGTTTTGATTGTATCCTGAACCGGTTTTGCTTTGTGTGCAGGTGCATTGTCATGGAGCAAGATTACCTAGCCGTGTCTTCTGGCGCATTCTGGTCGTTTCTCGATCAATGCATGGTACAAGTTGATCATTTGTTTCCGGTAGCGATCAGCATTAACGGTTTCACCAGGTTTTAGGAGCTTGTGGTACAGCACACCTTTCTGGTCCCACCAAACACACAGCATTGCCTTCTTATCGAATCGATCTGGCTTTGCAGTTGATGTTGACGGTTGTCCCAGATTAACCCATGATTTTTTCCGATTACGATTCTTAAAATAAATCCATAAATCCGATGCAAAACCGATTTTCTTTCGTGTCTTTGTAGCAAAATTTCACAAGTGTTTTTTCGGTTTTCCATCTGTCTTTCATTCAATTCATGTGGCACCCATTTTCCACACTTTTGGATCTTTCCCATAGCTTTTAAACGGCCAGAAATTGTTTGTTGTGCAACATTTAACATTGCTGTCATTTGCTTTTGACTCAAAATATCATCTCCATCCAATATCGTTTGCAATTCGGCGTCTTCAAACTTTTTTGGTGGTCTTCCACGTTCTTCATTTCTCACATCAAAATCATTATTTCTGAACCGTTGAAACCATCTTTTGCACGTTGCTTCTAATAATAATAATAATTGTTGGCGCAACAGTCCAAAGGGGGACCAGGGCCTAGCTTGCTCATCAACTACCCGTGTTGTGCGCGATACTGTTCTCTCACGAGTAGAAGAGACCTTCAGTTTTTTGCCGACTCCGAACGGCGAAATTTGAGAAGCTTTCTTAGACAGGTCTTACTCTTTGAGTGTTGTCAGCAGCTCGAAAGAGGTTGTGCCGTGAAATATTAGAAAAATTGGTGTTGAACTGGGAGTCGAACTTAGACCCTTCGGCGTGTGAGCGTCGCACTCTACCCACTACGCCACGGCGAACACGAATGAGTTAATGACAATGAATTAAAAAACAATGGATTAATACAAGTTACAAGTTACTCGTCTAAACAAACCGCACGAATTAAGTTATTATCGCATACTATTTGTTAGAAAAAATCTTCACTCAGAAGGCATAATTTTTGCCTGTCGGAAGCGACGAATTGGCGCGCAGATACAGAAGACCAATCGCTGGAAGCACTCACGTTGAAAAACTGTTCAGTAGGCGATTATAGACCAACTAAATTTTAAATTCACTGTCAATAGCTTTTGCCCCACTGCTTCTGTATATTATGTCGTTAGCTATTGCGTGGTGTCTAGGCCATATAGAGCGTATGGACACCACTGCTCTGGCCAGAAATGTCTTTGAATCCGAGACATTGGGAGACCGCAACAGATAACGGCCTAGGCTCAGGTGGCGCAAACAAGTGGAGAAGGACCTCAACCAACTTGGAGTGCGCAACTGGAGACAGCTGGCGAAAGATCGTGCTGACTGGTGAGGCATGTTGGTTGAGGCCGTGGTCTGTATAGGGACCTCACATTCCACGTGCATATCCGTAAAGCATTATCCTTTTTTCGTTTGCGTGGGTCGTCAATATCGTGTATCCATCCATATCCGAGGCATTCGGTTGGTTCGTAACTAGTAGTTTTTTTTTTATGTGGCCGGGCAGTTACCCCGACGCACACCCTCAACCTGGAGGACCAGGCCCTTTTTTATTCCTCTTGAGCGGTGGTCGCACTTATAGGCTTAGCGGGTTGAGCTCGGGTGAACAACAACCAATACCCGCTGGCTACCAACGTGGAGGTAGAATAAGCACAATTGATGTGTGGAAGACAGTTACAACAGCTGGGCATCGCCAGGTTGATACCAATCAGTGCCTTCCCTGTTCCCACATCACCCAGCCACCATGATGATTTACATACCAGATGTCTTTCCTTCTTTTATGTTTGCAAGATATTTCTGCAGAAATGTTGACCTATTGTAAATCATAGTAACCTTTTGGGATACCAGCAATTCTGCAAGGATCAATCAACTAAACAAACAAAAGCAAAAACACGATTACTGTCTTTGGTATACTTTTTTGGAGTACTTGATCAGCTAGTGATCGAAAAAATCCTGGCTCTATTGCGGTCACCACAGATTGATACGTTATGGTCAGCATCGTTGTTGAAGAAATGCAGACCGGTTATTCCATCCACCCTAAAGACCACTAAACAGACGTAAACATTAACTCGAGGATCATCATCACTCAACCAAAAGCGAGCTTCATCACTAACCAAAATTTGGGTATGAAAAAATTGGGCCCCAAGCCCCAGTCTAAGTTCAGTTTACTTTAGATCCCTAAGGCTGAAATGCCAAACGTCCCTAAAAACCAATACACTTGAAGACAGAAAAAGTAAGTGTGTTACAGCACTTTTTGTCCCAAATTCTGAAGTCATTTTTTAAGGAGTATGGGTAAATCTCTTTGAGAAAGAGCCAAAGTACGCAAACGCATCTTAACCAAACGTGTAAAGTATGTCATAAAAAAATGTGAATTCACACAAAAACAACAACAAAATTTATAGAGATACACAGAGGTTATGGATCAATGTTCACTTATCCCTGCGACAGTTTATTTCAAAGAAAAACCAACAACCTACCCACAAAATTTTTTTATGTTAAAAAAGGGAGAGCCCTCATTTGACGTAAAATCCATTTTTCGGTAAACGACAAGGGACATTGTGCTGGTTTGTGTTGTTTTATATTGTTTTGTGCTGTTTGTTTCGGGTACGGGAACACACTTAATGTCAACCATTTAAAATAGCGCTGCCAACTTAAATGTCTATGCCTCTAAAAAAAATCTTTTGTGATGCATTGAATTTGTAGCCCTCTACTTCTGCGACGCTACGTCAGAAAAAAATAAGAGACCCTTCCGTTTAATACGGTATATGCGGGAAAATAACAAAATTAGAATTCTTCACCGAATTCTACGGACACAAGGACTTTGTCGTAAAATAATGATAATCACAATTTCTTGTTTTCACAAGTTCAGGGGATGTCAAGAGCGTGACAGATTTTGAAAGCACGGACAATCTAAAAATGTGAAAGTTACAGTTTTCGGAAACGAAACCATTAACATTTTAATGTGGAGGCCATTTGTTCTCCTTCACTTTCAAAACTCCTCCCTTGTTGCATGTTGCTCAAAATATGATTCTAATATAATAATTGTTGGCGCGACTGTCCACAGGGGAACCAGGGCCTAGCTTGCTCATCTGTCTGCGCACTACTGTTCTTTCGCGAGTAGAAGGGACCTACAGCTTTGCCGACTCTGAACGGCGAAGTTTGAGTAGCTGTCTAAGACAGTCATAACTCTTTGCATGTTGTCAACAGCTCGAAAGAGGTGGTGCCGTGAAAAATTCGAGGTGTTCAGCCGGGAATCGAACTTTGGACGTGTGAGCGTCACACTCTACCCACTACGCCACGGCGGCCACGAAATGTAATTCTATCCAAATTTAATTCTTTAAATTTATCCCTTCGCTGAAGGAATACAATTTTAGTTGTACCTGAAGAACAAATTGAAAAAAGAAAATTGACAACTCCAGTGCTAACAACCCTAAGTGAATTAACCAGCATTGGAATGACATCTTTGTCGTTTTGATAAGTTAAATCTTTGCTGCATTGGTTCTGATTCTCGGTAACAATTTCATTTAACAAGCCCCACTTCTACTAATCCTCCTCCTCCTTCTCCTTCTCCCCCTCACCCCCTGTTCCCGCTCTTGTTTGAAATGAATCACAGTCTGAAATGATTTAATTGCATCACAATCAAAACATGTGGACTATGCAAGTCACTCATCATATTGCATTTCTCAGCGTTGTGGCAACTTCCAACTCACTCATGAAACCGATATGAAATCTGAGATCTCCCACCCAAGCCAGCACCTCCGAATCACTGAGAACGCACACACCTGCACTGTCCGACGACACCTAGCAGATTTAGCCATAGTCAAGGTTTGTGTTCCTGCAGTGTAATATTTCTGGACGTCACAGAGTTTTCAGCGATGCCCCAAAGCTTTCAGAAATGCAATTGTGCTTCTCTGCCCATTAAGTCCCCGGCATGTATGCTCCTGATATTATGTTGCAATAACGAACCGTAGAGGCTCAGCCGTCCCCATGGGTGAACAGAGCAGCAATCAACGATGATTTGTGATGGGGCATTGGATGGAAATGAAATTGTGAGATACGAGTGTGCTTCATCATAATGCCCCCGACCGAGTGTTGGCATTGCATCAGCTCCCGTATCTTGCCCGCTCCACTCGGACCAGATATTTTATGTGATGACACTCAGGAAAGTTGAACAATGACCTGAGAACCAAGCGGATGTGTGCATTGGAAGAGATACTCAGTCGTGGTGAGTTTATTTTTCTTCTGAAGCGGATTGATTGAGATGTGAGCACAGCTACATAAGAACTGGAGTTGGGTTCCGTCAGTCTGGGGGATCAAATAAAATGTTCAAAGGCTGTTCCGTTGCCACTGAGGTGAAGCCAAATTATACAGTGTGTCCCAGTGAACAGTATGTTGCGTATGCTGACGCCATATTCGAAACCGCTAATCTGCTAAACAACAACAAGCTCATGACGCTCGGAGGAGTACTGCTTCTCGGAAAAACAACAAAAGTGTCTGGTCACCTTCGGACAAACTTTGGAGTCGACCCCACACGCCGCCGGCTGTTAATAGGTTTAGAGCGTTCGTTTTTCTCATTTTTATGCGCCAGTCTAATAATATTTATTTTTTTTACTGCCATCAGATAGAAAACGACGTCGTCAAATTCAAAACGACTACGCACAACCACTGAAACGCTAACCTTCGTGATGGGTCTCGGTCGGGCGCCATACGAATTCCAAGAAAGTCCCACTCCAACGAACCGCATTGATGAGCGATCGAGTTTTAAAACCCGAACGTAATGGCCTCCTAATGACTGTAATCTCCATTTTCATCAATAATTCCGTTTCACTTAAATTAATTAAGGGAGCTTCTAGCGCGGCGGGGGCGAGACCGTCTGCGAGAAGCAAACCACCACCACAGCCGAGTTCAGCGCGCCGCGTGACACCCTTAATTGATATGTCCACGTCCTTACCCTGGTCAATGGCATCCACGACGGCACAGCTCACCGGGCCGTCAGGGAGAGGCAGTCAGCTCTTGATGGAGGTGGCGTCGGTAGGCGGTCTGTAGGCAGGTAATTTATTTAAGCAAATAATACACCAAGATGAGGTGAAAAGTTTGCTCGCTGGAAGCGTCCTGTAAACTGGGAATGAGTAGAACCTTCGTGACAAATTCTGCCCGACAGGACGGTATGATGGACACAGAGAAGGGCATCCAGACGACGATGGAAACTGTCCTCTGGCCGGACAATGGACTTCGTTTTAATGACGTTTATATGTCGTGCGGAAAGCCAAGCAAAATATGTCTGGGTCGGCCTCGAAACACTGAGTGATGTATTGTTATTTTACGTGTGAATTTTGTTCGGCGACAGAAACTTTTCGAATGCGAACGTGCCTTTTCAAAAGTGGCGTGCAGATGCTGGAAACCGGCTGGACACTCGGGGTGGCATTCAATGAAAAAGGTCATCCTTTGTGTATGACTCAAAGCGGCGTGGGAGGGTGTTTGCTATTTTGAGACCTTTGCATGCGTGCCATCAGACTCAGAGCAGGGCTCGAAATCTGCAATGACTTCGTGTTTGCTTGGGGCTTGCTTCAAGCGTCTTAGTCACCTTTGGGGATGTTTGCGACAGCTGTCACAATCTGAACGAGTGTTTGTCATCTTACGCGCCAGTGATGAGGGTTTTCAAATTGTCCCAGTTTGACATTTGGTCCCGAGATTGGAGTGCAGAGGGCAAAAAATTGAATCATTTAAACGAACTTATACCTCGTGGAAGTTGAAAACTATTTTTGGTTTTCAATTTTGAAATATCCTGACAGCAAAGCATCCCGTGGTGCCCAGAAGTGTGACCAGACATGTCCCGAAACGCTATTAAGCGGATATCCAAAGTCTAAGGCTCTTCAGATTTCATGTCGTATGGCTAGTAGGTTGGGAGTATTCCCCCTATTACCTTGACTCAACCACTTCTGAATCAAAAAGACTTCCAAATGCAGAGACCGTCATTCATGGAGCATTAATCACCCTTCCGCGGCTCTGACAGCACCCCAGCCATCAACTTCTACAAATGGGGCTGTGTCTCGGCTTTCAGTTGTTCAGTTTATATATGATTCGAGAACCTCACATAAAACCATTAACAGAATCCGCATTCAAGAGTTTTCTGCAGCGCAATTGAAGACATTTTACCCCAACCCGTTTGTGGGTGAAAAACACTTTCAACACATTTCTCCGCCGTCCTTGAAGGGCTTTTACTCCCACTCGCGTGTTTGTTTGCATTTGACTTCATTTCCCTTCGGTGCGCACAAGTCACCCCCGCGCACAGGTGATCTCATGACAAACCATTAAAATGTTGAACACACACAATACGTATCTCCCGTGGAATCGCAATCGCAAATGTTATTTACTCATCGGCTTTTCCTTCAGAAGCCGAACTAACAAGGTACTGTTTTCGATGGCCTTCCTTCTCCCCTTCTACAAACGAGTGCCCCTTCCACCGGGCGGCTTAGGCAGAGGCCCCGCGCACCTCGTTTACCTGATCCGCCGTCATTCCTCCGTCTCGTCCCACTGCACCGCATTGATTTATATCACTTGAAATAAATTATTTCCTGATAATTTCAGTGACAAGGAATTCCATCGAATTTTATGGTCACCCTGGGAAATGAATAAATAAAATTCAAAGACACTCCTGAGCCGAAACGACGACGGGCACACTCGTTCGCCTGGACACACGGGGCTACCTTCGAGGACACATGATTGTTTCTTCTTCACTCGATTCATTTGGAGTACTGTGGGTGTCTCCAGGTTGCCCGGACCACTAGTCAGCAAGAGCCCTTGCGGCCGAGAAGTGAAATTTGAATTTATTGCTGGGATTAGAGGCATTTTTATCAGTAGAAATGAATTGTACTTATGAAATATTCAAGCGAGCGAGAAGTGGATTTCTAGTCGGGTTCACCGCCCGCCCAACGGAGGTAGCAGATGCCGCCAGCAACGACCTGGGGCCAGTCGAACGAATGTCGGAGTCAAGGCTGGGGATAAATTATTGATTTCATTTGTGTGCGTTTGCATAATGTATTCGGTTGGGATAACAAGGATTGCGGGAGATGATTACTGTGGGGTCAAGATGCTTACTTTTGTTGTTGGCATTCTACTTAATCACCCGAAGATGCCTCGATTATCTTGAAGTCAGAAGGAGCGCACCACAAATTTGCTACCTGAGCAATACTTTGTTCGAACTGATGGCCGACATTTCCCCAGGGATACCTGGGATTCCGGGGAATTAAAGGCATTCTTCTGCCTGGTTGATTGAAGCAACTTTGTGTTGGCTTCCCTGCGGACACTCATGCTTTCGCGCCGTATCCCAGGGTGGAGGATATTTGCCTTAAATTTACTACAATTCAAGTTTCAAATCCTTTCAAACAGGATTGGTGCCACTATCAAATTTTCGTCAACCTTGAATGGAACTGATTCATTCCATTCAAGTCCCTGTCCATAACTTCTGTCTCCGCCCTGATTTCTCGGATTTCAAGTTAAAGCCTTTGCCGAAGCTGCCTTCCACTATCGACTGAGAGTGCTGATTTTAAGTGAAATATCCGCAAATTGAAGGTGTTCGAAAGAGCAGGACTTCATACTCTAGATTTGAGATTCTTCGTCCTAATGAAGATTAGTCATGTATTTAACTGGAAAAAAAATTGTTTATGTTCTCCATGAATTCGTGTATAAATTTCTCTTCATCTGAATCGAATAAATGCCCAGATTGCCTCAACTTGTGATGTTCGTTGTCCGTTGCCTCAACTTGTGATGTCCGTTCTTATAGAAATTGCACCTTCTAGTGGCAGTGGTGTTAACTCTTTTCATAAGCGGACATAGAGAAAAAACAGTCCTTTCGAAACATAGGGGGAACTGAAGGAACGAGTCATTGAAGGCATTCGAGATAGGCTCAACTTCAATCTTTTCTACTTAGGATGCGGAGGATGTGGTTTGTTGTGGTGCCGCTCTAAGTTATCTTCGAGTAACCACCGAAGATAAGATAACTAAGAGCGACAACCGTCTTAGCAGATCGTTGATTGCATTGAGGTGAAGCGACACTTATTCACTTGTCAAATTAAAGAATGTGCAAAACCCCAATATTACCACAAAGCGGTTTCGTGTTTCATACAAAACTTATTAATGAAGATGATTTCAACAAACCAAAGTTCGCTCGCGAACAAGTGTCGAATCAGGCTCCTTGTTGTTTAACTCTCAAAATAAAAGATAGGATTTCAGGAGCAATTTAACACTAAATGTTCTTAGATATTCATTTTTATTGCCAGACTATATTTCCAAATATTGTAAATACCAGGTATACCGGTATGAAATAAAATACTAATTATTAATAGGAAAGTAACAACATTCTATTCAAAGTATTGGCCATTGTTTTCCACACATTTTGACGACCTTTCTGGCAATTTTTAAATACCACGCCAATAAAATTGTTCGTCTTTTAAAGCAAACCAATCAGACGCCCAATTTTCGACCTCCTTGTAGGAATCAAAGTGCTGCTCAGCCAATGCGTGTCCCATCAATGAAAACAAATGGTAGTCGGAAGGAGCCAAGTCTGGTGAATACGGTGGGTGGGGTAGCTGCTCCCAGCCAAGTGTTTTGATTGTATCCTGAACCGGTTTTGCTTTGTGTGCAGGTGCATTGTCATGGAGCAAAATTACGTTGCCGTGTCTTCTGGCGCATTCTGGTCGTTTCTCGATCAATGCATGGTTCAAATTGATCATTTGTTGTCGGTAGCGATCAGTATTAACGGTTTCACCAGGTGTAGGATGACGATGGACATCACTCGCTGCTCCGTCAAGATCGGTAACGAACTCACCGAGACCTTCAATGTCAAAAGGTTTGAGACAAGGCAATGCACTGCGTTGCTTGTGAATTCTTTAACGCCATTATTAAGAAGATCGTGCGTAACGCACAAGTTAACACCAGAGGCACGATCTTTCAGAAGTCAGTTCAAATGCTGCTGAACGTGATTGGATGAACACAGCGAACCGTTAATGAGGCGTTTGCTGGCATTGAAGAGGAAGCGCCTGAAATGGGTCTGGCGGTAAATAAGGGCAACACTGAGTACATGCAGTCATCAAGGAAGGACACACAACATCGACGTCTCGAAAAGAGCATCTAACTAGGCAGCAGAAACTTCGGGGTTGTCAAGAACTTCCTCCTCCTAGGCACTCTTGGCAATGGGCATTTCTTTGGGCTCAAGAGGCAATTAAGTAATAAAGCCCTATCTCGAACGACTAAGCTCAGAAACCAGGACGTTTCTAAAAGCGGATGAGAAAGCCCTTCATCTTTTCGAGAAATAAGTTTTGCGTGCGATTTGTGGTCCTGTTTGCGTGGATGGCATCTGGAGAAGAAGATTTAACGACGAACTCTGTGAGCTGTACAGTGACATGCGTCTGATACAACGCTTAAGATGGCAAGCCCATGTAGAGCGTATGGACACCACTGCCCCAGCCCGAAAAGTTTTCGAATCTGAGCCATTGGGATAACGCAGGAGAGGACGACCTGGACTAAGGTGGCGCACACAATTGGAGAAGGACCTCAACCAACGTGGAGTGCGCACCTGGAGACATCTGACCAAAGATCGTGTTGGCTGGAGAGGCATGTTGATTGAGGCCAAGGTCCATCCCGGAATGTAGCGCCACAAGAAGAAGAAAAAAAGAAGAAGAAGAAAAAAAGAAGAAGAAGAAAATGAAGAAGATCAACATTCAAGGAGCAAGTACTGTTCAAGGAGCAAGTACTTCCTGTTCGGAATCGACAAAAAAACTGTAGGTTTCTGAAACTCATAGATTGTCGCGTAATCCAATTGTTTTTCATTAAGAAAAAGGGTGAACGTGTTATCTTAATAAATGAAGAAAATGATTTTCTGCATTGTTCGTGTGATTTGACGCTGTTTGACAATTTTTCGTGGACCTGCGTTAAGTCGCTGATTTATGCAAAAAACTCGACGATCTTGGAACTCAGGGACAACATTGAAAGTGAGATAGCGGCCATTTTGAACGAAATATGTGGCCGAATTATTACAAATTCAATCAATCGAATCGCTTCTAAGAACAAGCCCGTCAACTTATGGTCATATGAAGAAAGACATTCCCGCCATACAATAATCAGCTCGTGCCTTAAACTGCCAACAAAACAGTCGGTTGGTCCAATTTCGTGAAGACATTAAATTGAGCCCGTGTTTTAATACTTCCCACAATTTTGTTTCTTCATCAAAGCGTGTTTTTGTCTGGTTAACACTGTTGGTCGTCATTCATTCAAACTTGTCTTAACCCCTCTGACTCATTCAAAGATTCTCTCTGTTAGAAATACAGGATTATAAAAAAAAATTTAACACTCATAACTTGTCCCATTAAAATACGATTTACAAAACGCCTCCCAACAGAGTAAAGCCTCAGATTTACATTTTGATCAGAGCTGCAAAGTGGGCAGATGAAGATAACATCCCAGGACCAGCAATTTTGAACGAAAACTTTCGACCTCTCAGTACAGACATTTGTATTAAAATTATAAAAAACAAAATTCTTAACAGTTAAGGAATCCCACCTTCATTTCAATTATGCATACCTACTTCCAACATTATTCGTTCTTGCGGTAGAGATTTTTTTTCCTGTATTCCTTGCATTAGGCCCCACTGTGCGTCGCCGTTCTCTACGATGTTTCCTCAAACCACACATGCCGGCGCAAGGATCAGCGCGAGAGTGTATACGGAAAGAGATGCCGAAGCATCGTTTAATGTAATTAATTTAAATTACAAACCTTTGAGATTACGTGCTG
This sequence comes from Eristalinus aeneus, assembly GCA_955652365.1. Taxonomy (NCBI): domain Eukaryota; kingdom Metazoa; phylum Arthropoda; class Insecta; order Diptera; family Syrphidae; genus Eristalinus; species Eristalinus aeneus. The sequence continues at coordinate 90,023,380 of OY019130.1, read as the reverse complement.
GGAGGGGACATCCGTCCGCAACTGGTTGAAAGTGGAGGATTGGGAATCTGCGCGAAAATTGTTTCGATATCCCCCGCCGGGTGTCAGCATTCAGTGCGTGGGACAGGGAACGTTTTCGAAAATTAACATCGATTGATGGGATAATGTGAGCGACTCTGATGGCAAATCGGTCCTTGTGGACAGGACATGTCATGAAATCCTGATGCTTTTGTTGAAGTTGTAAATAATGAGAATAAAATTATTACGAATGTGAATGTTCTGCGCACGCTGTCCTGAAGTGTACGAGCGGATTTTTAAATGAATTTCTCTGGACACATGTGAAAAGGTTCGTGCTACATGCTCGTGCTCTGAGGTGTCTTGCTACGATGTTTAAAAACTTAAGGACGCACTCGTGTCGAGCAGAATTTCTATTTTTTTTGGGTTGTGTCATGAAAATGCAAGAGTTTTGAGGTTTGAGGTTGATTTACATGTCAGAACAAAGTGCTGCTTGAGAGGTGTCCAGCGACCTTGCGTGTGTGAAGCAGGGATGAACACTTTGACACGGACGTGTGGCGCACAGAAGAGGTTTGTCTTTAAACCCATTAACGGTTTCACTGAAATTTCTTTGAAGTGTGTTTTAACCCAACCGACATGCATGTCACAAGGACATGATTAAAGAAAAAGGTGCATATACTCGTGTGGCTGACCATGGCACACAAGTTGTTGGGAATTCGAAACCCGGACTAATTCAATTTTTCTCATCATGAAAATTACGTTAATTTCACCGGTACAGAACGAGCATGGGTTCCAAGACAGCTGACGCGCTCTTAATTCCTCTGCTGAGTCACATTAAAAAAGAAAAAGTGAGAAGGAATGTACAGCACCAGGACGAATAGTATCCGAATTGAAGGTATAAACAAACACAAGTATGATCTTGTTTATGACGGCGTACGTGTGTGGAAAGGGAACTTGATTTTGTGTTCACATTCTTCTGCAATCACCTTAAATATGCCGGGCATTGTTCTCCAGCTAGTGGACGGCACTTGCAGTTTAAACTGAGAGGTGAAGTTTGATTATAGATGATGTTCTCGTATGAAATCACGCACAAAAGTGGAAAGGGAATTTGAGGAACTGGTAGTGGTAGCGGAAAGAACATGTAACCAGCGGTATCTGGACCCACCAGACCGTAGCGTCAACTCTATAACGAAAGGGAAATGTAGCCTAGATAGCACTCGAATTCTCCCTCAATCACCCGATTTAAGTCGGGGAGTGTTCTTCCACAAGTGGAGGAAACTTGCAGAAGTGTTCTTCCACGAGTGGAGGAAACTTGCAGTTCTACACTGAATGCCTTATTTCGAATATATGAAGTGAGCGTCAAGATACAAATGTCTCGATAGGGGACATTTGTTGTGAACGAGCCCTTATTTATTTTGTGTTTGTTTGCCATGACATCTGTGAAAAATATTTAGTATATATCAAGTCATTGAACAGACAACATGTTTTTTCAACGTGTTAAAAATGTCGAATTTTGTACCAGAAAGTGATGATTTGCGGAAAGCACTAATTTTTTGTTTTCATTTGAAGAAAAGTGCTGCAAAATCGCATCGAATGCTTGTCGAGGCATATGGTGATCATGCTCCATCAGAAGCAACATGCAAAAGATGGCTTCAACGGTTCAGAAATAATGATTTTGATGTGAGAAATGAAGAACGTGGAAAACCACCAAAAAAGTTTGAAGACGCCGAATTGCAAACGATATTGAATGGAGATGACACTTTGAGTCAAAAGCAAATGGCAGCAATGCTAAATGTTGCATAAGAAACAATTTCTGACCGTTTAAAAGCTATGGGAAAGATCCAAAAGCGTGGAAAATGGGTACCACATGAATTTAATGAAAGACAGATGGAAAATCGAAAAAACACTTGTGGAATTTTGCTTCAAAGACACGAAAGAGAATCGGTTTTGCATCGGATTGTTACTGGCGATGAAAAATGGATTTATTTTAAGAATCCCAAATGGAAACAATCATGGGTTAATCTGGGACAACCATCAACATCGACTGCAAAACCAGATCGATTCGGCAAGAAGACAATGATGTGTGTTTGGTGGGACCAGAAAGGTGTGCTGTACAACGAGCTCCTAAAACCTGTTGAAACCGTTAATACTGATCGCTGCCGACAATAAATGATCAATTTGAACCATGCATTGATCGAGAAACGACCAGAATGGGCCAGAAGACACGGCTAGGTAATCTTGCTCCATGACAATGCACCTGCACAAAAAGCAAAACCGGTTCAGGATACAATCAAAACACTTGGCTGGGAGCAGCTACCCCACCCACCGTATTCACCAGAATTGGCTCCTTCCGACTACCATTTGTTTTCATCGATGGGACACACATTGGCTGAGTAGCACTTTGATTCCTACTAGGTGGTCGAAAATTGGGTGTCTGATTGGTTTACTTTAAAAGACGAACAATTTTATTGGCGTGGTATTCACAAATTGCCAGAAAGGTGGTCAAAATGTGTAGGAAACAATGGCCAATACTTTGAATAAAATGTTTTTACTTTCCCATTAATAATTAGTGTTTTATTTTCAACCTGGTAATGATGTAGTTTTTTAAGAATATGTAGCTCTGAGAGTTATATGAACTAAGGCCCACCTCACCTTAGACCGTAGCGTTAACTCTTAAAGAAATGGAAGTAGAGCCTAAGTCCCTTATAGATGTCTCTCGAATTCTGCCTCAACCACCTAATGTGAGTTGGGAATTGTTTCCCCACGTGTGGAGGAAACTTGCGGTTCAACACTAAGACGCAAAGCTTGTTTAAATTCCTTGTCTAGTATGGTGCACACGAGTGGAGGGATCTTATAGTTTAATACTGAGTGCCTTAATTTTAATAACAATAATAAAAATAACTGTATGGCGCGACAGTACACAAGGGACCAGAACCTTGCTTCCTCATCAACTACTCGTGCTGTGCACACTATTGTTCTCTCACGAGTTAAAGGGATCTACAGTTTTTGCCGACTCCAAACGGCGAAGTTTGAGAAGCTTTCTTAGACAGAAATTATTCTTTGAGTAATGTCAGCAGCTCAAAATAGATGGCGGCGTGAAAAATTCGAGGCGTTGAATCTAGGAATCAAACGCCTAGAAATTCGGCTTGTGATCATTTCATTCTACCCACTACGCCATGGCGGCCACCTTAATTTCAATAAATTTGTTCTCCTTTTGCCAGATGGTGCTCACGAGTGGAGGGAACTTACAGTTAAACACTGAGAGGCGAAGTTTAATACTTTCACATGTTTTCAGAATCCTAATGGTAGGCGAAAAGTCTTCGAAACTGAGTCTTTGGGACAACTCGACAAAGGACCACATAAGATGAGGTGGCGCACACACGTGGAGAAGGACATCAACCAACTTGGGGGGCGCAACTGGAGCCAACTAGCTTAAGATCGTGTTGGCTGGAGAGCCATGTTGTTTGAGGCCTATGTCCACCCCGAGATGTAACGCCATAAGAAGAAGAAGAAGAAGAAGAAGAAGAAGAAAAATGCTAGGCTTTATTGCAGATATCTCGCAGCCACTTAAAAAGCATAAAGTTTAGTTATTGCCGTTTCCACATCCAGTCAACCTTTACACAGTTTTACAGAAATGGCCAGTTTTGATTGGTCTTTGACGTGAAAACGCATCCAAAACTTTCGGAAAGCCTTGTTCTAGCAGCTTCCTTTCAAATATCAAGTCCCCAGAGACCTCTTAAAAATATTATAAGCTCATACCACATTGCATGATGGAAACCCCACGTAGTCTCGTCCTGGCACGTGCCGTAGTGAAGTTTCCAATTAAGGCGAACTTACCGCACGAAACTAGTTTGTCCTCGGGGAACATCCATCGATAACGTGTCAACGTTTAGTTGGCACGTAATTACAACTAGCGGCATTGCAGCCCTGAGCCCTGGTACCTTTTGTTCAAAATTTACTTTCAGATAATTAACATAACGCAACGAATAACGGAAAAACTGAATTATCTCCGGCGTTCGATGAGAGTCGTCCGTGGCGCATGCAACAAAGCAATCAACCGCAACGCAGTTGTTCGTAAATTTTATCGTCAATTAAGCAGTATTTGCCGATCCGCCCCTTAACAGAGAAGAGACCTGCAGTTCCCCGAATTGTGTGTCAGTCCCTGCCGCAGCCTGCCTGCATCATCAGGTTTGAGATCTCATTTGCCGCCAATAAGGAGCAGGGGTGGGGCGACGGCCGAACAGAGAGAGGAAGAACGACACAGAAACGACTCTGTGTCTGTGCTGCGTTAATTCAGATGCTCTCGCGAAATTCATTTCAAAGTGGAGCAGAGGCAACCGACGGCTGGAGGCTGCCTTTTTGCTTTTGCGGCTCCTGACGGCACCGGTAGCTGAGAATAAACGAACGGTGGAAGGTGCTGCGTCGCCTTTATTTCCGTGCGGCCACTGCTAAGATGGATGCAGTGTTCTAAATTAATTATGAACCTACGTCACGAGCACACAGCAAACGGGGTGTAAACAGAACCAAAAAGAGGGAGGTGTTCTGTAACTGGTGGCATCCCATGTTGGTGGCAATTGAGGCGGGGGGTGGTAAGTGAAGTATGCAGTCGAGCGCGCCAAAGTTTTCTCTGATAATTTATTACCGGAGTTCGCCGGGTTTGCTGCTTCGTGGCATGGGGCTGCGGTCGGAACAGAGTCTGGGGAGCGGGTGCCGAGTCCTTGTTAATTGCTCGCCTAGGTAAAAAGTAATCCTATTGAGTTTTGCTGGTGCAAAAGTTTTCCCATTAATATTTACATTTATGGAAGCGGTGTATACTCCAGCAGAATGTCTGCAAGGAGATAGGACGGAACGCTGTGTGTGTCTGTGTGTGGTGAGCGACGATGATACTTCGTCCTCCCTTTGTTTGGTATCAGAACGAAAGATTGATAAAACAGTTGTTTCTCGTGCTAAGACCAAGGGTCAGAATCGATGAACACTTTTCAAACTGGACGGGTGCAGTGTAATGATAATTGGAAAGGAAGTTGCAGAGGTGTTTGTGCGGAAAGTGATCCTGGAGCAGCAGCCAAGTGCAACAGGTTGTGTATTTTTCTTGAGTGGACAGTGCTGAGAGACAGAGTGTACAATTGCAATGTGTTCGGCTTGGTGAAGCTGTGCGGAGTGTAAAGGGAGTCTTGTACAGATGGCGTACCATGGGTGATACTCTAAGCTGTTGTTCCCATGAATGGGTTGGGCGACACTCTAACAGTCTTCACGACAAACGGCTCTGTAATGAATGGCCTCTGAGAGGTGGGGTGCACTACAGAACACTACTACAAGTCACAGAGCAACAGCAAGCACAACACGAGTAGTTGCTGAGAAATCTATGCTCCCGTCCTTTATAAGACTCCGTGTTCTGTTCGTCCCAAATTTGGGAAATTTTCGAAAAACAGGTGTCAAGCACTTTAATGTTGAGGTGTACGCCATTGTTACATTTGCACGTTGTGGAAAATATTCAAACCAAAGTAAAGCTCTGAAGTGTTGACTTGGAGCGTCAAATAAACTAACCTGCTTGCATCTCCAAAACGACCTTGGTTTGCTTCGGATTCGAATTAATTTCTGGATCACATACAACGCATTTCATCGGTTCTGTAAACAGACAAATGTCAATGCCAGCAAACTCAATGAAACGCATCATCATCATCAATCGGCGATAAACACCTCGAAAACGATTCCTCTTCATAAGCCGACGAGACGCGTTTTCGCTTATCCCCATTTGATGGCACATTAAACAAGCGGAAGATTCCTCGCAGCAAATTACCCCATTAAACTCGAACAATGCCGGGCGAGCTGTAAAGTGTGTAATCCCGTTCTTTTGATGGACATGTGTACGAAGCTTCCAAGCTCCATATCAAATCAGACAACAGACGCCCTTCGCTGCTCGAAGGATTAACAGCTTATAAACGTGCCCCGGCCGTGATCCTATTCCAAGTGGTTCAAAATTAATCTCTCGTCCTGTGTGCCAGGAGAGTATTCTCATTGCAGGAAATTCCAATGCACACTCGCAGTCTGCGTCTTGTCAATGATGCCATGACAGGAAATGAAGTGTGCACACGCACTCACACACAGGCAGCAGATCAGATCTAGTGCACTAATGCAACCAGAACGGACCCACATCGCCCAGCTCCTGACTAAAATTGATTGCTAGCACCAGTTTGGTTCTCATAAATTTACTCTTATCGCGACCATGGCGCGGGCGTGTGCAGGAACTTTTCGAACCGACCCGCACACATCCTGTCCAGACGAGCGAGATGGAAGAATTCGGCCACCGTCAGCACCTAATCGCAGGAAATCCACCGGGGCTACGAGCGTGCAAATCGATAATTTGTTGCATTGGCCGCAAATGAGGGATGAAATCATGCACTAATAGCCTTCACCCCAGATTCGCAAACTTCCAGACAGGGACGCTCCACGGTCACGCCGGCCGAGGCTGCGTCGGGATGAACAGTATGCGATATTGGTATAATAAATTATTGGGGAACGTTAACAGCAATGTTGGGGCTGCACATGAAAGCATGCATGAGAGGACGGCACCACACAGGACAGTGTGCGGGTTCTAATGATGATGACATGCTCCGATATGAAATCATCTACAAATTTCAATTTAACACAGTAATTTGTGGAATGATGCTGCAATTTGCCGAACCACACCCACTGACTCGCCCCAACCGAACTGACGTGGACCGGCGACGCCCATTGTCTATCCCTGATCCTGGGACTTGAGAAATGATGGAGAGACGACGAGGATAATGATGACGACGACGCTGTCCAGCCGCAGAGTGATTTACAATGTTCTGGCCTGCGCCCTCTGAAGGTGTCTCCTCGTGTCTTCTCGTGTCTCCGTGCGTCGTCGTCGGTCGGTTGTGAGTCCGAGCGATCAGATTATTCCATGTCGTCACTTACGCCATTAGCAGGGGTGCAAACAATATACTGAAGTCCCAAGTAATTTACGGTCCCTTCCTTGGAGATGACTCCAAAATTCTGTCAGTGGGTGGTAGGGGCGACGAGTGCTACATGGGCCCCACGTATCATATTTTATTTATGACTTCTTGAGGTTGTGCAGTGACCAGATTATTCGATTAAACTGCGCTCCCAGTGGGAAAGGCCGAACTGAGGGGCGTGCGGTTTTGGGACGGTCGTGGGACGGTCGTGGGACTGCAGACAATTTAATTGAAATTCACAATTTATCACAAAAGTTGCCTCTTGAAATGGAAATGTATGCTGGCGGAGAGCCATTTGTGGGAGGTTTGCATGGGGAACTAGGCTGTTGATTCAATTTTCAACGATTGTATCGCAAGGGTGGTGACAGAATCTAGAAAATTAGGTGGTTTCACTATCGTTCCATGGACCGGCGAGAGTGAGTTTTCGAATCCAGTTACAATGCAATGAGGGCTTCTTGAATGTTGTATATGGGCCAATTTGAATAACTCACTAAATGGGAGAATTGAATCAGGATCTACAAGCAGTTTACCCGTACGCTGCAAACTAAGTGGTTTCTCAAAATTAATGTGGAGGGAGACTTTTTTCTTCTGGATCATGCCGTCGATCCAGACGAGAATTTCATTCCATGACTTTTGATAATTTCAAGGCTTAGTTTAAGTTATAAAATAGAACATTAATGAAATAGAAGTCGTGGCGTCCTTGCATGTCGTGTTCGCTTATTGTCGCTACTTCTGGAAAGGATTTTGGAATGACTGAAGCATATACAACGTAGCCAATGTTTTCTGATCAGGCGAGGTGAAGTCGCGTGTACAGGACAAAGTGTTTTATTTGTAAACTATAATACGAGGGTTGCCTTTTATATTTCGGGATTAGAGAACAAAAACAAATATTAATCATTGAAATAGCTTTATTATTTTTCAAAATATTCCCCATTAAGATCTATACAATTTTGCATGCGTTTGAACCAATTGTCGAATCACTTTTGCCTCAATCAGAGGTATCTCCAAAACATGCATTCTGAACGCATCAACCGCTTCTTCAGGTGTCGAAAAACGCTGACCTCTCATTTTATTTGTTACGTACGGGATTAAAAGAAGTCATTCGGTGCCAAGTCAGGACTATACGGCGGATGACTCATCAAATCGATGTTTTGAGTGCTCAAAGATGCAGTTGTTTGAGCCGATGTGTGAGAGCTCGCATTGTGGTGATGAAGAGTGATCCGTCTTCGGCGGATGGTTTTCCTGATTTCTTGGAAGACAACTAGTAAACAAATGGTTGTGTAACACTCAGAATTGACTGTTCTGCGTTGTTCTTGTACGGTTGCGACATGTCCAGTTTTTCTGAAAAACAGGCGACCATTTTCTTGGAAGTTCTTCGTGCGCGGGCAACTTTCGTAGGATTTGGCTCAATTTGAAACACCCATACAGTCAACTGCTGTTTACTTTCGGGCTCTTACGCGTAAATCCACGATTCATCACCTATCACGATGTCATAAACGTCTTTCGAACCACCGCGATCGTAATTTTGGAGCGACACAAGCATTTTTTTAAGGGAATGTGGGAGGGTGTGACGGTCAACTGTTTATGCGATATTGAATGTATGCTAGTCCCACTAATGCCTAAGGTTGCCTCAATGTCACGATAGGTCACATGACGATCTCGCAATATCAGTTGCCGCTCAGCATCAATAGTTTCCGGAACAACAACTGATTTTGGACGACCTCTACAAAATTCGTCGTAGAGTGACTACGCCCTCGGTTGAATTCACCATACCATCGATAAACACTGTTCCTTGATGGAGATTCATCGCCAAAATTTGAATTAAGTTCATCGATGCACTGTTGTTGAGTTAATCCACGTCGAAATTTGTACAAATTAATCGCTCGAAAATTTTCATGATTTAATTACATTTTTTGAGCCAGATGAAATTTTTACGTTACTGTAAACAACACAAATTGCGCTCGTATGTCAAAACGTTCTGAGTACGTATAACCTCAAAAATGTCAGACATTACGACAGAGTTGGCAGTTGCCATATTGCAACACTGGGGTTACCCAATTCCGAAATATAAAAGGCAACCTTCGTAATATGGAGTGTAGCCTTATAGGTCCAGGTCCACTCCGAACTGTAGCGCCCCAAGAAGAAGTAGCCTTATGGGTGGAAGATAAATCGAAAACCAAAACAATTCTCCTTAAGTTTTCGCAGTGGTTGAATTTATCTGAATTATTTTCTTAACTCATTATACTTTGTAGAATAAAGTGGCTGCAAAATAATGAACACAACAGAATATCAATGGATACCGAAACTTTTGAATAAATTTGACATAAAACGCAAAGCTACAGCTCTGTGCAAAAAAATAGCACCACTTTGAGGTCTGTACTTTGGATGCTAATTACTTTTCTCCATGCTCATGTAAAGACACGATATTTATTTTAGGACATCTGTTATGTATCAGTAATAAAACGCAAAAAACAAGATAAGCGAAGATGCATTTTAAGACAAGAAGATTCCCGTTATACGAAATGAAACCGAAATTTTGGTGTGCAATATAATAGCACCACAAGTAAAACGTCGTAAATAAAATGCAAAATTTAGTGGAATAGTGCGGTTTTTATTTTTTTCATTTATACTACTGTTCTAGTACTTCGTCTTATAACCCTTATTTTTGAGCACAGCGGCACAACGTCGTGGCAAAGAGTCGATTAGTGCCTGACATCGCCGAATTGGAATATCCCTCCACGCAGCCTGCACAGCTTCCCATAGCTGTAGTGTATATTTTGGTTTCGCTTTAAAAACAGCTTTCTTAACATTTGTCCAAAGATTTTCAATGGGGCTTAGGTCTGGAGATTGCGGCGGCCATTCCATAACTTGAACCCCATTCCTCGCAAAAAATTCCTTGGCCAATTTGCTCGTATGTATCGGGTCATTGTCTTGCTGCAGGACCCATTTGAGAGGCATATTCCACTCGGCGTAAGGCAACATGGCTTACCTCATTATGCCAACATAAGCTTCTGCGGTCATCATTGGTTTTATCCAAAATATAGGATCAGTACCTTTGTAGGAGAAGCATCCCCATATGCTAATTTTCGCGCCGCCGTGTTTAATGGTTTTTAAAGTACACTCCGGTTTAAGCTCTTGGTTTTTTTGCCTGCGAATGTCCTGGTCCCAGGAGTTCCAAATAAAACAATTTTACACTCATCTGTCCATAATATAATACGCCATTTGGTTACTTCCCAGTTCAAATGTTCTTGCACAAATTGTTTTCTTTTATGAAGATGGACCTTTGTCAACAAGGGTACTTTTCTGGGACTTCTGGCAGGTAGTTCCTTCTCTATCAACTTCCTTCTTATGGTTGATGTTGATACGGGCAGATTTAGTTCCTCTTTTATTTTGTTTGATGTGATGAATGGGTTTTGTTTCACTAATCTTATCATTCTTCGCTCGTCGGTAGAGGTTAATTTCGATTTTCTAACTCTTGTTTCTTATTTTTCGACGTGTTTTTTTGCATTAGTAATCATTTTATTCGAACAACCAACGATTTCCCGAATGCGGGACCGTTAGGAAACGTTTTTCCGTCAGAAATTAATTTTTTTATAAGTTCACGTTTCTTGGGAGTACAATGCACACCGCGACCCACTTTAATTGTTTATAACGTTGTATTTTAAAAATACTAGTTTCAAAACATTTAAATATTTTTACTTAAATCTTTTGGCGCACAAAAAAAAAACTAAACACCACCAAGCAATTCGAAAACACTTTTAAGAATGACATGGTGCTATTATTTTGCACACCAAAATTTCGGTTTCATTTCGTATGACGGGAATTTTCTTGTCTTAAAATGCATCTTCGCTTATCTTGTTTTTTGCATTTTATTACTGATACCCAACAGATGTCCTACAATAAGTATCGTGTCTTTACATGAGCATAGAGAAAAGTAATTAGCATCCAAAGTGCAGACCTCAACGTGGTGATATTTTTTTGTACAGAGCTGTAGCTTTGGTAGAAAAATAAATGTTACAGACATACTTGTTAGCTTTCAAGTAATAATAGAAAAATAAAAAAAATATTTAACAATTCCATGAAAATAATGTTTAAAAGTCTGTCACCTACAGGTGACATTGGGAATTGAAGAGTTAAACACTGCTCGCTTCCAGTTTTCCGCAAAATATTTAAGATCGTATATTACACATTGCGGTGCTCAATAAAAAAATAGATAACGCACAGAGTAAACGATAACAAAAATCGGATTAAGCGAAAAAACGAATATTCGGCAATTCAGCACTTTCAAGCATTCGAAGAAACTCCTTTGCTCGATTGACTCAAACAATTTCCTGTTGCGATGAAAGATTGTTTGGCTTTCCGAACTAAAAGTACTTGAATCTGCGTTCATTTTCCAGTATGTGTTACACCCGTTAAAATAAAAAGTTAAGTTGACAAGCAATTCTTCTTCCACTTCGACTTGATTTTCGCTCCACTCAAGCATTCACACTCCGAACCGAACTGCTGTTCTTTATGAACACCTCCCTATCGTTTTCCAATGCTGTCGGGTCTATGGCAACCAGCTATAATTCCAAACACAAACGATTTACTCAATTTGCGGTGCCAGAGGGCTCTAACGATACAAACTTGCGATGTTGCAGCCAAGTATAAGTCAATCAAGTTGGAATTTCATCGCTGACGAACGTAGTTTTTAACATTACTGAGGCGCAAAACCTTTTGAAAGCTTGTAGGATGTGAAATTCTCTGTCATGTGTCCAGATTCGTTTAAAAATTATGGCAGTCTGAAGTTAACTGCAGTTCAAGTCACTCCGGGTGAGAAGTATGTTCGTAAGACCACACTTTATTATCCCGCGGTTAAGATATCCCATACACACAGTTTCAAGAAAGGTGTAACATTCTTGGCTCCGAAGCAAGCCTCGAAACAAAGAAACAAAATTTCAAAGCCTGATAAATCTGCTAAGACTCATCACTTTCGCAGCTCTCATTTTCAAGGGCTGGAGCCCTTACCCTCAATACAACAGCATCTCCAAGAACGGGTCTTGATACCTGGTTTCTTTTAATAATAATAATTGTTGGCGCTACAGTCCAAAGGGAGACCAGGGCCTAGCTTACTCATCAGCTACTCGTGTTGTGCGCGCTACTGTTCTCTCACGAGTAGAAGGGACCTACAGTTTTTTGCCGACTCCGAATGGCGAGACTTGAGAAGCTTTCTTAGACAGTTATTACTCTTTGAGTGTTCTCAGCAGCTCGAAAGAGGTGGTGCCGTGAAATATTAGAAAAATTGGTGTTGAACTGGGAGTCGAACCTAGACCCTTCGGCGTGTGAGCGTCGCACTCTACCCACTACGCCACGGCGACCACCTGGTTTCTTTTCCGGAGTCGTTTTCTTGTCGTGTTAGAAATTGGTATACTGGACGTCATTATATTGTTTAAATAAAAACCAGTAGTTTGCAGAGCCCTTTTATAACAAGATCGATCACCATTCCAAATGTGTATGGGACCGAATTCCCTTGTGTGCCGACAAGTCACCTCGGACTTTCCCGCCTTTTGCAAGTTTATCGCCTTCACGATTCACACTAGGGCGCGGCATTCAGGCTTGGCGGACATTGAAGTCTGTGTGCGAAGAGATTTGATGGAAGCCTGTCGGGACACTAGTCTGCTTCACGACGGCATTCTGAAAGTTTTCAGGCGACTTTGCTCGCCGGACACTGAGAATATAACTGACGGAAAGGGAGGGTAGTTGAATTCACTCAAACTATTAATTAAAATTTGAATTTCTAACAGGTTCGTTTTTCGAGCTACTGCCAACACTCAAACCGTAACAAATGTCTATGAAAAGGTGTCTAAAACTTTGCCGTGGTGGAGTAGTGGAAGAAGTTGATGAGCAAGCTAGGCCCTGAACCCCGTGTGCACTGTCGCGCAATCCGATAACATAGTCATCCAACACTTAAAATTATTTCACAATGATTTGAAAGAAAAATGAAAACAGTTCGAGTTGTAAAAACGAGCCTCACGCGGTTTGCTGTGGTATGTACACTATTGAAGCTTATTGTTGTCCCAACATTCTATTGAACAACTCATTTTAAGATTGCTTGGCGTGGGATTTATTAATCCTTAGGCAAAGGTTCTTCTAACTAAAAAGGCCACTTTTACTCCTTCCGCAGATCCCTCCGTTGATTTGATTTGAATGAGAAAATCAGCATTTCTTCTTCTTCTTGTGGCGCTACAGTCCGGGGTGGACCTGGGCCTCAACCAACATGCCTGTCCAGGCAGCACGATCTTTCACCACACTCGCAATTGGTTGAGGTCCTTCTCCACTTGTGTGCGCCAACTTAGCCTAGGCCGTCCTCTGCTGCATTGTCCCAACGGCTCACATTTGAAAACTTTTCGGGTTGGAGCAGTGGTGGCCATACGGTCTACATGGCCTAGCCACCTTAAGCGTTGTATATGAAGGCGCTTGACCAGCCGCATGTCGCTGTATAGCCCATACAGTTCGTCGTTAAATCTTCTCCTCCAGATGCCATCAATGCAAACAGAGCCAAAAATCGCACGCAAAAAAAAAAGACTAAGGGCTTCCTCATCCGCCTTTGCTAACGCCCAAGGGTCCGCGCCATAGAGTAGGATTGGGATGATCAATCTGTTCTGTAAAACGACCTTAGTCCTTCGTGAGAGGGCTTTAATACTTAATTGCCTCTTGAGCCCAAAGAAACTGAACAGATTGGCAAGAGTGATTCTTCGTTTGATTTCGTCCCTGTTTACCGCGGAGCCGAGGTAGACGTCCTGGACTACTCCTGACCTTGACTACCTCGAAGTGTCTGCTGCCTAGTGTGACGCTCTGTCCGAGACGTCGATGTTGTGTGTCCTTTCTTGATGACAGCACGCACTTCGTTTTGCCCTCATTTACCGCCAGACCCATTTTAGCCACTTCCACTTCAATGCCAGCAACCGCTGAATTGACGACTCGCTATGTTCGTCCAGTTACGTCAATGTCATCAGCGTAAGCTAGCAATTGAACTGACTTCTGGAGGATCGTGCCTCTGGTGTTGACTTGTGAGTTATGCACGATTTTCTCGAGCATGAAGTTAAAGAAGTCACACGACAGTACGTCGCCTTGTCTAAAACCTTTTTTGACATTGAAGGTCTCGGTGCGTACGTTACCGATCTTGACGTAGCAGCGAGAGGTCTCCATCGTCATTCTACACAATCTGACGAGTTTGGTAGGAATGCCATAACTAGACATGGCACTGTATAGTTCGTCTCTGTGCACAATGTCATATGCGGCTTAAAATCGACGATGGCGGTGAGTGTCGATTTGCACTTCTTAAGTCTTTTCCAGGATCTGCCGTAATGTGAGGATCTGATCTATTGTGGACTTCCTTGGTCTGAAACCACACTGATAAGGATCTATCTGGTCATGGACAAACGGTTTCAGACGCTCACACAATACGGCAGACAGGATCTTGTATGCAATGTTGAGGAGACCAATCCCTCGGTCTTTGGCGCAGTAAAAGAGGTCTCCTTTCTTGTGAACCGGGCAAACGACGCTGAGATTCCCCTCATCGGGCATGCTTTCTTCTGACCATATCTTATAGATGAGCTGGAGCATGCGCCCATCCAACACATCTCCAGCCGTTTTAAATAGTTCTGCTTGCAGTCCATCCGCTCCAGCAGTTTTATTCGACTAGACCTCGTCTAAGTCGGGAGGACGGAATTCTTGTCTATCAACGTCCAAATTGAAGGGAACATTCTTGCTAACAGCGGAATTGGTTCAGCATTTCGATTCACTAAAAATGCCTCCTCGCCCGTTTTCTTTCCCCAAAAGCCGTCTTTGTAGAGAGCCCCCAACATTCAACAGGAAACCGCTAATCAGATAAAGCGTAAGCACCCATGTCTCCGTAACAAGATCAACAAATAGAAACCGGTGCTCACAAATCACAGCCAACGTCGCGCTAATCCGCTACACAGATATCCCTTTGGGGCACGTTGCCGCCGCTTACATACCGACCCATGTTCGGACCGGCTTAGTTGGGCTTCGCACAACAAGTACCTCGTCATCGACTAGCAGCTTCAGCGCCCATAATCCTATCGTCACCTGGCACTGATTGCTGCGAGTGCATTGCGGCGCAATCCTAATCCAATAAAACTGGACAAACTGACACCCGCCAACCCATCCAGCCACCACAGCTCACGGGAAGAATTACAAACCCCTCATTAGTAGCTTTTTGGCCCATTATTGCCGTGCCTTCCGTTCGCCCCGAAACCGCAAATGCGCTCTCCGCAGCAGAGCCACAATGCCACCCAACGAGATCAAAACATTACATCCTCTCCGTTTAATCCTTTGACATGGGCACACCAAGAACCCGCGCAAAGGAATCAAGAAACACAAGCCATTTATGTGCAATTATGCTCTCCGCTAGGACAGAGGATCCGATTCGTTGGCTGCAGTTGCCGGTCTTGGCGTCGCAGACATGCCGCATGTTCGCACCGATTACGGGGCAAATATTTGCGGCTGCCGCCGCATCTGTAGACCGTCCGCGCCAGCCGTCGCAGCGCACCCTCTCTCGCAGGGCGGCTGGGCTGTCTGTCGGTCACACCAGCAGTCAACGGCAGTGCCGCTGACAGTGGCGGTGATGATGGCAACGGTGACGGCGGTTAACCTTATTATCGTGGATTGTAACGCTGGTGTTTACGTGCGAATGTTTTCGTTTCCACAGGACATACTAGAGCTCACATTAGATTTAATGGTAACTAGCTCCGGGATATCATTTAAATATTCCGCTGTGCGCTTCTGCACCGTCACTGACACTGGCAACTGCTCGCACAATGCCGTCAGTTGAATGTGTGTTAATGGCCCTGGAGTCGTCTGGTGCCTGCGGCCGGCCTCCAGTTGCGAAGATCAGGCAGCGTGTGTGCATATGACATTCACGCGCGTTTGCTCAGACTAATTTCCCTGTCGCCGAAATATCCTTGGGATATGAATTCATTTTGTACTTTCGCTCCAGCGTAATTTCTTTTAACAGTTCTCCTTTCGTCGGCGTGCTCGGTGCGGTTTCGCATGAGTCGTAACCAGGAGCGACACGCTGTCGCCGAAGCTCTACATGTCGGTCGCTGCCGGCTTGAGTGCAATAATTGGTGCTGTTGTTGCCTGTCGTTTAGGATTTTTCTCGCTTCGCCCGAGTGCAGTGCATGTGCGCGAATGCTTTAAGCTTAAATAATTGTGCGGTGTGAGCACATCCTGGGGCTTAGCGAGATTCATGAATGACTTCAAATTGATGGTTATGGGGTAGTGGATGGTTTTTAAGTCCGTGAGTTAAGAGTGTGGCTGTGGGAACATGTTCCCCGACAGTGTGGGAGTTGGTGTTACACGCTCGTTTGGATTGTGCACACTGCATAAGAGCGGAGGGTGTGTGAAGTTGAGAGAGCAGCGCCGGTTAGAAGACGCACTTGCGGCCGGCAAGCAAGTTCTATGATTGGTGTCAAGGACTGTTTTCTTGACGCAACATTAAGATTTGTTCCAGTTTGAGTGGCGGAACATATTTCTTGACAGAAGACAGACGTCTTTTCTTAGCGAATGTGTGTGGTTCGGCATAGTGTATGTCTGAGCGGCGAAAAGTCCAGAAAAGATACTTAATTGCGTCAAAATGATTTTACTTTACGCCGACATCGAATCTGTGTCCTGTGTCCACTCACAGCGTAAGTGAAAATGATGCTCACGCTTCTACGGCACGATTCTATTGAACAGACTGCTTCTTTGCATGTATTTTAAGCTCCCCCAACGACATTTAACTTAAATAACTTCCTAGCAACCAATGCCCGGATTCAATGTTTTTTTGAATTCTTGTACGTCAAGGACGCGTTACTCTCTGTCAACGTCCAGGTCATTTCATCAGCGTCGACACCTTGTCCGCATCGGTACCTTGCCCGCGTCTGTACCTTGCCCGTGTTGGTACCTTGCCCGCCTCGGTACCCTGCCCTTATCGGAACCTTGCCCACGTCTGCACATTGCCCGCGTCGGTACCTTACTCTCGTCGGTACCTTACTCGCCTCTTAACCTTGCCTGAGTCGGTACCTTGCCCGCGTCGGTACCTTGGCCGCGTCGGTACCTATTCCGCGTCGGTACCTTGCACGCGTCTGTATCTTGCCCTCGGCGGTACCTTGCCCTCGTCGGTACCTTTCCCGCGTCTGTACCTTGCACGCGTCTGTACCTTGCCCTCGTCTGTACCTTGCTCGTGTCTGCACATTACCCTCGTCGGTACCTTACCCTCGTCAATACCTCGCCCGCGTCTGCACCTTTCCCGCATCGGTAGTTTGCCCGCGTCGGTACCTTGCCCGCGTCTGTACCTTGCCCGTGTTGGTACCTTGCCCGCCTAGGCACCCTGCCCTCATCGGTACCTTACCCGCGTCGGTACCTTACTCTCGACGGTACCTTGCCCGCGTCGGTACCTTGCACGCGTCTGCACCTTGCCCTCGTCTGTACCTTGCCCGCGTCTGTACCTTGCACGCGTCTGCACCTTGCCCTCGTCTGTACCTTGCCCGCGTCTGCACATTACCCTCGTCGGTACCTTATCTTCGTCGGTACCTTGCCCGCGTCTTTACCTCGCCCGCGTCGGGACCTTGCCCGCTTTGGTACCTTGCCCTCGTCGATACCTTGTCCTTGTCGGTACCTTACCCTCGTCGGTACCTCGCCCGAGTCTGCACCTTTCCCGCGTCGGTACCTTGCACGCGTCTGTACTCAGTACTCAGACAAGAGTCGGAAACCTCCGCCCGTCTCCGTTCTTCACGTTGGTCACCTTGAACGGACTGCTTTACAATAAAGAAAGCAAGTAGGAAGCGACACGCTCGCCCTAACCTTTTTTTTCCTTGCCTCAACTCCACAGCGCATAAATTCAGTTTAAGGACACTTTGAAGGTGAGCCCAACTTTTAAGCACCGCCTACTGCTACCACAGATGACAAACAGAAATGCCTTATTTACAACCGCCACTGCGTCACGTACCATAATCCCGGTCAGCGTATATGTGAATTTGAATAGAAGCTATAATTCCAGCTCAAACGGCGGCCGAAAGTCATGCCTCAATTAACTAAATTCCATGCGTCTCCTAATTGTGGGAATTCAGTACGCATCCCCGCTTAATGAACCGTTTTGAATTAGCGCTCCCGCTGGCACTTCGTCAGACACCCCCACACCACACTCCCAAATAATTTCATTTGCGTCGTCCCCCGGCGCTCCGCGAACCGAATTCGGCACAACACTCGCTCATCAATATTTCATCGCGTTTTCAAAAGAATGGATTTCAAATTGCGGCCGTAGCCTCCTTGCAGGGGCCGGGGGAGAATCCGGTCAGCTAGGTCAGCGTCCTAACCAAATTCAGTTAGGAGCTGGCGCGAGCATCACACACTCGTATTGCGCAGTCAATAGCAGGTCCCGGAGCGAAACCTAATTATCAATGTAAATTCTGTTCCCAAAGGTACGACGGATGTCCAGCGCGCTGAAACAATAATTTTCCATTTCGTCGTCGCAACTGCAGGCGCAGCATATCATAGCACACCGGCTGTGGACATTGTCCGTGCGCAAATATAGCGCACTCCTGCCGACTCGTTTTGAATCCCGTGAGGAAAGCTGTGGTTGCAATGTGACCAGTCTGCATGCAGACTGCCGCAGCTGATGACGAACAAGGACCCATAATTGGGGGTCTCTGGCAGTGGACGCGGCAAATAATTGGAATCGACTTGTGATTATTATTTCATTTGCGGTGTATCCTGATGAATCCGTTGTCATGGACGGCCGCCGCAAATCATTTTCTGAAGTGGCACTCAACAGGCGCAGACAGCGGTACTCCCCCAAGTCGCCGCGCCATGATATGTATTTATGCGCCCCTTGAAACCGCATCGGGGGCCATTATCGCGTGTGTTTTTTTTTCGCTCTGCACACGGAAGCGCAGTCTCCGCACAGACCAAGTGGACACACTCCCACACCACAGAACGCGATAAATTTTATAAATCATCATTCCGCAAACAAAATGCGCTCTAGCACAGACCAGGACCAACTTACGCCATTAATCATTGGCTATAAATGTAAGTACGTGCCTAAATTTGGGGTTTACCGAGCGGTCGGAAGCAGACGGCTTCTATCCATCTCTGCGGATAGCGGATAGCCGGCGACGGTAGTGGCACTGAACGGGGGT